>VZTR01002653.1:54914-69090 GCA_013400775.1 Chaetops frenatus | reverse complement strand
TGTTCATACGATTTCATGGCATTTCATTTGTCCTGCATATTATATAGGAAAACCTTATTATTTTTTTATTCTGTTTCATTTTTAAACTATTAAAACCATCTGCCACTTAGTAAACACTAACATATTTTCCTTTCTAGATCAAAGTTTCTCCTGTCTGTGTTGTAATGGAAGTTTGACATTATTTTTTTTACAAGACAGGCAGGAGACACTTTGATCAGGTGCCAAACTGTTTCACTACAACAAACAGGCAATACTCTGAGCTAGAAATGATAAGATGTTATTATGCACCATGATGATTTCATGACATGTCAGCCATGAAGTTAAAAAAACCCTACAGAACATATAACTTTAAAAATATCACTATGCGATTTCAGATTTTTAAAAATGAGCAATTTATGAATTGAAAGCATTCCTCTTATATTTTTCCTCTACAGATTTGTGACCATTTTGTAGGATTTCTGGCTACTTTTTTGTAATCCTTTCAATTTTGATCAGTATCTTCTGTCAAAAACACTTCATTGAAAAAACATCAGATGGATTCAACTTAAAAAGCTTTGTTAAAAAGCCTTTTTATAGGAAAAATACTATTGTCCGTGTCAGAGAACAAAGGAATCACCTGCTAGCTCTTTTGCCATTCCTAAATAAATTAATTGCTTGAGGATTATTTCATCCATGTTTCTCAAATGCACTGCTCTGACCAGCCCTCCATATATGTTTGCCTTTTATCCCAGGATGCAGGATGACTCCACAGGGAGCCCATGGCTTTTCAATAACATAAATACTGCAGCTACACACTGTGGGAAAACAAACAAACAAACAAACAAACAAACGAACAAACACACACATGCACATTGTAATTTCTTTCTTAATTTGCAATCTAAAGAGAAGATGAGCTCTTCCATAGTCACCTATGCCAAGCACTACAGAGAGGCTGGGTGTGAGTCTAAAGCCCCTGAACACAGGAGCTGCAGGTGGAGCAGGTGAAGTCAACCAGCCTCTCTTCCTCTCCCTGAAAGCAGGTTTTCTCCTGCTTTGTCGGCAAGAAGCTATTCCAGCTTTCCACGTGGACAGTCACAGCTGAGGAAGGGTTGGTTATCTCCGATGGACATGGCAGCTGGAGAAGGTGTCTGCAACCCAGGATAACTGGTGGTAGAAGGGAAGCAGCATGCACAAGGTCTTACCAGCTGGGAAAAAAAAGGGGCACTCCTCCTCATCTGCAACTTGCAAATTATTTCACCCTAAATGAGGTGAGAAACTTCATGGGCCAAGACAAAAATTGCATCAAGTTTGACTAGGTATTAGGAAAAAAACCACACAACATTGCAAAAACTGGAAGAGATTGCCCAGAAAAGCTGTGGATTTTTTGTCCTTGCAGGTTTCCAAAAGCCAGGTGGAGTTTTCTGAGTCCTGAGTGATCTGCCCTAATGCCAAAATTAGCCCTGCTTTGAGTGAGAAGTTGGAGCACATGACCTCTTGCAGGTCCCTTAAAGGTTCAGTCATTCTACATCTATCCTACTGTGTCCCTGCAATTACATGATGAACCCCAGGCCAGCAGATAACAAGTCTCAGGTTTACCCAAGCATGATCTTGAATCCTTACCCACAGCAGGAATGGCATTTGCTATGGTGGTGGTGCAGGTCATCATCTCCCATTCCAGGTGTGTGCCATCGGAAGCACGGCACCCAGCCCTTCTAGGAGAAAGTCCTTGTCTTCCCAGATAGCCATGTTTCAAGCATGCATTTGAACCAGTCTGGGGTTGAAGGACTCGTATCAGACCACCCAGGGTCAGGAGGGGACCCAAGGCAGCACCATTCTCGGGGCATTTTGGCACAGAGAGTTGTTTGCCCAACACAGCCACAGGCTGGTGCGGCATCAACGCGTGGAGCACGTCTGAGCACAGCCCAGAACACTGCACACCGGGGTTCTGTCTCAGCATGTGCAGCACAAACAGGCACCAAGCACAGGTCACTTCATGTTGGGTCTGCTTTCATCCCCTGGTGCTTTGGGGCAGCAGGTGTCACTGCCCGGAAAATGACTTTACAGCATCAGAGGAACACAGGCTGCTCAAGAAAAAGTTAAGGCCTAGATCATCCTCTCATCTTTTAAAAGCAGGTCATTTAAAAACAAAAGCCAGAGGGTTGTGTACATTTGTCATTTCAACCCAGTAGTAAGTATTTTAATGTGCAATAAATCATTATTCACAGAATCACAGAAAATTCTGAGTTGGAAGGGACGCCCAAAGACCATCGAGTCCCACTCCTGGCCCTGCACAGCACCATCCCCAAGAGTCACACCGTGTGCCTGAGAGCATTGTGGAAATGCTTCTTGGTCTCTGTCAGACTCGGTGCTGTGACCACTGCCCTGGGGAGCCTGTTCCAGTGCCCAACCACCCTCTGGGAAAAGAACCTTTTCCTGATGTCCAACCTGAACCTCCCCTGACACAACTCCAGGCCATTCCATAGGGCTTTGGCACTGGTCACCACAGAGAAGACATCAGTGCCTGCCCCTCTTCTTCCCCTCACGAGGAAGTTGTAACTGCAATGAGGCCTCCCCTCAGTCTCCTCTTCTCCAAGCTGAACAGACCAAGTGACCTCAGCTGCTCCTCATATGGCTTCCTCTCAAGATCCTTAAATCCAGCACCTGGTAGGCTAGAGGTTTGGGTTGGGCACTGCAAACCAACCAAAAGCAGCACTATTATTCTATGATTCCAGTTTTTCAAACAACTCTCCTTTCCTTTGGTAGGCTCCTGATGAAGTTCTGAAAGGACAACATGTAGGGAACTAGAGATGGGACCATTACTGCCCCTGATTATTTTTGCTGGAAATGGCTGTTGCTATTTTTCAGTCTCATTGACTTAGCCAGTAGCTTCTGGAAAACAGAAAAGTCAGTGTTTTCTCTTGACCCTTCAAAATACACCCTAAGCTTTAGGAAGCCTGTTGTTGGAGAGTTCTGGAGGCACAGACCTGCCCCCACTGCTGGGGCCACTGTGAGAACACAGTGCTGTAGGGTGCCCTGGGCACAGTCTGCAGGAGCTCCAGGGAAGCAATCTTCTACAAAGCAGTCGGTGCCAAGCACTGCCCAGGTTGTAGAGCTATAATAAAAGCCCTCCAGATTCTTTTGGGGTGAGTGAATGAGCACCACTGCCTCTGAACTGAATGCTGCTTTTAAGAGGCTCAGCAGAGCTGTAGCATTCTACAACCCCAATCTGAACACTGTTTCTCCTCACCCATCTGCACAGCTGAAAGAGAGTGGCCCTTTGCCTTCCCCACTTTTGTAAACAAGGCTGCAACCTTTATTCCTGCCTTGAAGGAACAGATTGAATCGCTTTTGATGATCCAGAACAATGTCATCCTTTATTCCCTCTTCAAAAGCAATTAGTATTTCAGCTTGATTATTTGCAGATAATATGAGTCACCAGATAAAACACATTGAATACAGAATGCTCCTTGGGAGGGAAATAGATAAGTCGTGTTTAAGGTTAAAAATCCAGCATATGCTTAAATATCACAAAACTGTCACACATCAAGGAAAAAAAAAACGCAGTCCCACTTTGTGAAACAGAAAGATTGATCCCGTGTTTGTTTAACCCCAAACCCTTAATTAATTTGTTGCAGGATCAGGCCACCATGACACCAAAGGCAGATTGTGTCACTGTCACAGCACAAGAACAAGTTTGGTGCAACACGATTTCAGAGTTGTCAAACTATCCAAAATGTCAGGCCAAATATGTCATTTAATCTTAAAAAACAGTTTTGGAATCTTTTTCTCTTATTTATTTTCTGATTTCTAGCTTGGTGTATTGCAGCTCGTTGATATTTTCAGCTCTTTTACCCAGAAACCCAAGGCTAGAAGCTGACTCATTCTTAATAGAAGGTACAAGTCTCACAGGAGCAGCATTATTTCAGGAACTCACATTTTAATGGGAACATCAAATCTATCTGGCATTATGATAAGGTCATCAGAAATTAGCAATGCTGAAGGTTTATCCTAGGTTTGCTTCTAACACAGATGATAGCTGATATATCCTTTCTCTGTACTGATGTTGCCAAGTAGCCTCATTGGCAAACTTTGAAGTTAAGTATACACAGAAATGGAGTTTTGTGAAAATTTAGATCAAAAACAAAGGTTGATTTTCTTTTCTCTCTTTCTGAAAAGAAAATTACTGTCTGACAGTTTTCATATACAACATCTCAAAAGGGTGTACATGTTTTCATTTCAACCTTTCCCTAGATTGGTTG
Source organism: Chaetops frenatus (assembly GCA_013400775.1). Lineage (NCBI taxonomy): Eukaryota > Metazoa > Chordata > Aves > Passeriformes > Picathartidae > Chaetops > Chaetops frenatus. The sequence continues at coordinate 64,852 of VZTR01002653.1, read as the reverse complement.
GTCTCCCAGGAGCTGGAACAGCCATGAACTGCCAGGCTTTGCTGGAATGATTTTTTCTTCCCCCTGGGATGTACATCACTGTGTGCAGAACTGCTGTTGCCTTCTACAGAGAGTTTCATATTTACATTAGGTTTTTTTAGCATTGATACAAGATTTTTTTCCTCTCTAAATTACTAACAACTGATATTTGTACTTTCACATCCCCAAAAGGAAACTTTTTTTTAAATAAAGGGGTGCTTGCCACTGAAGCACTGTGGTGAAACACAAAGAGAATTCTGATACAATTTAATTTTACCTCCAGATTGCCTACGAGCAGCCATGCTGAGATGAAATAGGAAAATCCATTGAAAGTGGAAGTGTTTTCCCCTAAGCTACAGGGTGCAGGGGTGCAGCCCTCTCCTTGCCCCGTGTGCCTCGCCACCGGCTGGGGGCAGAACCCTCACAGGAGCTCCTCGGGGGAGGGGTGTGTGGGCAGTGGCCAGCTGAAAGCTCCCGAATCACCTGTCTTACAGGCCTTCCACCTCCTGATCCAGCAGGCTCAGCAAGGACGGCCTGGAGGATCTGGGCACCTACTTGTGTTCTGCCAAAACCCAGATTGCCCAGGAGCAAGTTAAAAACCTGCAGGCATTGAGGATGCTCCAGTAGAAAAGCAGCCCCAAACGACCTCACTGTCAACTCTTTAAAACAGAGAGAGACCCCTGCTAGACTAATTCCTGCCCCTGTAAGGTCTCACTTCATTTATTAAAATTAAACTAAGAACAACAATATTGTGAAAGGCAGATGGAGAAGGCTGCAGGCTTCTCACCAAGACTTTGCTAAACCCTGTACAGACAGGTACAGCACTCCAGCCCATCTGCTACACTCAGCTGCATTGTTCTGATCCCCATTTGATAAGTAAGTATTCAGTTTTCTCCTCTATCAACTGGGGGCCACTTCTCCCTGAGGGCAGGGAGGCTTGCAGTGAGCTGCAAACCAAATCAGCTCTTTTTCCATTTCTCCTCAGATCTGGGGTTTTTATCAACTGTATCTTTTCTACAAAGAAGCCCACAGAGACAACCCTTCTGGCTTCTTTCACTTGTGATTTTGCAAGCCTTTATAATCAGTTCTAACAAATGCTTTAAGCAAGACCACTGAAGCACTTTGCACCATCCTTCTGGAGCATTTATAAACAAGGTTGTGGTTCACGCCAGGGACCAGCCTGACATCACTTAGAGATCACATTTACTTCTAGGGTCATGGAAATATCTCCAAAGAGCTGCTTCATGCAGGGGTTCAGTGCTCTGGCCTGCCCAGATGTTTGGTCCTCACCTCAGTCACCTCATAGGGTCACTGCAAGCAAGAATGGTGGCCCTGGAGCAGCTGGCACCAAGGAACATGCCACTTACAGCACTAGAGACTGAATTATGTCAGCGATAAAGTCCAACTTCTTTTGGTATGGACATTCCCATAAATTTGTCAAGCTTTCATGTCTGTGCTAAAGATGCAGTAAGTTACCCCTGGAGCGTCTTTGGAACTCCTTAATATCCCACCTCCCAGGGCAGAAAGATTCTACTCTGCAGCAAGCACTTCCAGTACATTACAAAGCAGGTTTCATGGTCTCTCGGTGGTGCCAAGTTTCCAGCTTCTCTCTGGCTTTGCAAGGAAGAGGAAATGAGCTCCTTCAAGTCTCCTCTGAGGGATGGGTCCTCATTTCAAGCACCTGTAAGTGGGGCCAGCAGGGAAGGAGGGGGATGAAGTGCAAAGCACTGCAGGCTGCAGCCCCAGTGAGCCCACGGAGGGCACTCTGTTCTGGCTGCGGCCGGTTTCACAGAGATCATGAGTTTAAGCACAGATCTAATTGAATTGCAGATGTCTTTTCTGATGGCTATCTGCTAGCAAAGCTTCAATTTAAGCAGGAGCAAAGGGGCAGAACGGGGAGGTTCTCAGTAATAAAACTAATGGAAGGAAGAGTGGCCATTTACTGCAGCCTCCACAGAGAGCATAATGCAGGTAGATCCTTTTAACAGGACTTTTTCTTTTGGAGGTGCACAGATACCCAGCTTCCAAGTCCTAGAGATCCTGAGTGAATGTGGGACTGGAAAGCAGCTAACAGTAACTTAAATAATACACAAATAAGCTCATCTCTGTTGCTTCCAGTACTTCCTGATGAACGACTTTCTGCTTTCCATTCTGAAGGCCATGGAAGTTTGTTCTTCTTGACTTTGGTTTTAAAGGCTGAAAAGTTTTATTCACTGTCCCTATGTTACTTCCAAGATTAAGGTGGATTTGCCCTGAGCTTGCACTTGCCAGATCAAAACCTCTCGTTTTACGGTGCCTTTAGAGCTCCAAAGAGAGAGAACTTTAACAGAGCTCTCAGTGCACCCAAACTACAAGACTAAATTGGAGCATTACGACCTTTTTTTTTAATTATTTTTGCCTGTAGCTACTTTTTCATGATGACTTGAACAGCATCCAATGTGTATTACCACATACACATCACTGAAAAACCACCCCCACCCAGCGCAGCTGAAGAATCAAAATTAAGCTTCAAGATGGCCTGAGAATCTGGTTTAGCTCAGGAATAAGGTTTTTGAGAACTGCTTTTCCCTTTCCTCAGCTGATTGTTACGCTGTACCCAAAATCCTGTTGTGCAGCAGTTTGGAGGCCTCTTGGCCATGTCCTACCCCAAACTCTCTCGCTTTTTGGAGCAGCACAACTCTCCTGTGGGCATCTCAATGGATAGTCACCCCCTGAGATTCAGTTTCAAGGAAAATAATCAGAGTTTTGCTAATTTTCCCTTTTGAACTGCTGCCCTTTTCCGATGTATTTACAATGTAAGGAAGTCAGTTTATTCATGGCTTGGCTTTTAACTTGGTTGTTAAGCTTGGCTTTGCTCCTGCTGGAAACTGGACTCCAGTTGAGGAGGGCAGTTGCCAGTGTCTGCTGGAAACTCCTTGCCTGGGATTTTCAAACAGGCCGTTTGTTGACCTAGCTCAGCACATACTAAATAAATGCAGTCAGAAGAGTCTGCTTACTCACTGCAGGAAAAGGACTGGCCCAGTGGCAGGAGTTTTTCAGAATATCCCCAAACATTTCAAATGCCTGAGTTCATTCCAGGCTTCTTAAGAGCTCCCTCCAGCAACCATCCTTCATTTAATTTCATACATCTGAAGTAACACTGAACAGCAACGGTTGGAAATGGGCTGATTTCCTCGAATTTCTAACTTCTTTCAGGTTTACTCCAGCAGAAAATTCACCAGGAACTTAAAAAACATAATCCTAAAGAGAGAGGAGAAAAGTGAGAAATAATGCATCATCTGTAAGATGTGACCTGCTACTAACGTGCTCAGGATGCTTAACAAGAGGTTTTGCAAATGGCACATATTAAGCAAACAACTGTGCCTTCAGCCAGCAAGCTGCTATTCCCTGCAAGGAATAAATAATAATTAAAATTCTTTGTATTGAGATTTGTAGCTACAAAAAAATCAAGGGTGGTAATTCCCAAATAGCCTTGTGGGGTTCTTTCTTCAGCTGAACCACAGGAAGCTGCCTCCCAGGCATTGATTTATTCCATAAGAATTAAGGGAGAGGCATCTCTGAGGCACTGCATTTACTCCCCTGCTGCTGGGAGGTTTTGTCTGGGTGCTCTCTGGACAGTTTCCAGGCATGTTATTGAAGAGTATTTATCTTTCCTTCCACAACAGCCACTTGGTCACTCCCCCCCACCACTGGAATGGAGGAGAGATGTGGAGAAGTGAGAAGACGTATGGATTGATATAAAGACCGTTTAACAGGTAAAGCAAAAGCTGTGCACACAAGCAAAGCTCAACAGGGAATCCATTCACCACTTCCCATGGGCAGGCAGGCAGGTGTTCAGCCAGGCAGGTGTTCAGCCATCCCCATGAAAGCAGGGCTTCATCACATGTAATGGTGGCTTGGGAAGACAAACCCCATAATTCCAAACATCCCTTCCTTCTTCTTCCCCCAGCTTTGTATGCTGAGTATGATGCCATATGGTCTGGGATATTGCTTTGGGGTCAGCTATCCCAGCTGTGTCCCCTCCCAGCTCCTTGCACACTCCCAGCCCTCGCACTGGTGGGTGAGGTGAGAGGGAAAAAGGGCTAATTAGATGCAACTAACACACCCCTGTGTTATCAACACTGTTTTCCACACAAAACCAAACTATAACCCCACACTAGCTGCTGTGATCAATACTAGCTCTATCCCAGGCCAAACCAGCGTATTCTCCATTCCTGATTCCATACCATTTACATCACACTCAGGTCCCAAACTATCCAATACATCCTCAGTACCCACCACCACTGTCACCATCCTTTGATAGATTACACAGGTATCATTTCCTTAGTCTATGGATCACCCCTGTGAAACGTCTGTCAAGCATCCACAAACATCCACAAAACGTCCTTTGAGTTCATTTAGTCCGTGACTTTGGTCTCACTCGGGACAGGAGAGGTGGTGTCCTGTGTGGAGTTACCGGGCACCAAAGCCATGTCAGGTCAGGTCACTGCTGCACTTGCACTGCTTCCTGTAAGTCTTGTCCTCCACTGGTTTGGGTGATTCCTGCTGTAGCAATTCCTGTAACACATAACTCAATTCCAAGATGTTCCCATTACAATCTCCACCCATGGTTCATTTGGACCAGACCATGGGGTTTAAAACTGCAGTTAACTCTTCTGCTTGCCCTGCTCTGGCTTGGACTTTTCCCCAGACCACAGTCCATTAGAAGTATACCTGCCCCAAGTGAAGCCTTATCTACGAGCCACAGACTCTTCAGGGGTCTACCTGCTGTGGCATGGACTTACCCACAGCCAGAGTTGCTTTGAGGCAGACCAGTTTCAGCATGGTCTTTCCCACGGGCCACAGTGCCTTCAGAGATGTACCTGCTCCAGCATGGCCTCACCCACAGCCAGTCTCTTTGAAAGTAAGCCTGCTCCAGCATGACCTTACCCATGACTGCAGTCCCTCCTCCGGGGGTGTATTTCCTCTCTCCTGGCCCTATCCACAGCCACACATTTTGGGGTTACTCTAGCATGACCTCAAGCACAGCCACTGATGTTTCGAGATGTGCCTTCTCCATGGTTGTGACCCTTGGGCCACAACCCCTTCAGAGGTCCAGCTGCTGTGGCACAGACACCACCACGGGCACAGATGCTGTGAGATGTCCCTGCTCCGGCAGGGACTTATCCAGGGCCACAGATGCCTCGGGGTGTCCAGCTCCCACATGGACTCACCCACAGATCACAGGCCCTTCCACTGGAGCTCAGGCTGGAGTTCCAGCCTGTCCAGAACAGCAGCACAGCAGCAGCAGCTCTGGCCATCTGCCAGCCCGACACATCGCCATGGCTGTTATCAAAACCTTCCCAGGCTCCGCAGAGTAAGGTGATAAGCGGCACAGCAGCGCAGTGAACAGCCACTAATGAGCTCCAGGCTCAGGCAAGCAAGCCCTATGGCCAACAGGAGCCTGTCAATTGACAGCAAAACAGCAATAATAGCTATAAAATCGATCTGGTACATTCCAATGACATCTGGTGGTACTTTGAGCCCCACAGCAGGTGACAGAAAGGACTGTTGTGGTTTAACCAGGCAGCTGCTAAGCCCCACAACAGCCACTTGCTCTTACTTCTCTTTCCTTCCACAACAGTCACTTCCTCACTCCCCCACAGTGGCATAGAGGGGAAAATCAGAATAGTGAGAAAACTTGTGTGTTGAGATAAAGACAGTTTAACAGAGGAGCAAAACAAGGAATCCATTCACCACTCCCCATGGGCAGACAGGTGTTCAGCCATCTCCAGGAAAGAAGGGCTCCACCACACGTAACAGTGATTTGGGAAGACCAACACCATCATTCTGGACGTCCTCCCCTTCTTCCCCCAGCTCTATATGCTGAGCAGAGCACTGTATGTTATGGGATGCCCCTGTGGTCAGCTGGGGTCAGCTCTCCCAGCTGTGTCCCCTCCCAGCTGCTTGTGCACTCCCAGCCCTCTCTCTGGTGGGGTGGGGTGAGAGGCAGAAAGGGCCCTGACTCAGTGTCAGCACTGCTCAGCTGTAACAAACACACCCCTGTGCAATCAACACTGTTTCGGTCACAAATCCAATGCATAACCCCACACCAGCTATTCTGAGGAAAATTAGCTCTACCCCAGCTACAGCCAGCACTCTCACGTATTTATAGAGGCCCCAGAATCTGAACCACTAGCCTTGCCTCAGAATTATTTGCCAAAAAAGTATTGGTTTAAAAAAAAAAAAAAAAAAGAAGCCATAAGAGGAAAAAAAACCAGCAACCTGGTCTCAGGAATAATTTCCTTTGATCAGTTTATCATATTGCTGTTAAAAATAAAGCCAGCATGCAGCTAATTGCCAACAAGAAATTAAATGGCAAATTGCTTGGATATAGACTAAAGTTACAAAATCGGAGATATGCAGAGAATAAAAAAGCTTGACATTTATAAAAGACAGGTTACATTTAGTATGACCCTCAGTGCAGATGAAAACATAAGCATCTCAGAGTTTGTAACAACAAAAATTTTGGTGGAAAAACACAACTCCCTTGACCACTGGTAACTTGATTTAAAGTTCTCTGAAAAATTATTTGTTCTAGAACAAAAGCAAAAATCAAAACAATTAATTCCAGAAGTATTACAACATAACTGACAAACATCTACTCTTTGTCTGGATTTCAAGGATAATTTTAGTCAAATTGAATCTGTTTCACGAAGAGGCTGCAGCTTTGACACAGCTATCACTAAAATCATCTCAGCAACAAAACATTGCTTGGCCTCATTTTAGCAATTAATAAACAGCTCCAAGAATCAGCTCCACAGTTTAGAACTATTCAGTACATAAATGATTAGATTTGCCAGCATTGATTTGCCACTGTTTAGTACAGTGTACTAAAATTATTAATGTATTACCTAACCAAAATTCTGAAGCCTTCCAAATCCTTTATTAAAGAACAGTTAAAAAAACCCCAAACTTGAATTTAGACTATGTTGACGCTGTTCTTCAAAGAAATAAACAAACCCAGAGGTCAATATCATTTTTAAACAAAAAAAACCCCTCAAAAACTCTTCTCAAATTTTGGTAACTGAAGAAGTGGGTGAAAAAGCTGATCTGTGCAAGCATGTAAGAAAGTCAATTTTCACTATGTTATGGCCTGGGAGCGCTAAAGAGGCAGTCAGAATATAAAGGCAACTGGAGACAATTAAGCCCTTTAAAAAGCACCAAAATTAGCATTCCTTTTGTCAGATCCAAATAATTCAAGTGTTGTTCTGCCACAAAGGCCATCAACCATTTCTAATTTTAGCTTGATCCATTAAAAAGAAAAACCCTGCATTCCTCTCTGGTGTTTCCTCATTAGGAACACTCCTGAATTGTACACTGAAATCTAAAGAACACAAACTATGAATTCAAGTTCACACTCCCAGGAAGACACACTCAGGCAAGCACTTTGACACGGCAATCCCAATAAAGGCATTTCAATTACTTGTGCCTCAGCCAAGCAGTGCCTGAACTGCTACATGTTAAGTATCCACCAAAAGCAAAAGCTTAGCTATAAATTACACAAAAGAGGGACCTGTGCTACTTTTGAACCCTCAGCCTTCTAGTTTCCTCTGCTACACTTGGATTACTCTCAGTAACAAGAAGCTCCGCAAAAACTGTATCTCCTTATTTTCCCTACATGGAGTAAGCACCTTCGTAAAACCCTTTGTAAATTAACCCGTATATTTTAAGTCACTGCTGTAAAACTGCAAAGTCCTTTGCTCTCCTGGTTTGCCATGTATCAATCACACCTTTGCTACTCATTCACCTAGAAATTCCTAAGCTTAGGTTCAGTTTTAATCGGTATTACTAAAGAAGCATTTTTCCCAAACTTACACACACAAAAGTGGAAATTATTCTTGACATTTTTCAGAAGGCAGAATTAGTACTGTAATACAGGCTGACTTGGGATAGCTGCAGTGCTTACTGCCTTTGGCACCCTGAGTTAAGGGAGGGAGCTGTGCTAGCATGGGATGACCAGTGCACAGGCAAGGGCACAGTTTGTCACTAGGAAGCAACTTACATATTCATATACAGCAGATATCTGTGGCCCTGCAGTCCTGACCACCAAACCCAGCAGTTTTGCTTAGTCAGGTGCCCTACTCTCTCCTCCTCCATTTAACTTCAGTATCTGCTTCTTTTTAAGAGCTGTGGAAAGCAGGAGCTGCAGTTTTAGCTGAAACTAAAAGACCTAAAGCCAACAGGCAGCATCTTGCACCAAGACTTAGGCTTCCTGACCTCACTACCCATGTGAAACTGCAGTGTAACATCCTAAAAGAGGCTGCGGTTAACACCAACCAGCACAATATACAAACAGTGATTTATCAACATTGTATGCTTTATTGAAAGTTGACAAGTGCAACAGTTAAATACATTGACGTGTTACAACTGTAGAGAACATGCACAAAAACATATGCATACTACTATACAGATCATATGCAAAAAAATCCATACAGGGAAATCCATTTTTTAAAACTCTTTGCTAGCAGGGCTTGATAATTTTTGGAGTGGTTTTTCCCATCTTGAACCAAACTACAATGAACAATGATTTACTTCAAGATAATCAGCAGCCAGGGAACTTCAGAAGTTACACAAACAGCATTAATTTGCCAAATTCTGAACAGTTGCGTAGGTGCATTCTTATTTATGTAGCATAAAAAAAAAAAACTTTTCAAACTTCTTCAGATCAGCCAATGAAACAACTAAACTTCAATCTGTACAACCTAAATAGTTACAGTTTTCTATTTTACAAAGTAATTACACTAAATACACAAATATACAGTAGGCAAATAACCTTCATTGTAATTATCCTATGACCCAACAACTGTATTGTCACCTACCTGTTTTCTATATATAATACAGCTTTATGCACCTGTCCACTGCTTCAGAAAACGGTGCAAATATTTGCACTTAAGGTTTCAGGTGACAATTAAGTGTTAAACACTGAGATTACCTTTCTCCCTCTTCCTCTTAGATCCTATGCACCAGTCCACACTTTGGAACCCCAATGCACTACAGGGGCTTGAGCCATCGCTTTTTACTCCAGTCTATTTCTTCACGTTTCCAAGCTCAAAAAGCACTTTTATCAGCTGTATCACTGGATGAGTGGAAGATTTTAAAACAAACAAAAACAAACAAAAAAAAAAATATTCAGGCATGCAGCTTCGTTTCTCAGCCATCTGCAGAAGCTGCTCAAGTCCCCAGTGTACTTGTGCTAATTCTCTGGAAGAAGTTTATTTTATTCAACCAACCTAAGAACATAGACTCCTTCAAGCCAGAGGGGTAAGGGAGGTAACAGAGAGACAGATGAGTGCGTGATGCAAGGGGGAGAAGCCTCTCCCGATGTGTGCAGCAAGGCATGGAGTCCTCAGTCTGGGTTGCAGCGTGCACTGAAATGGATGAAGGGCGGCTGTGGCGGATTCCCGCTAGTCCTCCTCGCTCTGGGCAGCCCAGAAGCCAGCAGTCATGACGGCGATGACATCTTGAGCTACGCCGAAGGCCCTGAGCCCTGTGATGCCGGCTGAGCAGGCTGCTGCGTTGTCCCTTGTGACTGGGAAGAGGAAGGCGGAGAACCAGTCTGCAGCTGTGCTTGGAACTGGGCGAGCTGCTCTGGGCTGGCAAGTGTTTTTAGCAGAGTGTTCTCTTGCTCCAGCTGCGAGTTCTTCTCTATCAGCTCTTTGATTTGCTCTTTGAGGACCTCCACCTCCTCCCTTACTGCGTACATCAAGTGACTCTTGACCAGGTCCTGCGAGGCGAAAGAGAGCGCGCGCGTTACGGCGGCGGCGGCGGAGCTCGCAGGCTGCCGGGCCGGGGAGGCGGCAGCAGAGCCCCGCTAGGCCCGGCCTGCGGCCCCGCTAGGCCCGGCCCGGCCTGTCACCGCCGCCGCACACGTGCCGCCC
>VZTR01002653.1:11432-53581 GCA_013400775.1 Chaetops frenatus | reverse complement strand
GCTCGGCCGGCTCCGAGCGGGGTCAGCGCTCCGCCGCGCAGCACAAAACCCGGGCATCCCGGCCCCCCCCATCATTTATGGGCCGGCGCCGCCTCCCATTGGCCGCGCTGCCCNGCGGGATTTATTTAAAAAAAAAAATTAAGAAAAAAAAGGAAAAAAAGCGAAAATAATAATTAGCGGGCCCGGGGAGCGGCGGAGAAACCCCGCACGGCCCGGCGGGAGCGCGGGACGCACCGAGGGGCCGCTCGTGGCCGCGCCGACACCGCCACCTATCGGCGCGCGGCAGCGGGAAAGTCCCGGTGCCGGCTCCCACGGCTTCTCCATCGCCTCGGCCCAACATCCGCACATTATCCGCACATTTCAGCCCCGCAGAGCGAAGCCCGTACCCCGGCAGCTCTGCCCGCTTCGCCCGTGCCAAGTAGCAACAGCAGGATACGCACACACTGCAGACAGAACGCTTTCAGACACCTACGATCCCTCTTTATCCCTTACACGCACCTTATGAGCCCCATAAAGCCATTTATGAAAAAAATACTCAGACACCGATCGTCTACAAAAGCACATATGGCACAAGCCTGTGGATTTCTAGCAATCCGGCCGATTCTGTTCTACAGGGAAAATGCCTATTCACTTATTTTGAGATTGCACCATAAGGCACTTAGTCTTAAAAGTTGCAGCATGTGCATTAATAATTTAGGAAAAGATTCTTCTCCCACCTAACCGTGCTGTTTTTCTCAACACATGTTATGATCTCATGTGTCATGGAACACAGCAACTACAGTCAGTGCCTGTCCAAGTGATCTTCTCCACCAGTAACAGCTTAGAAAGAGACCCAAGGCTGAACTAGACCACCATGAAATGTTTTTTGAACAGCCAACCTCTAAAATCACTCTTTCCTAGACCTGCACTTTCAGCAGGCATTTCATTACTTAAAGGAGCAAAAGATAAAGTCAAAAAATATCTTCCATTCTCTATAGCAAACTTCTCCAAGAGCCGTAAGTCACATTCATCACAGGTGCTGCTCCCAGAGAAGCAGGAAAGCCAGGAGGCAAGGAATAATCATCTTAAAGCTAAATTTAGCACTTGCGTATCTGCATCATCCTTCTTAGTTTATTTATATTGTCCTAGACTACTATTCTTTCATTCAGTAATGCCAGCAGAGTAGTACAAACTAATCCTGTTCGTAGGGAGGTCACATTTAAGAATAAGAATTCCTCACAGCCCACTAGCTTTCCCACTACCACAGAGGGTTCACATCCCACGAGGGCACAGCTCTCATCTCACCCTTTGGATACTGGGGAATTCGCACGCGGCAGCACCTAACAGGCTGAGAATTAAAGGAAGTGCTTTAGAGAAACCCTTCCCTGTACTGACTTGCAACCGCGCCAACAGCAAGCAAACTGAGGCAATGCATCGCAACATGTGCATCAGGCTCCAGCTTCCCCCTCCCGAGGGACAGACACCCGGAAACACGTGCTGTACGTACACTTCCCCACAGCACTTTCTCTGCAGAGGTCACTCGCCACACACCGTGGTACTCATCGCATCCAGTCATCAAGTGAACCGTTTAAGAGATCGTGCCAGCAGCACATCATCTGTACTGGAATCTGTATCAACTCCTGTCCTTGACTGGATCGAAATTAATGTTTTGTGACAGGTTGCGCTTCAAAATCAGTAATGTCTCAAGTGACTCCTCCCCATGGCAGTTACTCAGCACTATTAACAAAATCGCAGTTGGAGAAAAGCTCTGGGACAAACTCTGCCCCTTGTAGCTCTTTATCAGAAAAAGGGCAGAGTAGGTGTACGAACAGGTAAGTCCTATCACTGTTAATCAGGCTCTTATAAAAGAACTTAAAGATACCAAACTCACAGACCTGGACAGACATATCCTCCCAACTCCTGCTTTGCTGTTGCAAGACATGCAGCAGGCAAGTGTATATAGCTTCATTCAGACATGTAGAAATGAAGTCATGGACGCATTCCAAGACGGTTGTTGGTTCCACCATAACGACTGATAATTATCAAACGCTATTATTCCGTTTACTACAGAAAAATTACACCATTCCCAAACTAAATTAACAACAACTGCCATCTTTATATTAATCTTCACAAAGAAGAGATAATACATATGATCCTAAATCAAATTCCCACTAAACTCATTTACCATCTTCCATTAACTTCAGTGGGCTCTTAACAAAATCTGTCAATTATTTTTAGATGCCTACAAGCAGAGTTGTGATTCAACAGAAAGCTGTCAGCTGCGTAAGTAGGACTGCATATTAATATGCATGTTCTGCTTTGCCCATTCTATAAAAAGAGGCAAACCATAAGTGTCCCTTTACGGCTGAGAAAGTGCATAATCTAGGAAATAAAAAAACCATGATGTAAACTACTTTAATCTCCATAATTGGGGTGAAATTTTTTTGGGAGGAGGGGACAGCACCACTCTCTGATGTTCTCACTTCAACACCCCATCATCTGCCTGACAAGGACAGACACTGAACTCCGTATTTAAGGACTGGGGTTTTGCTGTTGGTTTTTTGTTTTTTTTTGTTGTTGTTGTTTTTGTTTTTTTTTAAATCTCATTTATTAAATAAAAAAGTATATGGAAGATTTAAGGAAGATCTCCAAATTCAGTTTTCCTCTAGAAGGGCGTCAAGATTACTACTGTGTTTTTTGTTGTCTTCTAACCACCTCTTTTAACACCTCATTAACAGATAATACATGATATTTGGCTCCTGAAAAAGCTTAAATACCTGGGAGTAGAAGTGAGAAAGGCTGCAGAAATCCTCAGTTTGGTTAAGGCACTCTGAGTCTGCACTGGATTGGACAAATTCATGCCCCTGTTAGCCCGGGATATGCGGCGAGAGACATTTTTGAGTCCCCTCATACAGTATCACAGGCTTTGGAAGCCTGCGTATCTACAGAGCACCCCAGGTTTTCACAAACTGCGTAAAGTAACAAAAAAAGACTCCTCAAGATGGTTCCTGAGAAATCAGGAGGGTAGAACACAATACAGCAAACAAGTAGCTCACCAACATCTTTGATCCCCAACTAAACTGACTGCTTAAATTAAATATATATACAATAGTCAGACTCTTTAGCACGTGTCACCTTTTGTAATATTTCAGCTCTCAAACACTGTTCCTCCCACTACATAATTACCTCCTGTCTCAATTTATTCATGCTAAGCACTTGAAAAAAGTGCTTTTCATCTTAAGCACATAATGAGGTAAACTACAGCACAGAATAATTTTGTCTCTATGCAAGTCTGGTTTGTCATAATTTTCCACGTGTGTTAAAAAGTTCTTTAACTTAAAACATTTGTCTTTTAAGTACTTTGTCAGTGTATGCTCCCTTCAGATGACAACATTAAAAGCCCTCAACAAGCATCTTCTGAACTTGAAATAAATCTCACCTTTTGATGATGTTACAAAGATACCACACCAGAAACCGTGTTAGAAAAACAGCAATTGCTGTCACAGCACACTTTCATCTTACGCTCAGACAGGCTCAGATCCTGTGAACTTCAACTACAGCTTTCAACTGCAGGATGCAAGTACTGAAGAGGTTAAAAATAAAATGTGCTGTTTACTCAAGAAAATGCTACAGTAATTAGATTCTACCTGACATCTGACTGTGCATTTCACTTGGCATCTAAAAATGGTGAGTAAATGACAGAGTACTATTCTGCCTTAAAATTCATAGATTCAGAATTTTTTGTGTACTGACAGCAACTCCCTCCAGCATCCAACTTATGCAAAATTGCACCAAGCTAATAACTGAGGGAGAAAGCTCTGGCTTCACTTGACATCGAGGACTAAAGGTTTATTTATTTCAATAGACCATGATTTTTTTTCTTCATCTTGGTAAAGGTACATAACTGGAGAAGCTGTCCAAAGAACTTTCTTTCCCACAGTAAATCATAAATATTTTTAACAGACTAAGGACCAAAAAAACCAACCAAACAAAATAACCCCACCCACACAAGCCTCATCTTCAAACAGCCTAAAAAAAGATCACAAAATCTCAGCCAACTTCCTTTTCCAGCTCCAAACTTCTAGCTAAGATCTTGACTTAAAGAAACCACACCACTAAGAACTTACTGCTCAGCTCCAAAAGACATGTATTTTATTTCTAGATTGAAGTCTGCTATTTCAATTTATGTATTTCTGCTAAACTGAAAAAGCTCTTTCTACAAGATAGTACTCTCTCAGTTTTCCTAAATGTGAGCATTTCCTCCCCCACAGTAATGCTGTTTGCATCTATAATTTAGTTTATTAGTTTGCTAGAAATTGGGGTTTAGTTCCATGAAAAACAGATAAAAGGGAAAGCTATGCAAGATGCTAGTGAAATGAAGTGCTGTATTTGTAAATACTTTTTTTTTTTTTCCTCTCGTTTTTCCAGATGTGCAACTGTAACTAAATAAATATTTAGTGGAAAGAATACATACACCCTACTGGGGATCTGGAAATAACCTGACAGTATCTCTGATCTCAGTGCTTACACAGAAGTATCATGCTGTGAGCTCTGCACAAGAGACAGAGGGCTGCATTTAAAGCAAGAAGATAACCATGTAAGATCAAAAGACAAACAAGGAGAGGTTCTCACTGGTTCCTTTGAGGATATCCTCTTTCTCTTTGACAGGCAACTAATTGCCAAGTCAACCCCAGTTATTTTTAATGAGAATTATAATGATCCTACCAATTTTAATGCTGACAAAACAAAACATACTGTCTATAATCACGTACCTGGATATAGCCAAACACAGAGATGACCCACTTGTTACCCATTGGAGAGAACTCTGCAGAGAAATACGAGCCATCTTATAGCAATTTTGATGCTTGGAAAGTGGTGTATGGTATCCCCCTTTCCCGAGATCATCCATAGATAACCATCTAGTCATGCAGTTTGAGATGAAGGGCTGTGTCCCCTCACAGAGTCAGCTGAGGTCCATCATAACTCAAAACCTGAAATTACATCCAGATGCTACTCTAAATTTAAAGAAGTTATACATTTGCAGTCACATGTAGCTTGGGAATCACAAGCTTTCCTAATTTCTGAAACCTTTAAATGAGTAGGTGTGAAATATTTAACTTTACTACAGGTGAAAGCCCTCCCTCCTCAGCATCCCATAAAGTGCCCTTGACCAAGGACTGCAAAGGAAAGAATACACCAACGTGTTAGCATCCTGAAAGCTTTAAGTGAGACATCTGAGCCAGGAATTGGTTTTCTTTCCTCCAGAAAGCCACACACAATGTCACACTGCATGCTGACACTGTCCCCAGGATGGATGTGGGAAAGAAGGTTAATGTCATAAAGCAGCATATATAGAAGAGTGATAAAAAATTCAAGCTTCACGACCCAAATTTATTTTTCCTTTATGTGGAATTTGAATTAAATATTTTTAGATTTAATGCATAGAAAGAGTGTTCAATTCCCTGGTCTTCTGTGTACTTTTCATGTGTAAATGCTTTTCTCAAAGGCAAGAACACCCCGAAGTAAAAACCACTTACGCAAATATTTAATCCCACTTACTCTAACTGTACAACAGATTTTTCAACCACATACTCCAAAATTAAATGAAGAGGGAAAGAAAGAGTCACTGCAGCATTTTAAGTAACAAACATGGCAAATATATGGAGTGGTTTGGCACACTGACATGACAAGCATTTGGAAAGATTAAATTCTCTATATTAAAAGGCATCTCTGACCCAGGGAACAAACATCCCAGGAGGAACTACAGTACAATGGCTGACACCCACCCACCCCAGGTTACCTTCAGTAGTACACAGTGGGTTTAGTAACCAAATTAAAAACCAGCCAAATTAACCTGTAACTAACAAGGTTCATTTTCTATTGTTTTTGAACTTGTATTATTTTCTATTTCCTTAAGGCTGGTGAAAAGCCACACCAGGTTTCATGAAATGGGAAAACTAGGTCTTACTGAGTACTGCTAATTGTGGAAGGAGGAGATAGAGGATTGTAAGGACCTTCATTTCCCCTGTCCCCAGCCCCTTATAAAGCTTTCACCCATTATGCCTTCTTTTTAACTGATCCACTCCTTCCTCTTTTCCCACCTACTCTCCTGTTTCTAATTGTTACCCTTAAAACTATATTGAAAATCTTGGATCAGCTAATAACTTAGTCACGCTTATTTTAAAAGTATTTATATAGCATTAACAGCTGGTCTACACTTCTCACTGAATATAATTTACTCTTTGATGGCCATTTTTTGGTGCAACACTTGAAATTAAGCTTGTGTTTCCCACAGAAGCCTATCACACTACAAGTCAACTCAGAGTTGCTAAGAACAAAGCCAAAACCCCTGCAATTAACCAGCATTGTCCTATCGTTTTGAGGAAGCTGGAAATGAAGTTCCCTACCCCAGCTTTTACAGAAATTATTGAGAATAGCTGATGAAAAGTACAGAAACAAAACCTAAGTCCTCATTGTGCGAAAGGAGCAACCCTGATGTAGAATCAGATCTGCCGTGACTGAGGATGATAATCAGGCACTTCTCAGCTTTTGTGGTGGCAGATCCCTCGTTTCCACCTTGCTGTGCAGAACCATTTATAAGGTCATTCTGCTAAATGATAATAACTGCCAACACTGCAACTCGTTTACACGTATAGAAAAATAAAGACAATAAGGTCAGAGTTCAATGCCACTTTTCTTCCTCAGCAAGTATGTTAAGACAACAGACCTCTATCCCGTTGCCCATTTACACTCCCACAGTCCCAGTCTCTCTGCAATCACTGGCAAATAGCTTCACATGTATTGGCAGTATCAATGAACAAGTAGGTAAATAACGTTAGATTAACTCCCCCGGCTCCAATGCATGCATATTACAGAAATTTGAAATGCTACCTGATCTCTGAGTGGTCAAAATACTCTAGTAATGCCACAACCCACCTTTTATCATGATTTGGTGACTTCCTAAGAAAACATAGGGAAAATTCAAGACCTTCGTACCATCCAAGAACTACTTTACCAGGCTGAATTTACTGTAGCCTATTTAAAGGTATTTTTGTATCTGAATGGAGATTTTCATTTATAGAAATCAAACCCCACGTACCTAAAACCTTTCAGGAAGCATGGGGAGAATTTCCACAAATAAGAATGTGACCTGATTTACTGCACAGTGCAGTGTACCCCAAAATCTTACTTTCCTTTATCAGCCACTGAGTTGAGCATTTGTGGGATAATTTCCTGCCTAACCTGTACCTTTCTCCCATCTGTGAAAACAAGCATATGAGAGGAATTTGATGAATGCCCATGCTTCAACTCAGTACAGCATTGAGAAACAGGTACAGCTCAACTCTGGAGTGGGAAAGCACTCCCAGGCTTCTTAATCCAAGCACAACTTCAGTGATTTAAGAGACACAAATCCTGCTGACTCATAATTGCAGGAAATCCCAACAGAATACTTCAATTTACACTCTCCTTGCTGAAGGAATAAATTGTAAAGCAATATTGATTTGAAATAGAATATAAGATACCTGGGAAAGTATGTAAGACTATGAAATGAGGTGTGCTACAAAACTTAAAAATTACCTGAAGAACAGATTGATTGAAATTTTAATTTGACCAGACATTTGAGGGATGTATTACCTACTTTAGCACAACACTTCGTTCTTGAAACCCTGCCACACTGCAAACCAAAGAGAACAGAACACAGATGTGCTAGCTCAGCATATTTTGAACATGTCCCTGGAGCACCTTCTAGGCCAGAGATTGCAAACAGCTGGCATGGGTCCAGGTCATCTACAAAAGGCTGTATATCCTGAAGCCCTGGTTCTCCTTCAAATGGGATCCAGCTTTCCTCAGTAACCTACTGATCCTCTAAAGGGACCTCAGGCAGTAAGAAGCTCTAATTTTCCACAGTACAGTGTTTTCTAGCTTAAAGCAGCAAGTACCTCGAGACTGCTGGATCTGTGGTGGCCATGCGGGGCACACGCCACTGACATTTAGCCACCCTTGAGCCAGACACTCTGCAAACAGCAGAAGACGTTCTCTTTATCTTTTAATACACAACTTGCGAAGGGCAGATTACAGCGTATCATTTCATACCTCATCAGTATCTGGGTAATCGCCTTTATGCAGTGACGGCTACATTTATGAGTGGCACCCTGTTTATGAAGCATTCCTGTCCTCTCCCTAAAACTGCTGATGCATGGTTTTTGGTGGCTATCCACCTAAACCATTTAAATTAGATGTCCAAGGGCCTTTTGTACATACAAGGTCCAAGGCTTGTGTATATACTGTGTGAGGCACCAAACACTTCTGAAGAACAATCACTTCATCCTCCAGAAACCATTATCATTATGATGACACTCTGAACCTCTGTGGCTTAGAACAATTCAAAACAAAACCCAATCCCCACAGAAACAAAACCGAAGCAACTGCAGTATCAGAAGTCTGAGTAACCCAGCCAGAAATGCATGGGAGTCCAAAACAGCTCCCAAGTACGTTTTACTCATTCTTACACAGGGTGTTAGCCCAGCATCAACTCGATGAGCTGCCACACTGCTCTCAATATACAGGAAGGAGAGAAAATCCCTACTGCAACACAGAATTTAAAGCCCCTCTTCCAGCTCCACTGAGAGAGCCAGGAACCACTGCTGCAGTGTCCCACCAAGCACAGAGGACAGAAGGGTCTCTTCTAAAACCCACACTAGGCAACCTCCCTTCCAGAGAGGAATGCCTCCTCCCACACAAGGTACAGAACAGGGGAATTCCTCTCTGACTCTTCCCAGCTACTGCTAAGTGATAGAGGCCCTCAACAGGTGGACAGTAACATCAATCAGCAGCTCAGGTACAAGCAATCATGACAACTATAAACAAAAATATTTGTAAGTGAAGGTCTGAGTCACAGGGTAGCACTGCTGCCACTCAGATAGGCTCCTGACTTGAATTAGTTTGCCCAAACCTGTTTTTCAGCCCCATTTCTGAAGAACTCAGCATTTTGAAACAAGCTGTCAATAAACTGAAGCACGTAGAAAAGAAACATTAAACTGATTCTGAGATTGGGGTTGGGGGAATTTACTTATACTGATAGACTGAAAGATGTCAAGGTACTTGAAAGGATCCTTTGAATCTTTGCAAGGACTGAGATGTGATTTAAGTGAAAAATTACCTTTTAATAGAGAAAATACTAGGTTTAAGAGGCTATCAGACTTGTTTTATTTCTTCATGTTAGAGTGCAACTACTTAATATTTGCCTAATGATCAACTAAAGCCTCTTTTTAAAAAAAAGTATAAGAAAATTAGCTCATAAATACAGTGGGTTTTCTATCCCTTGGTATCATAGAATTATAGGATCATTTAGGTTGGAAAAGACCTTTAAGATCATTGAGTCCAACTGTAAAACCTAACATTGCCAAGTCCACCTGTCAGAGACTGGATGCCTATCACTCAGGTACACTTTAAACAAATTTAATTTACCGATGTTCTGATAGGGATGACCTAAATATAACAGCAAGACAGATGTTTTCATGTCTGTCTTCAATATTAACATATTTTAACCAACTACAGCCCACTTTATCCATCCTAAGAGTTAGCAGATGTACCTAGTGCTCCCTCCTTCCAATTTACACCATAATCAGAGGCTGAAGTATCTCCTGACCTGTGTTTATTTCCTTCGTAAATTGTACTAAAACTTGGTACACTTTTACTGTTTATTTGAAAGTTCAACATGTTTTCAGAAACTGTCAATTATTGAAAAAAATTCAAATTGAACTTTAAAAAAAAAATTCCAATGTATAATTTTATATTCTTTAAAGTGACACCATTCACAGAAGAAAGCTGTTCTCTACAGGCAATACCACAAACATAACGTGACAAAAATATTAGTTGATATATGTAAACATTTATATAAGATCAAGGGGTTTCGATTTTAAGGGTGTGGCATAACAAAGGCACCAGGTCAGAGATCAGAAGTTAGGAACAAATTCCATGCTCCCTCCCACAGATGGGTATTTTCCTTCTGTACACAGAAAAAGCAACTTTGCAACATGAAGAGTCAGGGCATTTTTTTCCTCTCACTGTCGTGCACTTTTAACTTAGTAAAATAATTCTTCTAACTCACCAAGTTACTTGGAACCACATCAAAAACATGCAGTTCATATTTCACTGTTAATATGGAAAAGGAGGTTGCAGAAGACTTAAACTGTACTTCAGTGATCTCCAAACATTTAACAAGACTAACTAAACTTTTCTTTAATCATGTGACAGTACAGAAGATAGTGCATATTATATATTAAAAGTATTTTAATTAATACCAACTTATTTGATTATGAGTTTCAAATCCTGTTTTTTCAAATTCTCTCTTTTGGTTTAGTATTACATTACTTAAGATTTGTAATAATTGGAATAACATTTTTTAAAAGAAGAAATAAAAGCACTGCAAGAGCAAATATTTTATAATATGGATTATTTTAAATAGTGTAGTAAAGATATTTCAAGGCATGTAGATTTTCACTGAATAAGTAATCAACTCTGCATGACAGTACTCTCAACCAGTGTGATATTCCTAGCTTGAAATAGTTTTAACAAGTGCCAAACACCTTGATTTAGAAGTATTAACTACTTGCACAAACAAAATAAAGGAACCCTCCCAACAAAGCAAAACAAATAAATCAAGCATCTACATATTAAAAACTTTACAAATACCTCTTCAGATGCTGTTCCAGTTCCAAGAATAACACTTTCATGATTATTTGGTCAGGACCTTTTTTCTGGAGAAGTGTCACTTTCATTGATGTATCTGTTTAGTGCCTGCTGGTTAGTGTCCCCCAGACGGAGGGTTGGAATAAATACTTCTCAGTCCTTGGTGGCTGTAAGATTAGCATTAGCATTCCACTATTAACTACGTCCTGAATTCTGCAGCACTCTGAAGAATTATAAAGCCTTGCCCGTTAAAGAGTATCCACTTGCTTCAATTCAAAGTTTGCTGAGTTTAATACTGGTTGGTCATGATCAAGAAAAACAAGAAGGGCGTATAGTGACACCACAGATCTTGAGGTCACATGGTGTTCTGTTACATAAAGCATCAAAAGAGATTAAAATCTTCATGATTACGCTTTCAAATCTCAAACAAATGCATCTTCTCTCAGCAGTGCCAAATTTGCCAACTCTGAAGCTGATGCAACTTGTTCCCACTTTTTGTGAAGCATGTGTTAAATCACTACAAGTAGCTAATTCTGCTTAGAGGAAGGCAGCTCAAGTTGTACTCTTTCTCAAATCAAAGTTCTAAGGCTTAATAGCAATTTTAATTAGACACAAAAGTGACAGTAGCCTGTTTGCCAGAAAATATTTTACACAGACAAATCCTGTCCGTCACCGCTACTTTAAAAAGAACCAGTGATAAGAGCTGAAGACATGTATCCAGTTAGTCAGATAAAGATAGCAACTCATCATGTATCAAGCCAAAATTCAATCAAATACTGTATATCCCTCCTCACAGAAGCAGAGATTGCCATAAGGAGGTCCTGGTGCAGTGTAGTAACTCTCTGCCATGTAACTGTGAGCCTGTATGCATAGGTACCATTAGCCAATATTGCTTCAACGTAGCCATTTTCCTTCCTCAACCCTGCTGAATGCTCTTCAGTGGGAAGAAAAGCTGACAATGACTGTCCCACAGTACATTGTAGAGAAGGAAAGAAGATTAATTTCCTTACTCCACAGGCAAGCTGCAGAATGCGAGAGAATCCCTCACCACGGGAACAGACGGTCACTTGCAGTGCAGGAATTCCCATCACACCAGACAGCAGGGGCATTGATTATAATGGTTACATCCTTCCATCAGACCAAGAACACACAAATGCAGAGACAAAACCAGAAACCCAACCTAGCAAAGGTTACTTGGTCTTAGGGCTGACTGCTAAAGTGATTTCAGATGTGTCTCCTCAAGTAGATTTGCCTTGTAAGAATATATTGAAAAGAAACCAAATGGAAGGGTCAAGCAAGTTTTTGGAATCATAGAATGATTTGGGTTGAAAGGACCTTAAAGACCATCTGGTTCCAACCCCACTGCCATGGACAGAGACACCTTACACTAGGCCAGGTTACTCAGGGCTCCATCCAACCTGACCTTGAACACTGCCAGGGATGGGGCATCCACAGCTTCTCTGGACCTCCTGTGCCAGGGTCTCACCATGCTCACAGTAAAGAATTTCTTCCTGGTATCTAATCTAAACCTGCCCTCTGTCAGGTGGCTCAGAGCATGGCCTCATATATTATTTACTTGCACTTCTGTTGTACCTTGCCAAGGTGGTGAAGAGGTGACTGAAGGCAAGAGAAGTGTAGGTATTACACAATAAAACAGAAAGGAGTTTGACTTGGGTGAAGAAGGGAGAGTTAAAACCAACTCTACTTAGAACCAAAAAATCTACCATCACACACAAGGAATATTTTCTTCAGTGGTAGAGAGAAAGCAAGGAAAAGAAAAAATGCAAATTGTTTCCCTTGGAAATGTGGGATGCAGTGGGATTAGTTCCCCATTTCCAAAACCTAGAGGGAATTCAGATAATTTAAACAGGGCTGCAGATGCACTAAGGAAGTGAAGGAAAGCAGAATATTTCTAAATGGTCTTCCCAGAGTCCTTGTATGCCTGTGTTACAAGGACAGAGCACAGAGTTCCTTTTAAGACACACCAAGGAGTTGAAGCTGACAAGTTACACTTTACAATAAATGTTTCCCTTGTTACATCAAGTCCATCCCTCTCAGCACAGCATGGGAAGGGTAACAGTCAAGGCTGATTTTAGCATTCTCCTCTCCCACTGAAAAGGCACAAATGGTGGAACATTTGTATTCCTGGATCTTGCTCCTTGGAGAAGAGGAAAACTGATATAATAGCCCTAAAAGAGGGATGTTTACTCTGAAAGCAGAGCTACTCCTGAGAGCTTCAAGTGGATACTCATATGATACAACCACATATAAGATGGAGGTGAATCCAAATCAACAGGCTTCAGTGAAAAATAAACAAGGAACAAAGGGATGAACAATCACACAAATAAACAGCTACTGAGAAAGTTTGACCCAGTATTATTAAATAACTACAGTATTCAAAATGAAATATTTTTATAGCATAGAATCTTATATATTTTAAAGGACTAAAGCATCAAGCTGACTAGAAGAATGCTCAAAAACAATTCCAGAAACCTGAACCAAGAAAGAACTTACTTTGAGTGGCATCCTTATATATCCTTCCGGAGTCTGAGACTCAATATAGTAGTAACTCTTAATGAATCTTACTGGTTACACAATCTCATATATCAGACATGTTACAACCTCCCTTGGACATTCTACACAGCTGAGGCATGGCAGTCAAGCTCAGCTAAGTCTGTGTCCCACAGAGCTGACAGGTTTTAAGCTAACATTCCCCTAACCCTGTTTAATATCCTTCTTGCCCTTTCTGTTGCCTGTAAAGCTGCACGACCAACATCAGGTAGGGGAACAATTTCTCTCCATACCTATTGTGCATCCAGTACATGCACTGGTCACAGGTGTTTTCCAGGATGCCTGAATACACACTGACATATGTTGGAGTGGGAAAGGGACAAAAGTTTCCAGTCTTTACTTCCTCCTTTCCTATTCCAAGATGTCCTCTGAACAGGAACTCCATCACATTAGCAGCTGTGTCATGAGAGTTAAAAACAGGGTCCAGTAAGTTATGCCCATCTGACTAATGCACAGCTCAGCTCCAATGCTGTTCTGACTAAAATCTGGGTTTCCCATACAGCCAGAAAGATCACTAAATGTTAGATTACATGGGGGGGGGGGAAAGCAGTTTCTTAAGAGACACAAGTGTAAGTACTGAATAAAATTTATGAAAGATGAATAACTGTACTATCAACTCACATCCACACACACAAAATACTGTAAATAGTTATCTTTGCAGCATCCTTCTCATGAATTTCTGCTAAAATTCTTGTAATTTGCTCTGCTTATTAGAAGCAGCCACATCAGAGTCAGTTTGAAAGTGAAAAGCAAAAATATACACACCCAAGTGTGTATGATGTGGGACTACAGCATATATGCAGCTGGTTCGTTCTGCAAAGCAGCAAGTTCACTGCTGGACCCACAAAGAAAAGCCATAGAATCATAGAAGCCATAGAATCCACCTCTGGTAACACCAATCACCCTTCCTCATGCTTCAGCCCCGATTCTGGTGATGACTTTACAAGAAGGCAACACTCACAGGCTTCATTTGATGCTACTTCTTTAGCTATGTCAAGGAAAATGGTTTCTATACCATTGATTTAAAAGCACCTGATTCAAATTAATCAACTTTATATTTGGGGGGCGGTTGTGCCCCAGAGGACTCTTGTCAATTCCACTTCTCACCTTCACGAAAGACAGCAAAGGATATGCTTTGTCAGTTATCAGACTGAAACAAATTAAAATTAAAATACAACTGCTTCAGAGGCAGTTATTCTGACAACTACATGGTTTTTCTCATAAGCATTTCCCATAAATTTGACAAAGTTGTTTCCAGTGCATTCAATTAATTAAAAGCATTACTCAGTTACGTGTAAGTCAACAACTTACAGGTAATAGAAACCACAAAGAAATTGCACACCAACTGGATTAACTAAGAGATGGAATATTTTTACTGCTTTGAAAAATAGCCTCTAGCTGCAACTGAAAAATGCCTGAAGTACAAGGATCTTCGTTCTTGTCCTGTCACATTCAAGAATTCGGCATCAAGCTATGCTTTCCTTCCTTTGTCCTGAGCTATCCTGGCTCTTATATAAAGTGACAGATTGCGCACAGATGAATTATCACTCTGGGTACACTAGGATGTCAGATACAGACAAATTTTAACATTTAATGAAACAAGAAACAAGATTTCATGCATGAGAGCATCAGGGTACCTAGGTTCTCCCGCACCCATAGCTCTTAGGTCCAAAGGGGAGAAAGGAGCGTATTTCAAGATTCTTAATTTGTAGTACTCCTTGACAGCTTTGCTTAAAAAAAATTTAAAAAATAAATCAACCCAAGTTTAAATGTAACCTGTAAGTGAATGAATCTGGTATTCATCCAGCAGAATTTACAGTTAATGTCAGTCTGAATCAAGTGTAGCACTTCAGCCCAAATTCCTCAGTATGTCACACGTCACTGATTGAGCTGCCATACCTTCACAGGGTAAACATTTCATAAGTTCACTTTCCACATTCTATAGAGGACTTCAGACACAGTTTGAATAATGCAGACTTCACCATTAGACAAAGCAGAAAATAAAGCCAACCTTTAGACTACAGACATAAAGCGCCCTATGGTAACAACCATCAATTTTGATGTGATGTAACAAACTAAGAATAAATTTAAAATTCGAATGTGCCTATGAGTGCTTGATAAAGCAGAAAATATACCAGACATTCAAGCTCTTCTGGAAACTTTAAAGCTACAAACATGCAATCCTTAAGATATTTAAGGGTTAAAAAATACTTACTCTTTCTGGAATGCTTTGGCACAGAGATTTTACAAGGCTGCTAGTAAGCAACAGCAGCACACAAAAACTAAAACTGACTTCAGAAAATATTAGGACCCATGAGCAAAGCAATTCATGCCAGATTATCAAAGGAAATAGTTTTGATGACAAGAAAAGGCAAAAAGCACAAAAATCCCCTGCAAAAAGATAGCTGCACTGTAGTGAAAGCCAAAGCACTGAAGTGAAAGACAAGAACATGCACAACAAATCGGGAAGTATCTTATTCCCAAATGCTAGCAGCAAAAATCACTGCTGTACTTTTGTTATCTTCAATATTTTGAATGGCTATAACGAAGTTAGACAAGACAGCTTTCAGTCCACCACTTAGCAATTAAAAAAACCCCTTTAGCTATTAACATCTTAATTGAACATCAGAGGAATTTTGTCATACATCACTCATAGTCATCACCAAGCAATACCAAAGATATGATTTTCAGTTACAGAGATAAGCACTACAGTCACACATGTTTAGCCTGTTAGTTTACACTCAATTTTTGTTTTCATCTTGGTACATATACTGCTGAAAAGCAAATCCTCCCTGTGTGAAAGAGCAAGAAACACATGAGGGGAGATCTCACTGGATCTGAAACATCCATTTCGCCTGGGAGCCACCTCTAGGCATGGCCAGAGGCAGATGTTCAGGCAAGACCCCAAAAAGGCAAGCAGACAAATGCAACTTTCCTACAGTATCCTCCAACCTGCCAGCAACCAGCAGCTTGAGGAGTTCCTGCACAAGAAGAAATAACTTAGTATTTAATGACACAAGACAATTTTTTCCCAGTAATTGGTCTGTTTGCTTTCCTTTCAAAAAATTACTTACATCACATAGTCCTGAAGTTTTTATAAAATTCTGGTTG
This sequence comes from Chaetops frenatus, assembly GCA_013400775.1. Lineage (NCBI taxonomy): Eukaryota > Metazoa > Chordata > Aves > Passeriformes > Picathartidae > Chaetops > Chaetops frenatus. The sequence continues at coordinate 37,228 of VZTR01002653.1, read as the reverse complement.
GTTAATTCTGAGTTAATTATGCAGACAAGAGACACTTTTTAAACTATCAAATATGAAGCATCAATCACCCTGGTTTCTAAAGAGATATGATTTTGAATCTCAAGACCAGTCCTGGTTTAAGAACACACATTAGAAACACCTGGAAGCCAGCACAAGCATGAAGGAGAAGCTGCAGGAGTCAGTCTTCTCCAAGAACCACAGCAAGCCATCTGCAAGTGAGGGCTTTACATTCCACTAACTGAAGGTCACTGAACTTGTCATTTAATCATACAGAAGAGCAAATGTCATCAAAGCATATTCAAACTGCAGAACTCTGTCAGCACTGATACTGAACACATACTGCCAATGAGAGTAGTTACTGGTTACTGCTTTTTGTACTGTGGAGTTGAGTAAAATCAGATTAAGCCTACAGGGGACAAGCCCACTATCTCTTCCACTTCTACAAGTAAGGCATCTCTCTACTCTGGCCATGCTTTGTTATCTTAGTCTAACGTGAGCGCTCCCTTCCTTGGCTGTAGCACCTGTGAAACACAAACCAGTGGAATCTCTGATTAACAAGAAGCCTGATGAACATAAACTGGCACAGCACATAACAGCAGCTCAGCATTTTTTGCTGCAAGGCACTGTCAATTCATTTTGCACGTTACATCAGATGAATACAAAATTAAAAATGAAGGATTTGCAGACAATCAGCCAGACCAGAGGGGAAGGAACCCTGCCCCTGAAAACATGTGTAGTGGTGTTGGCATTTAACTTAAGCATACAAGAGAGAACTTGAGAAAATGATGAAGTTGTAGTTGCCAGTTGTACAATCCATGAATTGGAGCCTCACAGTTTCAACAGACAAATGCACCATGAAGAAAGACTCAGAGCTTCCTATTGAAAAGGGCTGTCCAAAACCTTCACAGGAAAATTGCAGAGTAAATCTCTGTCCTGACCAAACCTCCAATCTGAGACTTATTACTATGTGTTAGCTAACAGGAACCAGTTACAGCTATGCTTATGACATTCTTCCTCAGTAATATTGGAGCTTTATGAAACTAAAGTACAGCAGACATTCCTCGTGCATTTGGTGACATCTATATTAAAGGAATAAATTAAAGATTTAGAACAATGCAGTCCTAACCATTATAAAGACAGGAAAAACTGGGGGAAGACAGCTGTAGAGTTAAAAGTTCTTCCTTTCTTTCAGATTCCAGAGAGCAGCCTGTACTCAAGCAGCAGTTCAGGCCCAATAAGCTTTGGGAGAGAAAGGCTATCATCTTATTTTTAAGAAGTCAGCCTGTTTAAAAATGGAGGCAAGTAGAACACCACCTCTGAGACACTACAAATGCACCAATTCATACAGAACTAACCAAACCCTTTTGGTATAGCGAGCACAGCAGTTATAACATGACCCTCACTGCACTAAGCAAGCTGCAGAGACCAGACAGACTGGGGTTCTCTCTGCCATGCCAGGTATTTTCCCATGGAAAGAACAACACTTGGTTATCCAGCCTCTCTTTTTCAATTAGCCCAGAAATTCTGCAAGATCTAGCTAAAAAGCGATTCTCTGCTGTTTAAGCCAGAACAAAGCCCTCCATTAACACAAGGCTTCCCAAGAGAAGGCCACTCCACCAGGCCCAAGCATTTGGCTCCTGGACCATCCCAGGATCTCTCATGAGCAGCAAAAGGTAAGTGCTGTGCATGCAGAAGAAAGAAGGGTGTAACTCGCTGCTGAAACTGAAACTTCAGGGTCTGAAAAGTGTTCTGTGTTACCTGTTCTTGTACAAATGACTTCTGTCACGCTCTGACACCTACTGAAATGCTTAAAGAGGTTTGACAGGGAAACAGCATCAACGAAGTAACACCACAGGTGGCAAACTAAAGACATTGCTATATTGAAACACGGATACCACACAGGTCTTTTCCTGTAATAAATCCCATCAGAGGCCCACCAGGAATGATTAAGCTACATTAGTTTAAGTGTCAACAACACCCTAACATTAAGCATTAGCTCCTTTCACAGGCATTGAAAGACAGCACTAGTCCTATACTTCATTATTTTTACTGTGAACATTAAACTGTTACCCTGTATCTATTTTGGTATATTGCTAAACTGATTGCCTTTGCCAATGTTTATTTCAGAAAAGACTGAAACTCATCACCTTCAATTTTCTTATCTGGTTATGTAACAACAGCCAGCAATTCTGAAATTAGCTGCTTCTGACAAAGCATTTTCTTCAGAGACCTTCTGACAATATTTTCATTTCTTCCCTTATCTCTCAGAAGCACAGTATGTGACAACATTGCATATGTGCTGAAATGCCCCTTAAGGCAGAAACTGGAACTTCAGTTCCATAGCCAGTAATTATCAGTGATTTTCTTGAATTGAATTGCTCTAATCAGGTGAGCAAAAAGCTATGAATGTTATTTGGGAGACCAAAAGAAGCATTTGGAAGAATATCTGCATCTCAGAGGAAGAGAGGTTATTTTTATATACATTATAATTGAGACTGAGAAATTTATTTATAATGAAATTAAATGTTATTTAACAGAACCATAGGAAAACCATCAAACTACAGATTTGGAAACTAGAAAAAAATGTCAGTGACCTAAAGAAAGATGTAAAGTAAGAAGTAAAGATTAGAAATAAAAAGGCAAGTGGAAGCAGGGAAGAAAGAGGGAGAAAAAGTAGTCAGGGCAAGACAAACAGGAGAGCAAAGCACTAAAGAGAGAAAGGTCAGATACTGCATGGGGTAGCAAAGAGGATAAAGGAATTATTGGCTAAAAACACCCAAAAGAAAGGTAGGAGCAGATGTTATTTTTTTCGGTACATTTAATACAACATCTGAAAAACAGAAAGAATTTCTGGAAATGCCATATTTTCAAGGGGAAAAAAGAAAAGAAATATGGGAAGGAAAGAATCAAGAAACTAAATCTACAGCAAGCAGCTGCCAAAGCCCAGCAGTTTCTCTTGGCAGAAACAGCACTTCCACTGACAAGCAATGCCATGGGATTACCGTCTTATGAAGACAACTTTCAGAAAAGAGGAAGAAAAAGGGAAAAAAAATTTTAGCAGTTTCAGACTCTCAATCTCCGTTGTCCACGTACATGAGCAAAACTATCCAGCCTGTGATGATTCTCTCCTTAGTTCATGCTCCAAATACAGTGCACCAGAGCAATGCTTTAACTAAAGTATCAGAAGTAAACCAGTTACATTAGCCAAGACTCCTACATGGCTCATCTTACCCCTCTGGAAAGGGCTACGGTGACAATGCTAGGGTAGCTCCTTCCAAAATGACACATCCATCCCTGAACTGTGCTGTCCTGCATTTTGCAGCCATGCACCAAAGTGCCTCCAGCGTGCAGGATGTCCAGCCAGGAGCACTGCAGCTCAGCCCCTGGTATAGCCCAGCATAGCAGCAGCCCTTCAGTGCAGGTTGGTTAAACAACATTCAGAGCAAAAACCGAGCCTACATCCATCTTTCCACAATCACAACTGATTCGGCCACCACACACATGAGGATTTTTTAGGAGAACAGCATTCCCGCATGAGCTTAGAACAATATGCTGCCATTTTCATTCCTCTTCACAGCACAGACATTTTGAGTGGGAAGGACAGATAGATGGATGTATGCAATGCCAGTTTATTAACCTATGTGCATTTCAGCTGTAGTTAATAATGGCTAACACTTCATATTGTTCACTGAAAAATGCACCAGAAGTGGCAAGGATGATGGCTTCCAGATGTATTTCAAAAACTCTCTGTACTTCTGGCTTCTGAGCATCAATTTATCAAGTTAAAAGAACTAAGAGTTTTGTTTCCAAGGTGGTTGGGGGGAGAAAAAAAACAACAAACCAATCAAAGTTTAATACTTTACCCTTTGGTGAACAGTTCAACATCCCATTAAACATTTGCAGTGATCCTTATCAGTACATACAAACTGAGCTAAGTCCAAAGATGTAAGTAACCTGCTCAGTATTCATGGCAACAGGCCTTCCATTGACAAAGGCTGAACTTTATGTGTTTTAATAAAAGGCATGAATGCAGCTAACAAGACAAGTTGAATAACATTCCTTTACTCTCACTCCATTACACATATTCCACTATTGCATTTCACAATGGGCTCCAACTAACTGCCATGAAAGGTTCATCTACTTCACCTTGCCCACATGTTTTTGCCTTCTCCATTTCATTGGATCAGAAGGAAAACCAAAAATTACCACCTGCTATTCCACGTGAACAATATAAAAGTGAAGGCAGAAATGAGTGACTGGCAGAGTGGGAAGAATGAGACTATACATTTTTCTTCCTAGGCTGCTCTCCCCCTCCTTACAACACATGCCAACTCCATTATGAGCATAAGGTCCTCCAGGAAACACCAGGCAGGATATGCTACCACTAAAAAGCAAATACGAAATTTTGTTATTTTCTGTTGTTGTTTAAGGTGGGGGAGGAAAAAGAAAGAGCAGATAAAGAAATAAATATTCCTGGCTAATTACCTTTTCTAAAGATGCATGTCATGGCAGTAGCATTTCTCTTTCCCAGTCTACAGCTGTATGGCATGGCTGATTCAAGATTCATTGCACACTGCCAAGCAAAGGGCATGCTCACTAAATACAAATACAGACTGGTATTTACCTGTCAGAAGTTTATCAGAACAGTTGAAGAATCACATTTCAATTAAGATAAGCAGGCACGCAGAAATGATAGCAGAAAAGAGGAAAAAAAATCTCAGTTATAACCCAAGTTATCATATTAAGAGACACACAACAGCAAGTACAATTAACATTAAACCTGTTGCTTCAGGGTCACTCAAGAAGTGAATCTCTTGTGCCTAGGAAGAGAGAGGTATAGACACAGGTACAGCATTATCCAATTATTTTATTCAAAAGTATTATTAGAGTCATGGATTGTCATGTGTGACTGTGTGTGGTCCATTCAAAGGCACCCTGTAAAGTAAGTGCATGGTTAAAAAAAGGTCTGCTTGCAAGTGTAGTAAAAGAAATTCACATACTGGATATCAAGCGGTGTTTCTAAAGTTCACTTTGGCATAGACAAGGTTAGATGTCTAGAGTATAGCACCCAGGGCCAGTGCCTTTCTCCACTAATCACAGAAACAGCAGAATCAATGTCCTGAAATAAGGTTTGCATTTATAAATATCCTTCCCTCCCATAATGCAGATTTTTCAGTGGCCAGGATAAGCCAAAAGAAAAACTCATAAAGCAGAAGCACACAAAGCCACCAAAGTTATAAAAGAACTCTGGTAGCTGAAGTCTGCTATACACAGCAACTACTGGTACTATGACTTTACAAGGTTACTTAACCTGACACCCTTACTGGAAAGGATTTTAGTAGCACCTTTTGTGTTCCTGTGCTTTGTGCTGGCTTCTGAGCCAATACATTTCTCCATTCCCACCTCTACTGTATTCTTTTCTTTATTCTTTCAGGCACTTTTCCCTTTGGTTTACCAAACTAGCACATAGTAAATCTTCCAGGTGTTCTCCTTTCCCCTATTCCCAGAAGACACAGTTGGCAATGAAGTTCCATGCATGAGGGAAGTGTAAGAAAATAGGTAGGAGGTGAAGACAATGGATACCAAGCACACATAATTAATCTGAGATGCAGGTGTCTGGTAGAGAATGCAGAAAGAGTCTTGAAGCACACCATACTGTAAGGAAAGCTGAGATCCACAGCACGCAGAAAAAGGTCAATCTGGCACCTTTAAGAAAGCCTGAGATAACAAGATTAAAAAAAAAAAGGAAAAACCATTGTATATTATCCTAAGCTGCATGGATGAACCTTAAAATCATTTTAACTTCAGATATTTTTACATTTATTTAAACAACTCAAAAAGAGTGCTCAATATCTAGCAACTCCCATTGAATATAAAAAAGATTATGATTTTTTAAAATATTTGAACCTTTGCTCAATTACACAGCAAAAGGTACCCTAAGAAACTGGAACATTTTCATCTTACTGCTGTTTTAGCATTTGTCCCAATTATTTTCTTGCCACCCTGAATTAAGAGGAAATTAGATCTTTTCCAGTCTCAAATTGCCATTTATGCATAGAAGGAAGTTTTTACTAGGATTAAAAGGTATTCCAGATTTTTTTTTTTAAAGCAAGTGGTTACTCAGGCTGATTTGAAACTTGGTTCAGCAGTTAGGTGTGTGCTTTTTTCTTCAAAGCCCCTATTGTATAATAATTCAACTGCCTATAAAACACTCATTTCCATAACAAGCACAAAAGACAAATAATCCATTTTTGCAACAAACACCCCTCTCTGTTTTATTTTACTTGTGCACCATCTTAGAGTACAATGAAGCTGCCACTAATATCAGCACTGCAAGTAGATACCTAAAATAGAAATGCAGGGTTTTTTAAAAAAAACAACACCATAAACCAAACAAAATCCCTCAAAACAACAGGAAGCCATCCTGTCACCATGTGCATAATGTAGTACTTGGAAAAGAACAAATAGGTCACATAGATTTTTGAACTTCCCATACAGCACACTGTGCCCAAAAAGAGGAATTAGAAGTGCATAATACTTGCTTGCATAACCTGAAATTCCTCACTCTCAGTGCAGAAAGGCTTAATGTTATCACCACCAACCCTGTCCCTAGAGGGCTCCTTATATGTGGAATTATCTGTTACAGTCACACTAAGACAGAAAAGCTTCCCTTGTTTATTACTGGGAACTCAAACAAGAAAGATATAAATTGTAAATACCGGTATAGTTTATTCACTATTTCTCTGCCAAGCTTCATACAATTTGGGAGTTATTTAACACTGCAATAATTAAGGATCCCTTGAGAATACCGTACCTGAGCAAAATTTATTCTAATACACCACACTGCTGACACTGCAGACTCAGCTGAACACCACCCAGCCCTGGCAGCTTTGAAGCTTTTTCTGCCTTTCTTTCCTTTGATGCTTCCCTCCTTTTGGGGTCCATGGGCTCAGAGAGGCAGATGCTTCTCTGGTCAGACACACAGCTATCTTACAGAGGTCAGACAAGCCCCTAGTGACAACTTTGCTCCAGAAGGCTAGCTCTAAACATCTTTTAAGTTAAAAGCTGGATCGAGGTGAAATTTAAATAGGAAGTACCAGACCAGGACTCTGCAGAATCAATCTGTAACAAGGTGGAATGGTCACCATGACACATAAATGCAAAAAGCAAGCTTATTGCTAGTAACTACTTCCATCAACCCCGTCCTCCCGAGAAACCCCTATATCAGGTCAGTGGAAAGCTCTGCCTAACTTACTGAGTGCATTTCACAACTGTCACGTACAATCAGAACCCGCATTCTTGTGAGGCATCACTGCCCCTTGCCCTGAACCCACTCCACACTAATCTTAACTAGCGCCAGTTTGGCCAGCTGCGGACTCAGCCTCCCTTCCGGCTGTCAGAGCGGGGCCGTTTCCCCCGCGCCCATTATGCGGACAGAGTTGGGAGCAGCAGAGCCTGCTCCCCGCAGGTGCCCGCGCCGCGGGCATCGCTTACTTAAGGACGCCGCGCCCGCCCGGCGCTGGGCGCCGATGCAGAGCAGGCGGCCGTGGCTCAGCCGCGCCACCTGCCGGCNTGCGGCCCCGAGCCGCGCTCGGCGCCGCCGCACACCTGCTGCAGATAAATAACCACACACATGAACCGTGGGACACGGACACGGAACGGCACGCAGCGGCCCAAGCTCCCCCTCCTCCCTCCCTACAGAAAACGGCTTTATCTCCCTGAAAACAGCCTGAGAACGGAGGCACAACGATCCAGCTACCTGGCCTTCACCCACAGTGATAACGGCTAAGCGCGCTGGCACAGGAATATCTCGGGTTTACACAGAGACTGGGTATATAAATAAGAGCATCAGGGCAGACAGACAAAACCCAACTGACAGTGAAAGGCGGTTTTGTGGATGCCGCGGAACCACAGCCGGATAAGGGAAACCAGGGCTTGGCTGGGAACATCTGTCCCCAGCTACTGCGCATCACCCTAGGCCTGGGCCACACACCTCCCACTCGTTTATACATCCCCACCTCGCAGCCTTCTTTTACTACAGTCCCTTTTGCATAAAGAATGTGCCAAGGGGAAGCTCACAGGGATAGAGTTCTACCAAAATTCTGAGAAAGGGAACCTTTACCCTGGGACATGTTCCAACCAGCAACTCATTCCACTGACTGCCCTGAGAAAGAGGGTGCCTCCAGGATGCTGGACCAACCCCACTACCAGCCTCTTCCCCAGGGCATCCATCAGTCACTCACTACACATTCAGGTCTAAAAGGAGCTTGGGGCCAAAACCTCTGTTGGTTTTTCCCTCTAAGCAAATATTTAAGGTTGTGTGCATGCAGGAGAAGCCCAGAAAAATCTTCCTGGTGCTGCACATGCAGGAAGCCAGCACAGCTTTGATTGCTGGAGCCTGCTAGTGAATGGAGGCAGAAAGAGACAGTGATCTGAATCAGACGGAGCACACCATATTTTTCTTGGGAGAGTAACCTGCAGAACGCCACAGCAGACAGGCTGCAGTACGCCACACTTGCCAACTCAAGTCAAACTAAAGCAACGCGCTCCCCCTCTCCTCAGTCCTCTCATCAGTAAAAATGCCACAGACAAGGGCAGCAAGATACTGGTGTCACACCAGCAAATCCACACTTAATTAGAAAGGGGGGGAAAGATAATTTCAATTTATGGAGGCATAATGTATAACAGACCTATTTTTTTGTTTTCCTTTCCTAACACTGAACTGACAATATATTTAAGAAACCTTCTCTTTTCCCCTACTGTAAAAGCCATGCTTGTTTCTCAGACTGAAGCAATCCTTGTATCAGCTGGATTACTAGATTCCCTCTTACAGTCTCCTGAAAACTCCCCTAAATTTACTCCTTCCTATTAGGAGGTCGTTAGCCAGTCCACAACAAATGCATGCCCACAGCATTGCAGCTTTATTGTGAAAGGACTCATCATTTGGGCCAGCCTCACAGCATATGAGAGGAAATAAAATGCAACCAAGAGTTGTTTTAGCTGAAGCTGCCAAAGGGTCATTGCACTCGCACCTCCAACCCAGTCCAACTTTGGTAGCTGGTGGTTACCTGTGAGCAAATACTAAATCAGTGAGATGCTGTGCACTCAAATCCTGCCACTGTTCCCAGGGATACCACAAGAAACAGGCCCTTGCTGAACCTAGCTTAAGGAAATACACACAAGCATGGGTATGTACACAGCGCACATAAGTGAGGTTTTATGTCAGAACACTGTGATTTTAGTCTTAATTTTAAAGACTTTTTACTGCTAGAATATACTTTAAAAATCGGGTTTTATATTTTAGTGTTTCTTTATGAAAAATCTGAAGCTTAAAAGAGAGTGTACTCCACTGTGCAACCATTTTCAGAGCTGGTGAACATGCAGCTCAGTGTTTCTCCTTTTTATGAACACACAAACACTTGAAGGTATTGTTGCTTGTTTTTTTCCTTCCTTGTTTTTTTTTTGTTTGTTTGTTTTAACAGAGCATCAGCCAACGTGGCAAAGACTTGTTCTTCAACTGCCAAAAGCATCACCAGTATAAAAGTGATGTCAGCACTGTTTTGTTAGTAACACTGGCCTTTCCTCTCAACAGGCAGAACATACACATTGCCAGGTCAAGCATTAATGGAAACTATTGTTAGTTTTCTTAGCCCGGCAGCGTGAAAGCTTGTAAGACAAAAACAACATCATCAAAAAAGAGCTGGATTCACCTCAAACAATCACTCCAACTCATATGAAGATCCATATGTTCAGAAATTCAAGTGACTGAAGAAACAGCAGAAGTAATCACAAAAAAAGGGATCAAGTCTTGATTATTTTTTTTTGCACTCCTCCACTTTACCTTCCCCCTCACTGACTTACCTACACCTGCACTGGAGCATAGTATTTTGCAGAAAAACATGTGCCTGCAAGATTGTGAACTCAATGAAAAACAGTACTTTATGCAACCTACTCTTCCAAATTTAGTATTGAATCAACTGTCATAACAGGATTTGACATAAGAGTCTGAATCTTTTGTTACTGTGCCAACCTGGAGTTTTGTCTACTATGGTAGTTTCAATACAGCACGTAGACTCCACAAGTTATCTGATCAAACCCACATGTATACTTTTAATTATCAAAGCAATGTTTTTTCACAATTATTTCACTGAATCATCTTAGTTTTCCTGAAGTAGCCAAGTTCTTTCTACTTCACAAAAAAGTGAAGCAGGCCGTGAGTTTTCTTCATGAGAAAAATCCCTGAAAACGGACCTTTGCCAGGATGCACATGGAAGAATACTGATGGATAAGTATTCTTGATTTACCAAATGTCTCTTGCTATATGTTTTACAAGTTAGAGAATTGAAAGTTTCTGCCTTCAACATATGGGAACAAATAATAACATGGCAAGTCCAATAAAAAGAAAAAAGGAATGAAAAGAAGTAGCTAAAATATAAGACTTCAAAACCACTTAGTTAAGTATAATACAGGTGTTACCAACCACAAAATAACAAAAAAAAATTAGACTGGAAGGGTCCTTTGGCTTCCATTTAGTCCAACCTCCTGCTCAAATGAAGGTGAGCTTCAAAATTTCATGAGGCTGCCTTCTGAAGCAGTGGTACAAGAACAGACAGAGCCCAAAGCTCATGAGCACTACTACCCTGACAGACCACCACAAGTTGGAAGGTGCTATCCAAAAGACTTAGCTTTAGGAATGATGAAGAGCAATGAATAAAAAATGGTGCAAACTTCAAAAGGACCTTGTAATTCAGACCAGCAAAAGCCACACATCTGTGATACCTCACCCTCAACTAAAACAGCACAAGTTATTTTCTGGAACAGCAGAAAGGAAAAGAATTGAGTATCCAAAGAACCAGCAATCAATTCACAAAATATTATATCTCTACGATATGAGAACCAGAAAAAACTGTACAGCTCATCAAAAGTACAGTTACAAAAGTACAGCAGGCAACTTCTCAGAACATACCTTATATTAAGCTGTTTGAAAAATTACTCCAGCTATTTCATTTCTGCACTCCTGGTTGGAGACCAAACCGGAATCTGAGCTCTCCAGAAGCAGTAGCCTTTAGTATGTCATACTCATTTTCTTGTGATAGTTTAAGGTAAGAGACCACACTAGCCAGAAAAATTAAAAGTATAACTCTTCTCCCTCATGGATGTTTTTAAGGAGGAAGGTCTCACGCCCTCAGACTTCTACTGGCAAGGGTAATCAAGGCAACAACCAAAGACAGCACGAAACTCAGTACACAAAACCTTTTCATAAATGCCCAAATTGCATTTGAACTAGGGCAGGAGGGGTATCAAAGAGAAATGACAGTGAAAACACCACCAAATACATCAGTCACACAGAAGACAACAGGTTTTGTAGTACTGTCCCAGATGAAACCCTGCTCTTTTGCCTTGCAAATGTAAATACCACTAGCTCCAAAGCAACCCGAAACCTCAAGAATTCAACACAGCAACTGTATCAGTAGACTGTGCTAATTAGATCCAATTACATATTTAAAAACAACAGTCACAAACAATTATGTTGTAATTAGGTATGATATCATGATCCGGGGTGCAGACAGCATTGAAAGAAGGCCATATCCAAACTGGCAGGAGAGACGCTATCTAAAAAGAACCCCAAGAGACTGATCCAAAACATTCATGTCAAGTAGAATTCATTTTAAAAATGCCACATCTGTAACACACATATATATACATAATATCACAAAAAAACCCCAACTTTAAAATGCAGGCAAAAATTAGAATAATTTGGTCCTAAGTTAAAAACACGCCTACGAATCTGCACAGGTTTTATACACTTTGGGGCTGTTCCGTAATGTTCAAATGACCACTTCCACAAAGCTCATCACCTGTTTAGCCTGGGACTGCTTTCTAATTCACCACTCTGAACCACTGTTTCAGTCCAAGTGTTTAGATGAATTCTGCCTGAATTAAACCACTATTAGCAGTTTGTTAAATTTTAAAGATATATATTTAATTAGTAAGTCAGTGCATACAGCTCTGTACAGTCACAACTCAAAAGCAATATACAGCAGGAAAGAACAGAAGTATTAGAGATGCAGAAATCAACACTGCTATTACTACAAGAGAAAAAAAAACCAAACAGGTTACATGAAGACTGTAAGTGAACCGAAGATGTATCTTAACTTTACATCATTCCATTTAACATTATTCTCAAAATGTCTGTGCTACTTGAGTACAATATTAAGTGTCTTTGAAGTCTATTAAGACCAGTTACTTTTTTTCTGCACTTGCTGCCAATACTAAATATACCTTTCTATACTAACAGTTAAAGACTGGTATTTCTAATGTTCCAAAAACTTGATGGTCACAAAGTTATTATGGAATTTTCCTTTTTTTTTCTTTTTTAGAAGTTGTACTCTAGACTGAGCTCTAACAGCAAGGTTAGACATGCTAGAAATGTTTGCAACACATGTTTGCTGAGGTTAAGAATAGCCCAAAGATAAGCAGTTGCCTAAACTTGGCAGTTATGAACTGGGACTCTACACAGGCACAAAACATTCTTCTGATGCTCAGACTCATTTGTTCTCAAACACTGACTGTCCTGGCTCCAAAGCCACACAAAAGTTTAATGAGGTGACAATCCCCTGCTGTCACAAAGTTTTGAGAGATTCAGGTCACAGAAAAAAAAAAGAGAGAGAGAAGAAGAAAAAAAGTAACAAACCATGGGTAATTTGACACAACAGGAACTCACTGAAGAGAATTAGATAATAGGTGCTGGGACTTGGGTTTTTCCCCATCACCAAGATAAAAATCTTACTTTCTTCCCAACACTAAATGAGAAGCTCACACTTGGTATCAAAAAATGTGTGCATATTTGATCTCTGAATCTCAGGTAGAATTTAAAGAAAATCTCTGATAAAACACATTCTTTTCAGGGGAGTCAGTAATTTCTTTCCCAAAGCTTTCAGAAACCTGAAACATCTTAAGGTAGTCTTAGCTTTACATGCATCCATGCAAAACCAAACTTGAAGGAGTAGCCTAGTGCAGAAAGGAGACTTTTAGCAAAGCACATGTCATCCACAGCAATTAAGTCTGCCTTTCATCAGCAATACTGCCATATTGAATCTGCCTTCATTAACAGCATAGAACTTCCCATATTTGTCAGAAATATAAATTTTGCAAATTTAGTATTATTTGATCTCAAATGCATTCTATACCACTTCTTCTGAAGCCACTGTCTTATACTGAAAACATAAAGTCATAGCAGCAATAATTCCCCCAGCCCCTAAAACACATCCATCTCCTCTACAGTGAAACGTTTCTTTAGTTTTGGGTTGGTCTTTTTTACATTCCACTTTGGAAAATAAAAAATACTTAATGCCTTTTATACCAGTGGTGCCTATCAGACTCATTATTTCTACTTAAAATTTGATGACATAACACTCAAACACTCTGAATTCACTCTAACAGTAACTTAAGTAAGAGTAATTATACCTACCTGCTCTGCATTAATTTTATTTAACACCAGTTAGCATACCATCTAAGGGTCCACTAAGTTCAAATGATTCCCTATTAGGAAGCTGCACTGAATCATTTTTCAGCCAATTTTAACTGAACAAAACTTCTCCCTAGAACTGGTGATCAGTTCTGAAAGCAGATAAGGCATAATTATGGACAGATTCTTCACCTAAATCAGTCAGACATTAAAATATTTCATCATCTTTGCTTTTATCATAGATTCTTACTAGCAAAGTACCCAGGTTTCCATCCATTTTAAAAGCAAAACCAGAAACAATGGTATTTTGGTCCCTGAAAATATAAGGCTATATATGTTTTTATGTTCAATAAAACAGCACTGCTTCACATCAGCATGCAGGGTACCATTGTAATGTAATGACCATTGCAGTATCATTACATTTCATAATCATTAAGAAAATGGAATTTCCAGATTAAAAAAAGGGCAGGCACAACAATCTGGATTTTTCCTCATCACGTGTAATGGACAAAAATTAAATGGTAACAATTTAGACTCAAACTTTACATCAGTCTCCCTGTCTGTGCACAGAAGACCTTTCCACTCTTTTCTAAAATAGCTTTGTCCCAGAATCAGCTTTCAATAGAATGTTCCCCTACCTATTAAAGGATACTACCACTATAAATACTTACTGGAAATAAAAGTGTTAAATAAATTGTAAAGGCTTAATGGACGACTTGTTTTCTTCCTCGGATTGACCTCAGACTAGCCATAATCAACAGTATGATCCTCAAATATTAACTAATAAAAATGCTAACAGAAGCCATGAGAATTAAGGAAAAAAAATCAGAAAGGCAGAATAAATATTAAAAATATACCAAAACAAGGAAAGCATTATCAACACAAAATAATCAAAATTTTATACATAGCTTGACAGAATCTCGAAAGATTTTTATTCTTTTCTTGCCCTAAAGGACATGGAAAAAGAGAACTTCACTCAGCTTCTCTCCCCTCCATAACATGGGAAAGAATTTTTATGTTTTCATCTTCATAATTACTACTTTTATCTTTTGTGAGCTACAGTCACCTATTTCCAACTGAAACCAATGCACTTATTAGCTTGAGCAGGGAGGATTAGGACTTCAAGTCATCAAGGATTTCAGAAATATAGGTTGGATGATCTATAATTAGTATTCCTAATGATTTAAACATGGTTTGTTGATTATTAAATTCATCATCTTTAAATAAACACTTCTGACTCAGCATCAGCAAAACAGAGACATGTTCATCAACTAATTCAGCCTAAGACTTTTTGGCAAACAAGATTAGCAAAGAACCAATAGCTTTATAAGATCAGTGAAGGCAGGAATAGACATGCAACTATGTTAACAAGTAGAAGGGAAAATATTATCATGAAACTGAATCCAGAATCACTGCAGACATTTGTTCCCATACCCCAATGTTTTGCCTTTTAAAGTGACTAATCAGAAAGCAGACATTACATAGACCAAAAAAAAGTCCTTATCTAAGTATTCAGGTAAGAGACCTACCCTTTTTTAATTATGATTAGATACTAACACATATTAGAAGTCAAGCTGTATCTTGTAGAAGGTCACAGAACATAAAATGGAAAAGATTTATTTCAGTACTTAGTGGTCAAAGAGGATGAAGATACTGACTTCTGAATCAAAGTTTTAATCCTATAATGGAGCCACAGTATTCAGTTGCCAGTGATGAGCAGAAGACTTCTCAGGAAGTCACCTGCTAAATGAGCCAGGAAATGAAACAAATTAAAAGCACTGTGTACCCATAGTGGGAGAACGTACAAAGGCTGAAAGAACATTTGCCCATTATAATCCTCAGCAAACAAACAAAAAACCCAAAATCAGACACCACAATTATTTCATCAGTTCATTGTTGTCCAGAACTCAGACCTTCCCACAGC
This sequence comes from Chaetops frenatus, assembly GCA_013400775.1. Taxonomy (NCBI): domain Eukaryota; kingdom Metazoa; phylum Chordata; class Aves; order Passeriformes; family Picathartidae; genus Chaetops; species Chaetops frenatus. The sequence continues at coordinate 21,836 of VZTR01002653.1, read as the reverse complement.
TCTCAAAAATCTGACCCATATTTAACAGCCAGAGCCAGAACATTACAGGTCACCTGAACTGCAAAATCTTGTTTCCAGTACACTGGTGTCACACAAGGCTGACTGTCAGTCTTTCTAAACCCTCATACAAGTATTGATTCAAGGATGGATATAATCCTTTACACTAGTTTATTGATAATATACCACCCCCAACCCCCCCAATCGTTAATTGCAATAGAAAATGAATCATTTTGCAAATCAGGTCTTAAACTCCGTTTTGCCTACAGACTCCTTGGAAACTTGGTTTGCATAACGTTCTTTCTATAAGATTCCTCTGCTGAAATAAGTATCTGTTTGTTTGGGTATTTTACTTACAGTAAAGATAAGGCACTTTTAGTTTTCAAAAACTCAGTCTAAATTCTTTTAAGTTTAGCAGAAGACTCTTCCTTTCATCTTCATGATGCTGGCATTCAAACCTACATATTTTAAATTAAATTATTCTTTCCGGATTCAGTAACCCCCTCAGCTTTTACATACTGCATTAACTTACTCCATATTAAGATATCAGTGACCTTTAACTCTCTTTTCTACTGTGTTATAGCAGTCTTCAGCCACTGGGCTACATACTGTTTCCCAAACAGCACAAGTCATTCCGATTTTTGCCAGTATGTACTTTGTATGAAGCAAACCATTCCTCATTTTTCCCCTAGATCAGTTGCTTTAAAATAGATGAGACATTAGAATGATGCAAATGTCTCCTTCAGAGGTCTGACCTCATTTTAAACACAAAATACATAAAGAAGAGGGCAGGTGTATCTGTACTGGGTACAAGAATATGGCTGAATATACTAGCAACCTATTTACACAGTGCCTGCGACATTTTGAAACAGCCTTGCAGCACAGTATCTGAAGCTTCACAGAGCACAACAGCATCAAAGATTTACTCACATGATTGCTTCAAACAGCTTTGCACTTTCCCTAGTTTTCTTTACTGGGGTTGTTGGGATTTTTTTTTTTTTTACTGATAGCTATTTCCTCCAGTCAAATAGGTGGCTGAGAGAATTCACCAAAGTATTTTTAAAAAACTTGTCAACTTACATTAGTTTAGACAATATTACTAAATAAGAGTTTAAGTATCTAGAAAGTTTTATGAATGATGGCTGTTCTTCAGATGAAGTTTTTTACATCACTCTAGAGAAACTTATTACAGACTTATTGATTGGCAACCTTCACTAAATCAAAACAGAGAACTATTCCAGAAAAATCGAGATACTTAAATACATGCTGCTTGTATGGATTTTGTTTTAGGGTACACATGTGGGGAAAAAGGTTTCAAGGTCAGATCTAGGACCCTGAATTCACCTAAGCTGCCTCAAAACAAAGTGCAACTCTAATAAATAAATGACAATATGCTACCAAAAAGATTTTATTAACAGTCGGAAAATGGATGACGTCTAGCAGGGGAACAATGCTGTCCAACACCATATGCCATACTTAACAGATGTATTTTAAACAAGATTTTATATTCTAAATTGTATATATGTTCTAAATTAGTTATAAATGGTGTACACTCAGACTTCTGACTTTCTGTGAGCCTCGGCATGTATAAGTCTTTACACTGAAATTATTTCCCATTATACTACAATTTCTCTTACATGTTTCACCAGCATAGTACTGGAATCAGTATCTCCTAAAGTAAATTATCTCAGATGAACATTTTGAGTTTTAATAAGGACAGATTTTTCAAAGAGTCTCAGCATCTTTTCTCAGACCCACAGCCCTTTAGTAGTAGCTGCTGAATCCAGGAGTGAAACAGAGACGCCACAACCCCAAGCTCTCTGCCCCAAGGTCTGGCCTGAGCACAGCTCCCCACAGGCACATACAAAACACGTGCGCGGCACACACACGTCTGGCAACACAGGCCACTGCAAACTCAGCACTTTGGTACACACAGCCAGCACCAACATCCTCCTCCCGCTCCTCACTGCTCGGGGTGAAAGTCCATTAGGAGAGAATGTACATATGTGCACGCACACTCACACAGAGTGTAAGTGGCCCTGTAACTGGCCTTGGGCTCGCTCCAGTTGGCCTAGCAGCTGGAGTCTGCCCAGCTAGCAGCACAGGGCCCCACTTTGGGGGCTGGTACTCAGACCCCCTCACAAACATGCAGATGCTCATTACAGAGCTCTCTGGGATGTGGCCTTGGAACCTCTCCCCAGCAGCTGGTTCCCAGAGCCTCCTGTTACTTCATGCACAAATACTAACAGAGGTCTCAGCCAGACCCCAGAGTCTCTGCACCACTTGGCCTGGACTCGCAGCTCCTCCAGCTGTCTCATGCAGATGCACACATTTTCTGGACTTCACGGCTACTCCCAAGTCTCCTCTCCTACTCCCTATCCTGCTTCATTATCCTCAGCCATAGCACCATACATACCCCCCCTCACCTGACCCCACCACGTGGGCCCTTGTGACCCATGGTCAGACTTGAACTGCTGGCACTGAGACCCCGGTAGGCACACTATTAAGCCCCTTCCAGAATAAAACAATTAGATTTAATGAGACTGCACTGATCAGGCCAGGGCATGGCCTCACAAACACACTGATCAGCCACCTGCTTACACACAACCAGCTCCCTTTGCTCCTCTATTTTACCCATGATTCATTCCCCACAAAGTCACCGATCCCTCCTTTCCCCAACTTTGTCCCTTCCCCAAACATCCCATTCTGAGCTGTACAACTCCAAAATGTTTTTACCTGCATCTATCCCCTTTCCCGGGTCTGCAGGCTGACCTCCATTAACTCAAGTGTCTGTCAGCCAGGTCCCCAAGGGCTGATAATCTCCAGTGACAGCCCTGGCAGGAGCCAGGTCAGGGGGCTCATTTCTCTGACGAGGTTACCGGCTTCCCCTGCCAGCTGCTGTGCCTCAGGGCTTTGCAGCGTGCACGGAGACAAGCCTTTTAATCACATAACCTATCACCCTAAATATTTCCAGGCTGAACATCTAAAGCCATTACAAGAGTATTTATCAAAGCCATGAAAAAAACATTTCAAAGTTCAAAGCTAGTGTATTTGGAAAAGCATCATGTTCACTACTTATTTTAAATTGTGGGGGTTTAGATCAAAAAAACACAGGCATATCATTTATCAGATTTACTTATTCAAGTTGTTGCTCTTAAGTATCAGGTGCTGGCTCATGTGTAATCCTAATAAACATTTTCCAACAGTTATCAGGACACTTAAGTAATACAAAAAGCACCACATACCTTGTTGACCGTATCGTATTATATTTGCTTTATAAACACTCATGACTGTTAATGTTATTGCTAAGCAACTGGATGATCTACCATACAGCATTTGAATAGCACTGTATATCTGCAAATAAATGACTTTGAACTCTTTTAGTTCACAGTTGACAGAATTACACACCTAACTAACACTGAACAGGTCTTTTAAACTTCTGATAAATTATCCAAATCATTGGATGACAAAAACTCATTCACCACTAGTATTTAAGAAATTTCAGCTGTAAAGAGGTAAAAAAATATGGGAGGTTTGGGTTGTATAGGAGGTAACAGGAAAGCTGAAGTTTTAATTAGACAGCAGCTCAGCAAGGCAGAACTAGAACTGTAGACATTATCTGGAATTCATGAAACACCATTTTATGCTTAGAAGGTGAGAGAGCTTGTCATTCCTTACCTAGTGGTTAAAGTAGCTGCAAAATACAAATCTGTTCATGTACAAAAAAGAGAGTTAGTCAGAAGAAAAAGAATTAATCAGAAAATGGAAGAGGAACAGAGAAAGAGGAAGCAGGGCTGGGTTTTCATGTTACAAGTAAAAAGCTGCCCTCTTCCACTGCCTCCTACATATTGCTTTCTCCAGTAAGCCTGTGTTCTCCTTCACCAGTACATGGGATGCTAGCTCTTTCAGATCCCTCTTCCTTTCCATTTTCTCTGAAAAGCAGAGGTTTTATTTGAATCAAAACCTCACCATTTCCAAACTATTTGATCCCAATGACATAATTTACAGTCTAGCGAAAGAGCTACTATTACTGAATTACTTTTAACACCCCTCTTCCTAAGTCTCACTGTTAAATGGCTCACTGCCTTGTGCAAAAGATTCTACAAAAATTCATATTCTAAAGCAGTAATGACCTTGGCCAGGCAAGTTGAAGGAGGGAGCATGGCTGGGCAAGCCCACTACAGGCAAGCAAAACAGGCTTTTGTATGGGAGCAAGTTTGTAAAGGCTGAACTTCAGTGAGGGGCTCTGAGAATCCGACTTAATAAACAAAACACACTCTCAACACTGCAGTGATGAGCTGAAACCCTGTCTGTCACTGCAATGGAAAGGGCAAACATACAGTAAGAGTCAGCATATAATTTTAAATGCCCCATTCTTCCATGCAGAAGCATCATCTCACTTAATAGTGTAAGCAGCCATACACCAGCTGAACAGCAGCAGGAGGAGCTCACATATTCCCATTTGTCAGGTCAAAACAGTGGGTAATTTTAGAACTACTCCACAAGAGACACATTTAAAATAGACAGATGAATGACAGGAATTTGGAGCAGTGGGCGTGACTACAAAAATTCTGATTACCAAGTGTCTGGAACTGAATTCTTTACTAACTAGAGAATCATCCAAATATTAGTTAGGCAGGTTTTCTAAACACAGAGCTTCAAAAAGTCTATGGCCACCCACACAGCCATATGCTTAGGTTATACCAGACACTCCTAACAAACTGACTTATTTTTTGGGCTGATCTGTCCCTCATGATTATTGATTTCCCACCTGTACTATTACCAGGGAAGCTGCAGCATCACTGCAGCTTAAAGCTCAACACAGACATATGCACAAAAAACCTCACACAAGAGGATAAGACAACAGATTTAAGCTGCTTCTGCAAAAACACTGACCTCTTAGCATGGTTTGGGAAGGTCCTAGGACAGAGAATCTCTTTTATATATTAAACATGAAGAGGAAGTTTCAGTTTGCTTGCAAAGTCAACATTACAACAGCTGGGGCAGAGGGAGGAAGAAGTGGCAAGAATTATGTCCTAGCCAGCAAGTGGAAGTGGGTTGCCAAAACAGAAGAATATTGCTACCCTTTTAAAAAGGACAAAAACTTCCAGGGCAATGCTCTTAAAATTTTGGCTAACAGCAAGAATCAGAAGTAGAAAGAGTAAGGCTAAAGAGAAAGGACAACTCCCTACCTTCTCCAGCCCTGCAACGTCTATTTAACATGCACTGCGTTAGCAAAAACACATTCCAAGCAGAATAATAGCTTCTTCAGGTTAAATAGTTTTATAAAACAATGCACATTTAATATGTATATAATGGCATTACCTGGCATCATACAGGCCTAAAGTCTCTGTGGATAATGAACTATACATCAACTCTGTCTCCAGGTTAAACTATAAGATGTTATAGAGACTACATCTTTGAATTTTTCCAGGTAGAGTCAGAAGGAAGTGATGCAAAACAGATAGAAGCTTTTACATACATTATATATGCTTACTCAGATTAAGTCATGGGTTTTTAAATCCTATCATAAACCTACATTATATTTCAATATAACAATAAAAGAGAATGGAAACAAAGCTCCCACCATCAGCGTCAATGGAGAACTCCTCACATACTAAAGGACTAGGATAATTTTCAAATTTCAATGTGATGGCATCAAAGTTGCAGCAGTTTAATGCCATTACCAAAATAACAAGTTGGACCAAAATTAATGCCAAGTCCTGACACATCCAGTTATGCTAGAATTTGGATATCACCATGATAACATGAAAGCATGAAAAGAGGCTTTTCAAGAAGTTACCTTAAGATACTCATAACAGTTACGCATGGCCTAAAATCCTCAGAGGGAAATATTACTGAAAACAGAGAACATTGTCAATTTTTGTGATGATGATGATGATCAGAGAAACACAAATTTTAAAATGCTCCAACGGTTGAGATTTCAGCACTCAGATTACAGAGGAAATGACTGATTACCAAGAGTCTATTATATCAACATTATTTTAATTACTCTTTGTGCAGACTCTCATGTAAAATCATGAGTGTACTTGGTTCAAAGTATACATATGATAGAAGGAAAACAAAGTCTTTATGGCTCAGAGACCACTTCCTATAGCAACTTACACTTTGAATCCTACTTTAAAAGGCAGTCAGCAAGACAGTAGAAGATTTCTTCAGTAAATGTGATTCCTTTGTTGTAACAACTAACCTCTTAAGAACTTTTAGTTGGTCTACCTAACATCAAAATAAGCTTTGGGAAAAGGACTGGTCAAAACCAAGAACTCTAGCCTCAGATATGAGTTAGCACAATTCAAAAGTTACAACCAAGCTGCATAACATTGTCATGCATCTCTATAAGCAAAATCATTTATTTCTGCATGTGAAGCACCATCTGCAAGCAATAAACTTCTCTGTCTTATTCTGGCATCCAGAAACATGACTAATGGCCTTTCACACAAAAGATACACAGCTCGATAGGGTGCCAAGATAAACCTGGAATACTTGTGTTTATTGTACCAAGTCTTACACAATTGTAAGAGCTCCCAGGAACTCTTAGCCTTGAAGTGTGTGTCTTCCTTCTTCCTACACACACCCCAACTACAACATCTATTCTAACATGCTGTAACAAATAGGCTTAGTATAATCCAAAACCTGTTAATACGTCCCAGATCTCCAGGTGAGATGTTAGAACAGACCCAATTAACAGCACAAGCAGGACTGCTCAACACAGCATTTGGGGGAAGAGCACTGCCCTATGCACTGTCATCCTTCCAAGCAACAGCAATGCTAATTAAGTACATGCTTAGAGTCAGAAGGTACCCCATCATTTGCAAGACATACAACAGGCAACTATGTCAACCAGAAATACCAGCATGTCCTTAAAGGGTACATCAACTCACAACAGCATAAATCAAAACAAAGATTCTTAAGATACCACAAGTTGGCAACAGTGTTAGATAGTACCTGTCTATCCATAAGCACCATAACATCTCCATGAAAATTCAGTAGCCACCTCTCAAGGAGGCTGTCCCTGCAGTAACAGGCTCTCTGGTAAAGCCATTCAGAATTCTTATGTCTTCCCCACAGAGCACTTAATGATCCTCATGGGTCACTTTCAACTTAGAATATTCTACAATTCTATGGAATTAAGAGTGGTAGTTATCACTCCTCTGGAATTCTTAGATGAATGTAAGACCTTTTTATGAAAAATCTTTTTACAGGTGGCTAAAAAGCACCTTCTCAAAACAGAAATCTCTAGTTCATGCCCTTCAGCATTTGAATCTACTTCTAAAGCATAAGGATTTAAAATTAATTTCTGCTCTGGTGGGACCTTTGGTCTTAATCTTATACACTGTTACGGTTGTAGCTGAGAAATACTCCAAGTCCACCATATCTGAAGTTTAGAAAGCATCAAAAAATTAAGTTGTAAGTCATGTTATTTCAGTACCATCTAGAAGACATGATTCCCACCTTCCTCAAGCCCTAGCACACTTTATTTCAAGTTCCACTGAACTGGCACTCAGGTACTAAGCCATAGGAGTGGCAAAGCCACCTCTTGCCTAGTAAGTGAAGTGTTGTTTTACAGAACAGGAAAATCCCTTCTAAAAATTACGTTTACAGCGTGAGGCTTGCACACTCAAACTCATTTAAAACCCTCATCTTTAAACAAGCTAGTAACATACCTGTTGTTCATTACTGCAACAGCTACCATGAGCAAACAGATTCAGCAAATTAATTTCTGTACACTCCACAGTTTAAGACTGAGGACTAAAACCACCAAAAACTGCAAATGGTTTAGAAATCCACACTGCTTACGTAAGCCATCTTTTTAACTTCTAGAGCACATTAGTCACCACCAAAACCATAAAAATGAAAGAATTAACTGACTTAATGCCTCATTAATCAGACTCTGCTCAGTATTTAAACCTTGCCACCCTTACAGGGCAAGAGCATTCAGGTCAAATCAAAAAAGCAGCACAGAAGAGTAACAGATGGCACAAAAAGCACTGACAGCCCTATCCAGTGACAGAGGGACACCACTGCTGCAGAGGCTGATCAATGCTCCTCATGGGGACAAACCCCTCTGACTCCACATTAGCGCAGAATCACCAAAACCTAGATTTTAGTATAACACTGCTTTGAAAAGCTGGGGAAAATTATTTTAAAGCCCTTCCTACTTAGTTATTAGAGGCTGGTTTTGACAGTCTTTAAAGTCAAATGGAAGAAATCAAAGTTCTGAATTCCCAAAGCTGTACAAAAATTACATTCCACACCAACTTGCTCTATCTAGCTGTAGAAATAGACAGACATAGCTACGGATCTGTTTATATACAGACATATAATCCCATTTCCACGGACAAAACAGATCCAATACTCCAACTTACAGGCTGCAGGAGCTTGGAGTTGACATAAATTCATTTTTTTAACTTACTAAGCACTTAAAAAGATACCCAAAGTAATGGGTTTGAAGCTGAAGAAAACAATATCCCCTCTCACTGAATGACCTCACTTTAAAAATAGTCATCTGCATCTTTAACCTAACCTCCTTATGACCACTGGAATTGCTTCCCCCAGAGTCCCCACAGAATTCATTACCTTAGTCCAGTTTTTTTTCAGGCAGTCACATGTTAGTTGCTTTAGTTTAGGCTAATTTGCAGTTTAGTGCTCATTTTAAAGGTCAGTACGAGTGCCTAGTGTCATGAAGCAGTTCTTTAATAAGATATCTGTATTTAATTTACCACGTCTATATACAAGACCATAATGTTTATATAAACCCCTAAAAATATATACCTAGTTTCCATACCTGTAAGAATGGTTTCATTTAGCAAAAAGGCTAACAAACTCACAGCAGAAGCTGTCACTAACAGCACAGCAAAAAACATTCAATATCAACATTCAAATATTTAACAAAAAAAAAATCTTTCTACTTTCTTTAGATGAAGAAGACACTACTACAAACATAATAAAAAATAAGTAAGGTCATTGTGCTAAGTAAGACAGCAACTAGGAAACAAAGGCAGAGGGCTTATTAAAAACTGGTGGTCTTCACTAACAAAGCTTCACAACACTCACAGGTACAAATTCTTCCTTACTAAAACACTTCAAGCTGTGAGGAAAAAAAAACCCAACAGGGTACAATCCCCAGTCTCTGAAGGCAATTATTTTTGTGTAATGTTAAAAGAGATGTTGTATCACATATTGCACCATACTTTATACTACAGGTCTCAAAACTCTACCTTAGGGGGATTTCTGCCATAGCAAAATCCTTGTATGACAGGCTATGCTTAAGTCAGAATTTTGAGGAAATAATCTTCAACTTAAGGTGTAAATGAAGAACTGACATTCCTTTGGGGTGTAAATAAAAACCCTTGCCTCGTAAAACAAATTAGTTATGTTTGTACTGAAACACCATCCAATGGTCTCATCTAATAAAGCAAAGTCTCCTTCTTGGCCTAGAGAGAAAAAGGAGAAAATAATTACATCCTGAATTTTATACAGACTAAGCTGAAGTTCACATTTGAGCGGGTAGGTGGAAACAGCATTTACAGAACATTCCAGTCACTGTGATTTTAGGTTGAAAGGTAAAATCCTGTATTTTGATACAGGGTGAGGCTTTATAGATATTAATGTACTTTGTAAATTAAGTTACAGATCATATTGAAAGCAATTAATTTCTCAGGCTTATCTAACCTGCACGGATTCTCCAAATGGTGGATGGAGTTTGCTAAATAAATAAAACCTCTTCATTGTATCAGAAATTAATGAGCAAACAGAGGAGCAAAGAAGGGGGAAACAAAAAGAGGGTTTTAGGAGTTTTGTACTGTTTTCTTCTAGGCAGTGCAGATAAAAATTCCTTCAGGCAACAAGAACACCTGCCTGGCAGAAAGCCAGTCACTACATTATATATTCCAGCGAAATCCACATAAAAACAAAGTTCCAAAAGTAGCAACCTGAGAATAAGTGAACGTTACACACTAATCAAACTGACGACACTATTCACTAAACCAAAGGATTACACAATGTGGTTCTCAAACATCTCCAATCTAATCCTGCCTTCTGCACTAAGAACTGAATAGGAATAGCTAGTCAAGCNNTCAAGCCATAACACCTTGAACATACTTGGGTATTTACAGAAAGGCAGATACGAGAATTTCTTTAGAAAAAAGTACACAGAATCAAAAAGCAAGCCAGATTCTGAAACAGCAGGCACTTAAAGAGGAACACAAAACAGATGGCAGTTCAGGGTGACAAAATATGGCAATACCAACCATTCACTGCTTAAGTGCAACAGCAAGTGAAGATTCAAGATTTAGCTCACCCATTCATACATGGCACTAAAGCCTGAAGAAAAATGTTTAACTTGCAAATTTGTAAAGAATGGGCCAGGAGCACAGACAGTGTTTT
>VZTR01002652.1:47223-59535 GCA_013400775.1 Chaetops frenatus | reverse complement strand
CCTTTGTCCTATGAGCTTAATTTTAGAAGAGATATTAAAGGGCTTATTTAGATTGTGTTGTATAAAAGCCTCCTTTAATAAAATAAACTTTTTTATTTTATTATAATTAATTGGTTAAGGATTTAAATTAAAATAAATAAATGAAACCAGTATTATATGTCATATGATTTTTTGAGTTTTACTGCATTTTCTATAATAATGTATTTTTCTATACTTCTATTTTCTTTGCATGAATCAATTAAATAAGTTTAAAAAAGCAACCCAGGACTTGGCTGTTTAAGTACTTGTTTAAAAAACTCATAATAAATTCACTAACAGAGTTCATTATCTTTTTCTAGGAGACAAGGCTCTGTATGCTTGTCTTGAGATTAACTGATATAGAAGTCACAAGTATAGTTAATATCAGACTGACCATCAGTTTTATTCTGGTTGTGTCAGATGCTTATTGAACATGTAAAGGTGGTACACTGCAAGGTGCTTTTCAAGAAACATGAATCACCAAACAACTGCATCTTTGTTGCCTAGTAAAGTTCATATTAAAATAGAATTAACATTTGTCTTTTCTGTTAAAAGAAAATAAAAACTGTACTTTCTTCAAAGTTTAATCCTAATTTCAAAAGTTTTAACTGGCTTTTGAATACAGTATCTCAGATACCCTGTTTTTTGGCTTTTTCTTTTTCTTTTCAGATTTGATTTAATGTCCAAATTATAGTTCTTCACTGATTTTTCATGTAAAAACAGGAGAAGAATAAGAATAATTTTTGTCTATAAGCATTATGTATGACTCTTAGGATGACCAGAATTCATGTTGCGTTGTCATACTTGATTCATATCACTGAGCAAAGAAGTTTAAATCAAGGTGGCTTCTAGATGACAATATGAGGTTTTTTTCTGTTTTTTAGGGCCTTTTTGCCTGGCTGGGTGATAATAAGAAATAATTTCTGTCTTACATCATATACACATTTAGTTTTATCATATATGGGTGTATGAGCTTAGCAGTCAGAAGAACAGAGTGGAAGAAACAAGAAAAATGGTAATAAGGTGATGCAGGTGCATAAAGTAAGACTTTTCCTGCATCAATAACTTGGAAAGTTTCTTGATTAGTTGAAATTATTGGAGTGGAAAAGAGGGTTTAAGAGACATCATTACAATCACTCCAGATTTTATGTAGTTTTCCTTTTCTACATGAGAAGGTTTTTTTCTAATCGTAATTCATTCTTGCATGGCTTTCTGGTTAGAATTTTGGCCAAAAAACCCCAAAAACCTTTTGAAAGAGAGAGCATATGATGATATTCTTTGTGTAGAGCCCACAGACTGAACTAAAATTGTATATTTCTATCATATCTCTTTTCTTAGCAACAACAAGACTTCCTGAAGGTCAAAAATTTGTGTAGGTAATGGAGATTTTGAAATAGTGCAGTTTTGGGGAATTGTCCTCAAAATCCCAAGAGATCTAATAACATAAGAAGTCTTATTTTTATCATTTTAAATTAAATTAGATATTTTAGAAAAAACAAAAAATAGGCATTTTTTAAAATAGTCAAATTAAATTGTGTTGAAATCAAAATATTCCATAGAACACCAAATCAAAAGATGTCAACAACATTTTGGCAAAGATGTTCCAAGCAGACTAAAATTATTTTCTGCTGATAATTAATGACACTGAAGTTAAGAATCAAACCTCACACATATAAAATTTGAAATATCTTATAAATAATTTTACTTTCAAGTGCGAACTTTAATCTTTGCCTCATTTTACTTCCTACAGGGCCTCTTTTTTAGCAGTAATTCCTTACCAGTTTGGATCAATCATGCCAAAAACAGTTTTGTGCAATACACTTTTTGTATTTCTGGCAGGGACCTCCATCCTTTTCTAATATATTTCCGAGTCTGTGGTAATGGTGGTGGAAGGAATCTGCCACAGAGCACAGCTGGACTGTTGGCCAGCATGTAAAAAATATCCAGCTGCTTGACAAAAATAACTATCAAAACCTGTTCTTGTTCTGTCTTCTTTGTTCCTTAACATGAAGAGAAACTTTTTACACTGTGGGTGGCTGAGCACTGGTGCAGGTTGCCCACAGAGGTTGTGGAGGTGTAGAGGTTGTTGGAGTCTCCATTCTTAGAGATACCCAAAATCTTCCTGGGCATGGTCCTGGGCAACTGGCTGTAGGTGGGCTTGCTTGAGCAAAGAGGTTGGATCAGATGGCCTCCAGAGGACCCTTTCCACCCCGGCCACCCCATGATTCTAAATCTGTGCTTTTTCTCTCTCCTCAAAGATAACAAAATTATATTATGAGCACTATCTATTAGAGCTGTTTCAGAACCAAATTTCTGATGCTTCTTTGAAAACAGTAAATATTTTTATGAAATAAAAATTTGTTCTGGTCCATGATCATAAATTCCAAAAGCTGCTACTGAATTTGTGACATCAAGGGTATCATTTAGAAAAGTCATACATTTTTAAATTATGAGATGTCATTTCCCAGCATGATTACAAGATGTGTTGCAGGTGAATAACACTTCTGATACAACTGGTGTCAGAGATCTTACTGATCATAGCAAGTGGGATAACTTCCTGAGGTGAAATAAGCAGGAACTCACCTGGCAATCATTCCAATTTTTTCAGGCTCTTTCTTTTCCTTTTCTCTCATGGATAAAAATGTTGTAACAGCCATCACATGAAAGTACAGACAGGAAAACTAAGCATGAAATGCAAGTAGAAATTACATTACAGAAAAGAAGAGCTTCATGTACTAATTTAAGCCAGTGTTCAATTGATGGGAGCTAATGAACTACAAAAGCTCTGACATCTTTTGCAGTTGACAACTCGGTGTAAACTAATCAACATTAAGTCAATATAATCTAACCCTTCTTTGTTCATTGATCTTTTTTACAGGCTACACACTGCCTGGCCATGTGAATGGTTCAGAAATATATGTCAGGAAGTGGACAAAGTTGTTACCACAAAGGAGGACTAAATTAAAATTGGCCAGCCTGGAAAGAAAATGAAAATATTCTTCCTCATATCTTAATTCCGCTTTCATAAAATGCCTGTATTTTCCATGAATTCCTGGTAAAAAGAGCCTGAGCAGTTCCTCCATGCTTGTCTGATTTTCATTTCAGATGAACCTGTGCAATGAAATCACTAAAAACATGGTATGACCAAAGGCTGTTTCCTCTTAGAAGGAGATTCACCAAGATTCACCAGGACTACAGGCTCAGTACTTTTCTCATTAAATTTCAAGACAGTTTATGAAAATTCGTTTTTAATCTATGAATCTCTTGACTGTTTTCAAGCATCATTGGAGAGACCCAGCCTTTCCCACAGAAGCATGGCTTTTTCTTGTATATGTGGATATACATGGAGGGATGTCACTAGAGAGATAAAGGTGTTGCATCTCTTTTAAAAGCATTATTTTTTTTGCAAAAGAGAATAAAAGCCATGTTTTCTCCTAAGTGTGTCTTAGACACTGAGGAGTTTTCTTTGTGGACATGGGAACTAGATATTTGACCTGGTAGTATGTATTTATTTAAATAATAGAGAAATTCCTTGGGCAATCAAATGATACCATGCCACCCAGAGCCTAGATTAAATGCTTGTAGAAAGAAAAACAAAATATTGTTTTGAAATATAAAACAGCATATAGAACCATTAGGAAGGATAATGTGTACTAAAATCCACATTTGAAAAGATTGCTTTTCTACCTGTATATATATATATATATACACTTTTAATTGAAAATGTAAAAGTAATAATTTACTTGCAAATATTTTCTATAATTTTCTGTGCTACTACACAGCCGGTTCACATTTATTCCTTTTGTTTGGAAATTTCAGAAGAACCTAAAGGTGCTAGAGACCTGACCTAAAGTGGAATTTGATAAAATATATCCTTATGATTATTCCCAGCTCTAAGCAAGGAGATTCCTGAAACCAAAACTTTCCATGACATATGCTGGTCACTTTGTTCACATGTTGCCTCAATGCAGCTAATTGGACAGTTTATGAGAATATGCCAAGAAAGTCTTCACCTACAGAGGAGAAGTGTTTCATATTTTTGTGCTTGAAAACAAATAAAAATAATTGTATTTCTCTTTGAAGAGGTATTTCACTAGCCTTATTACATAAACAACAGATTTCTGTGTATTCTAGCTTTTAAGTGTCTGGGATATTCACAATACTTTTTAAGTCTCTCCAGGATTAAATCATGTTAGAATTTACATTTAAAACTTAATTTTTATTGCAGAATCTGAAATAGTATCTCTGTTTCCTATGACAAAATTGGGAGGGGATCACTGAGGAGGAGTGGAATCACATTAAGGAAATCTCCCAAATGTCTACATCAGACAATGTTATTGAGTCATGAAACTACTAGAGGACAAGGAGAAAAAGACACAGTGTAACTTCAATCCCAGCTTTTTAGTTTATTCAAATGAAGGACCCTCAAATGGTTTAGTTAGGAATTAAGTTAATTGGGTTTAGTGTAAGGTTGGTCTACTTCCTGCTGGAAAGTTTCCCATATTTCCTCAGTATAAGTAGCGGCTGGACTCCCATGTCACCCTGTTAGCCCAGACTTTAATTAGTTCTGGCATTCGCCTCATAATGATAAATGCTGAGATGATGAATGGAAATGCAAATGAGTGTGAAGTGGCTCAGCCATCAGTGCTGAATATCATTAATACTTTCCTACTGTTAAATCGATCAATGTCATCCCAGGATCCCTCTGTTCAGCGGGTGCAGATGGCTGTCCGCCAGAATGCCTTCCATTATATTGGCAGTGAAAACTGTGTGGGTTTTTCCTCCCCATATGCTTTTATTCATCTTTTGCTGAATATTTGTTTGGCAACTAGAACTCTAATATATTTCCAGCTGAGATGATAACTATTTAGGGTCAATAAGCGAGTAGCTAATTTAGAGCAAAATAAATATGAATATGGGTCTCTTCTCACATCAGGAGAGGAATATCAAGTGCATATTCAATAAATTGGAGAGGAGTAGAATTTTTCAGGGTGGAAAATTTCATGTTGTAGCGAAAAAAGATAAAATAAAAAGATAAAAATACATTTTTTTTCATTTCTCAGGTGTGTTGCATCTTTGTATTTTACAAGTGTCTAGGTTTGTCAACATATCCACAGAATTAATTTTATAAAAATCAAAAGGCTGTATGATCAACATGAAGTTTTAATATCTAAAACTTTTTTTTTTTTTTTTTGCGAATACAAAGAATAAAACTTGAAATCTTTGGGAATAATTGTTTCATCTGTTAGGCTGGATTTTTGTGGAGTGTTTGGGGGTCATTCACAAGGATGTGTGTTAACCTTGTAGGGTCTTTCTTCATAAGGAAACTTTCCAATCTAAGTAGATACAGATGTTTTTCAAGGAAGTGTTTTTGCACATCTAAACTTAAGATTTAACTAATGGTTCCTTCAGGGATGGTTCCTTGCCTACACTGAGGTAGTATGGGAATTAGTCTCTGTGAATAACCTCTTCTCCATATAACTTACAACTTTCTAAATTCTCAGAGAGTAATGGTCAAGAGGGCTTTATTTTGTTAGATCAGAAGGAAATGTGTTTCATCCATAGAGAGCCCAAAGAATCTCAGTAACCTCTTGAAGGTACCTTTTATAAAGGCATCAAGAGGTTACTGAGATTCGAAATACACCACTATGTATCAGCCTGGAGACTATTCTCTTACAGCTCTTGTTTAGCCATATGTGATAACAGCCAAAACATATCATTTTTATGCTGTAATCTGTGTAATCAAGTCTCCAGTTGTCTATGAATCTGCTCATCTGTGGCTTTGAAAACTCTGAGGGAAAACATTGTGTGGTGTGTACACCCTGTACACTACAATGCCTACTTGAAATGTGTACTGGTCCTTCCATCCCCTTTTCTCATAAATAGCACAGTATATCTTTCATTTCCTTTCATAAACCCTCTAATTTCATCCTCTCAGTAGGCTGGAAACTCTCCTATGGATTGAGAAGTTACTGGAACTGGTCCAAACATAAATCACTCATTATCAGGTTCTATTCTTTATATCAATGAAAATGTCTCTTTTTTTCCTAAATGTCTATATTCCAAACATTAATTTCTATAAGTCACCCCTGCATTTATCCACTGAATCTGTTTTCTAATGAGATTAGTCTCTCATGATAAATGTTTTTTTTTCTATTAACATAATAGAAATAATGAGAATTGAAAATAAAATCAGACAAACTATTTTGTTTCTTTGGAGGCTGTTAGAGCTTTGGCATCTAGAGTAGCACTGGCCAATTTCAACAACATTGGGAACACAAGGAAATAAATAAGACATTTTGATTATGAGATTATATCACTTTATATGATGGCTAGGGAAATTGGAAACAAATTTTAATAACAAACCAGTAATTTAAACAGAATATATCATACTTACTTCTGTTTTATTTTTTCTAGGTTCTAATCTTTAAAAAGTTATAATGATACTCCATGCAAGGAAGATGCTACACTGATCTATGAAGTGACTATGGAATTTAATGATCCTTTTGCTTATAGTCAACATTTTCCCAAAACCAGAGGTAGAAAGTTTAAAACACTGCTCACTTTAATTTGAAGAATAAAATTATTCTGTGGGGGGAAAAAGTTTTAATGATTTTTATCCATGCAATATACAGCCACAAGCAGATAACAGGGATTATTTCAATCAAAAGCTAGAGCTAACTATGCTTCTTTTATTAGTGCAGACATACACATTTATGTCATTCAGTTTTTGCTTATCATGTAAACAAAATAACTTTATGATCCTGATTCTCTTATCTTTTTAAAACTATTTTCATTATTGTTACATATTAACTTTCTATAACACCAGGTGTTTATTTAGCACTTTAAAAAACATTGGGGGGGGGAAAAAGAAATGATGGAGTGTGTCCAAAACAGACTCAATTTGAAGTGAAATTAAATGAGGTCTGAAGCACAGAGATTAATGGGAGAAGTCTGTGACAGAGATTTCATCAGAAGGCTGTCAGCAAATGCTGTGTCAGTAATGTGACTTCATGAGGATTTCAGATTCCAAGGCCCTGTAGGCTTCTGATTTTAGCTATCCAAAAACACCAAACATTCCTTAAAGCAGCTCTGATATGGTTTGAGATGAAGGTGGTCCAGCGACAGCACAACAACTGTGTCTGCTTTGCATACTTTACTCCCTTTTATCCCACTGATCTCCTCAAAAGCTCTGATGGCCATGACACATCTCACACAATGAGAATTTACAATTATTCAAAGCTTGCTATTTTAAACAGACTTCCTTTCTCAATTTCTTGGATTCTCCATTTCAATTGACAGCTCATCCTGAAATGCATCTTTCAGACTCAATTAGATATTTTCAATTATCCACAGCTGTGTTATTGCATAACTACTAATGGATTTCCATTATCATATTATTCTTTTTAATACATATGTCTTCATTATCTATCTTTATATGACATAAGTAATTTTTACAGAGCATTTCCCTAACCAGTCAAATCAAGTGGTGAATTTGCCATTAGTTTCACTGAAAACAAAATTAGTTTCTGCAATTTTATTTTGCAAGGCCACTCTGCTGGTTATGCCCCTTGGCCTGCCTTTTTTACCTACTGGAGGCACGTCCAAAGGGAGGTATTACGCAGAATGGATAAAACTGGAATTTTATGTCCCTGAGAAAATATGTGTCTATTATATATCAAGCTGTTAGCATTATCCTGCTTTTCACTATTAAAGGCTGTTTTCAGTTACTTATGGCTGTAAAAATTCTGAACCATTGGCTGCACATCTACAGATGCACACATGCCTGTGAGGTTTTGCCTGCACACTCATCGGTAAAGCTTCACATCTAACTTCAGGTAAAGAATATTTTCTTTTCATAGCTATAAAGAGAAATCCAGGTGACCTGAAGTAGAGACAGACACTGATCAAACAGACAGACTGGGGATAAAGGGAAGTAAGATATTAAAAGCAAGATTAGGACTGCAACAAAGGACACTGAAAAGGATAAATATTGCTAAATACTGACAAAGTTGGAGATGGAAGACCTCTGGATGGTTAGGTCAGGGAAGTAGAAAGATTCCCTCAGATGCTGGGAAAGAATCAGGGCTCCCAGGCCCCAGGTACATCTTGAAGGTCAAAAATAGCTCTGTGAAAGCCCTTGTCAAACTGTAGGCTTCATTTACCTCTGAGAACGTCTCTGTGCAAAGGACAAAACCTCACTACTGCTGGTTGTAGTCAGACATGACAGAGGCTTGTGCAGTGGTCTAAAAGGTTTTAGTTTAGCTAATGACAGACATGAGATCTAAGTCTTAATTCATTACAAAGATCTAGGAATTATGACTGAAATATGTGAACCTAGAAAAGCCAGGCAAAAGTAGAACAGTGTAAAGTGAAGGTCTCCATGTACAAGGAACCTTACCTAACCTCCACTTTGTGTGATACAGAACAATTATTGGATCAGAGAAGATTACAGGAAGTTTTGTGGTTAAAGCAGCCTTAGAGAATTGGATTAAACCTTGCCTCTTGTCATACTGGTCGTTAATGTGGCTGGTCTAGGCATTTCAACCAAACTTTTTGCAGGTGGTTACTCATTATGTACTCTTCATTTCAAGGATCACAGATTTGCAAATTTGCTGAGTGCTCACATTTACATTGGTAAGAGCTGTGCTCTGTTAGTAGGCAGCTAGAGAACAGGGAGCCCATACAGAGAAACCGAGCCACATGCATGCAAACAGACAAGAGAAAATCACAGCATAGGTGTAGCCCAGATGGACTACTAAGCTGCTGAAGCTGCCATCAACATCAAAAATCTTTTTTAACAGTTCCTTGCCATTACCTTTTGCTGACCAGTCAGAACATCCGCTCAGAAGTTCTGCTAACTGGGAGAGAGCTACAAACTTCAGTCTACAGAGCCCAGAGCAAAGCTCCAATTCATGATCCTACATCGATGTTTGGGTGGTACTACAACATGTCTCTGAGAGGAGTCAGCCTACACCTATAAAATTACTGTTTCTATATATCAGCTTCTCCCAGAAAAGAAAAAAACGTTCAAAAAACCACTCAACAAACAAAAGTAAAAAAATTATAAGCAAAACACCAAAACAGAAATAGCTGCACTATTCTGCATTGCTTTTTTTTTTCTTTTGATATTTTTTGCTGTGTACTTTTGTACTACAATGATGGCCAGGATACTTCATCATAAAATTACTGTTTCTCTTATGTGGGCAAAGTTTGGATAACACACAGTAAATATGCCATGAGCTTTCACTGAGTAAAAAGGGTGAAATGAAACACTCAGGATTTGATGCTTTTTGGTAACATC
This sequence comes from Chaetops frenatus, assembly GCA_013400775.1. Classification (NCBI taxonomy): domain Eukaryota; kingdom Metazoa; phylum Chordata; class Aves; order Passeriformes; family Picathartidae; genus Chaetops; species Chaetops frenatus. Next base: position 50,213 of record VZTR01002652.1, on the reverse strand, counting down.
CATCCATCCATCCATCCATCCATCCATCCATCCATCCATCCATCCATCCATCCATCCACCCATCCATCCATCCCATCAGTTGAATCACAGGAAAACACAATGTGATCATGTAATTAAAGACTACAGTCACACCCTGCAAAAGAGAAAACCACATCTCCAGATTTTTAATATCTGAAAGCCTGACAACAAACTCAAATGTTCTTCTAATTAAGGCTTTCTCTACATTATGAAGACTGGAAAGAACAGACAGTGAACAACATTCTGTTTCCAAGCATTATTGATAATATGAAAGAAGATTAAACGTTCCTATAACAAAAACTACTCTACAGGGATCAATTTGTTAATGACAGATTTACAGACTTATACTAGTATAAATCCAGCATGGCTGCAGTGAGATCAAAATACTGTTAATTTACATAGGTGTCATTTGTAGTTCAGTTTTATCCTTAATCTTGTGTTTCTCTTTAGTTGTTTTAATTTTAGAGAAGCATGTCATAACTCAGAGGGAAATTTTCAGGACTAGAACATCACTGGAATGATTTTTGCATATATACACTGGGATATTTTAAATATATATGAAGAATTAATTAATTTGAAGGTGACAGAATTCTGGCAGCATAATTAAAATAAAAGACAGTTTTAAGATGAGTCTGGAGGAAAGCAGGACAAGGAGAAGTTTGGGTTACTGCAGTATTTTGCAGGCACCAAAAGGTGGAAGCAATTGAATTAACAGCAAAACAAAGAAAAAACAATAATAAACAAAAAGAGGAATACCTTTGGCATTCTCATGGTTACAGACAGATGTCTAAGCTTACTGTTTTCCTGAATCAACTTTACTCAACACCTGTGAGCATGTGATTAATTTAACCACAGAGTACACAGTGTACCTTTCTTTCAGTTAAAAAAAAAAAATGTTGACCTCTGGTATTGCAAAAGAAAGACAATCAGCTAACCTAATAGGCCCTTTATTTGCTAATCAAACCTCTCATTAACAATTAATTGGATCAAAAGTTCGCTGGCCATTATTGCTGTGTCAGTTCAACTCTGAGGGCCTCAGAGGATGAAACTAAATGAGCTGGTCAGGTTATAAATAATTTCCAGTGGCTACTCCTCTTACCTCAGGCTATTCAGGTAGAGGTCAATGTCCTGCCTACTGCAGGCAGAAAAGACAGTTGCTGTGACAAGCAAGAGGCATTCTTCCTTTTCTAAGAAGCTCATTTAGGCTTAGTAATTTAAACCTTTGTAAAAAGCCACAGTATAAAAAGCAGCTCTGTACTGCAGAGTTTCTGCTTGTACTTGCTTATCATGAGTGAATCAAAGCAACATTTCAGATTGCTTAAAGCCTTTCAAAAATAAAAGAAGCCAGGAATTGCTTTAATCAGGAAATCTGCTTCATAAAGAAACCCTGCAGAGACACCTTTATGGCAATATAATTATTTGTTTCTATTCTTAACCTAATAATCCAGGTAGTGACTGACAGAGTTCAAACACTGCTCATCAAATAACATGAAAGGACCTGTCAGAAGTGAATGAAGATACAAATGAGAATAAACTGTTTGGTCCAAAATATTTGCAATGCCATACTTAACTGTTGGTTTCTCCTTTTTCATAAAAAAAAATAAGGTGGAAGGGGAAGAAAAATGCATCCTTCTATTCTCCCTTTAGACAAGAAGTGACAGGTGGGTGCATCAACTCTTAACATACACAGATTACAAGTCAATGTTATGAAGGAGGGTAATCTGGTATGGGCAGACCAAGCCTCAAAGACCCTGTGTGCTGAACTTCAATACCATTACATCACTATTTGTTCATTATAATTGAATTACAAGAATAAAATAGAGAAGGAGGTGACATCCATCTAAGGCCATTCCACCAATCAGAAAAGGAAAGCGTGGCCTAAAATGTATGGACACAGTGGTGGGAGGGAGGAAGGGATCTAGGAAAATAACAGTGCTGAAATGTAGTACCATGCAAGAATTTATGGGTTTCAAGACAGGATGTGAAAGTTGAAGAACTGTGGAGTTTTTTGTATTGGTTAATCAAACAGAAGTCCTATTTTATTAAAAATTAAAAGAAAAAGTGTGAGCTATTTAAGGGAAGAATCTTAGGAAGTGATAGGTTCATAAGTGGTTTTAATAGGATTATATGCATACAGTGATATGAGTTAGGCCAAATAAGAAAGCTGAGTATATGGAGAGAATGAACAGTTCCTTGCAAAGGCAATACCTAACAGCTCAAGCTGTCACCTCAAATAGAGGGAAGATCTGAGAAGAGAGTGGGACAGAAGAGTTCTGGTCATTCACCAATTATACGTAACAGTAACTCCAGATGCTGCACAAAGCTGTGTGTACACAGCTTCTATCCTGGCAAATTAAATGGTCTCCTAACTGCCCAGAAGGCACAGAGATGTGGTTAGGTCAGCATGACATTAATATATTTATACAACTTTGGCAAGGCTTGGGAACAAAACCAGGTTCTCGTCTGCTTGGAGCATGAACAGAGGGAGGTCAAAAAAAGATTGATAGCTCTGAGTAGCTGACACTTGGAAGCATCTAGTGCATAATAATGTTCTTAGGGACCTCTAGAAATTAGGGATTACAGTTCTGGATACAACTACTGCTATTACACACTCCCTCGGCTGCAACAGGTTGTGTTTACAGCATATCTTCAATTCAAAACCTGTGTGTTGAGGGAAAAGAACAACAAACAAAAATCATGCCTTCAGATACAGAATATTCAGTCACTGGCTGAGCTACCGTTTGTGAATGATTGGAACAAAAATTAAGAGGTATAGGAGAAGAGGGTGACTCACTACCTTGAGAACGGTGTCCCAGGTCTGGAAAACAGCCAGGGGAAGGAAACATTGACCCTGGAGTCACCCCTCCTTATGAATTTTGCAGTTTAGTGAAAGATGCACTGGTCAGGCAGGATTTGGCTAACTCTGACAGAATTAAATGTACAGGATTCCATTTCAGTGACAGGCTGCTTTG
>VZTR01002648.1:0-68344 GCA_013400775.1 Chaetops frenatus | reverse complement strand
ATATTTAGCAGTAGTAAATGTTAGAGTTCTTCATAGTTGCACTGCTTGGTTTCTTAGAAACTTTGTGAGTTTTCACTGTTAAGTTAAATAGTCATTGGATAGTGCACTGCAATTTCTTTGTCACTTTTTAAACAGTTACAATTTGGATTTGAATACAACTCTTCTTTAATAATTTGTTAAATAATTTGTTAGCAAATTTGAAAAAAATGATTCAAAGTTGACTTCATTCACTTTTGTATAAGTAGGTGCACATTTTACGTTCATGTGCATATGAAGGGAGACTTGAATATACTTCATTTTGCCAGTAAAAGAGAGGAAAGGGAATTACACCAGAAGTTTATAAATCCTTATTTTTTTTTTGTATCTTTAACCAATACCTTTCTGGTAAGTCTCACCTAATGTAATATCCTAGCAATAGAGAAGATACTTAATTTTGATATTCCTTCTAAAAATAACTCGCATTGAACCTCTGGAAAAACAATCATCTCATTTAGTTGCACCAGTTTATTACAGGATCAATGTAGATAAAGCAGGTCCAGGCTTGGTTTTAGTTATTTGCATGAAAATTCCGTCTCTGGTTTGTTCTTGAAACATGAAAAGTAAGAGGATATAATTTTCATATTATATATATGTTTTATTGAAAAGTATCACAGATTATGTAATTTCAAAGTTAAGCAATTTTTGAAATTATCAAAAGAGAAAAGTGCTAGTATTTCATGTTTCATTTTGATTTCAACTGTCACTGCTTTGTGATGTTTTTACAGCGTTTTTGGTGGATTTTGTGCAAAAGTGAAAAGACTTATTTCATTCAAGCCCATGGGTTTTCTCACTTTTTTGCCCGCTCTGTAAGGTTCTTACATTGCTTTAAACAATATAGAAATATTCATTTACAGCAGTTCATCAGTGTGGCATTCTGTGTAGCTATGATAGTCATCATAGGGAAGAGCTTTTAATTTCTTGTTTGGAATTTGTATGTAAACTCAAGTTGTATTCCTTAAATTATATTTGGGCATGATAGCAACACTCATATAGGAGTTTGTCTAATTCTCCCTTCAAATATTTATGTGGACAAAAAAAAACATGTTAGTTGTCTGACAAAAGAGTGATATAAAATAGTGTAATTAATGGAATTCATTAAAAAGTGACTGCTTTTATTTTCTAATCCACTCCCATTTTAAGAAATACTGGCATTTCTACTTGCTATGTTTTAAATAGAGACTGTATTGCTGTAATTCAGTCTTAGCAAAACAGTATCTTTTCATCCTGGTAAAGCCTACCTCGAGTATGAACAGGCCTTGCCCTCTGAAAGGATGACACAAAAAGTCTGTGAGTTTGTCGTATCATGCTCAGAAGATGAGAGGATTGGGGTAACAGTTCTACTTATGGGAAGTCTGGAGTATTCCTGACAGACAAAGCAACACATTAGAGACAGCCATTCTCTTTTAAAGCCTATTTTCCTGATACACTGGAATCTGTATTGAATCAGTTGTTCTTGGTCACTCAGAGAAAACATCTTGAAATAGGGGAAAAGGTAAGTTGAAGGAGAAAATGCAGTGTATTTAATCTATGTTAGAAAATAAGATGTATTTGACTGCCTGAGGCTGCAGGCCAGTACAGGGCAGGAGAGCAGACTGAGACTTCACAGCTTTTTCTTGGCTTTCCCCTTCCCCTGAAGGTGCAAGGTGATGCAGGAGAAGAGGTTTCTTCCCCTCTCCCTGCTGCCTGCCTGTGTGTTCAGATGGAGAAGGGTCTGTACCACCCAAACTTGTGATTTTCCTCTTCCTCCCTTACTCATTCTAATTGTACATAGGTTTTTTGAGATTTGCAAGCATCAGTAAGTGGGTATGCAGGCACTGCAAACTGACTGGCTTACCTGGCTAGGATTTCAGGGGGCAGGATTTCTGAGTGCCATGAATTCTGCTAATGCTGATGATGTTTTTGACTCATTGTATTTGCTCCTAGGTAACAGCACTATAGTTAAGGCTTTTAAACTGTGGAAAAATTGTCATAAAGCTTATGATTCAAACAGCAATATTAAAAACGATGAAGTAAAATTCCTATTTACTGGTGTATTCAGTCCTGTAGAATGAATGATTTTCATAACAAATAATTTAAATAAAATAGTTGGGGGATGAATGCAGAAAGGCAATTATGTTTCTATTTTATATTTTTGTCTAATATTATATAGTAGTCCATAAATATGATGGGTACATGGTACTTATTTTGCATATTTCTATTAATGTATAATGAAATCTGGGGTTTTTTTGGTGTTTCTTTTTATAGCTCAGTTCCAAGAAATAAAAATCCATTCCAGGAGGTAAGTAATGTAGAAATTATTTTTCAATGTTCATGTGTTAAAAATAAATAAATCCTGAAGTACTGTCATTTTTGATGATTGCTATTAAGAAAATGAGAGGTCTTATTTGCAAAAAAGCACTTAGACTAATTATATGTAGTATTAATTATAACTAGCNGTAACTACAGGGATTTACTAATATCATAATTGAGTGAGCAATTTAATACCCCAGTTTTCAGAATGCTCTCTAGATTTAATCCTTTGTCCAGCCTTAAACAACAGCGTTGATGTAAATGACTATTTTAAAGAATCTCTGCAATTAAAGGAAAAAAACAAAATAATGAATGTTATCATTTCATACAAATGCCTGTAACTTTCAGTATTTTTCTATGTAAATATTTGCAAATAAAAAAAGTCTTATCTGAGCTTACTACCAAGTTTCGTAAGCAAAATATTTGCCTTGGCAATATACAGATGTTTCAGATTTCTCATGAAATGTCCTGATTATCCTCAGGAACAAAAAAAATACCATGTGGTGTCCTAGATATATACATGGCCACAAATGGTCATACCAAACATGTCAGTCATAACATGAAATCTATATAAAATTCATATAATATGATCAAACAATTTTGGATAATGAATGTTAACAACAGTAATACAACTATTAAGTCTCCTTTTTCTAGTCATGAAATATTCTCTTTTAAATACAGCCCAGAAATTACTGATGGCCTTTACCTGTAATATTATAAATTATTACCAGTAGTAGGTGAGCAGTGAAAATAGAATGAAAAAAGTGTATTTCTTTATGAAAGAAGTATTTTATTTGTGGCCCAAATGGATTCTGCAACATCCATGGAAATATTTTAACTCTTCCTGTGGTCACTGGAGACATCTCTGGACGAAAAAGGGAACATGTTTAAACTGTGTATGTGTCAAGTATGTCTTAATAGAAGAGAGTGACATGTTAAAAGCTCTCGGCTTCATATTCTGCATCCTACCAAAACTTCAAATAATCTTCTTTCAGATAGGAAGCAGTGGTTCTGTATCTAGTTCTTATAAGACTGCAGTGTGATTGTGACGATTTTTATTGTAGGTTTAATTATCTGGTATATCACTACTGAAATTTCAGGAACTTGAATGCAAACTCTAATAATGTGACTGTTGCCTTTTAGGCCATAGTGTTTGTAGTTGGAGGAGGCAACTACATTGAATATCAAAATCTTATTGACTACATAAAGGTATGTGTACTTCTGTCAGTTGTAGTCCTTAACTTACTGCAAGAAACCAGATAGAGCATGTCTTCTGTAATATTTGGTATTTAGAAGACAAAATTATTAAATTAGCCTTAACATCCTTATTCTATACAGAGTCTGAGAAAAAAAAGGAACGTAAGAAATCAGTGGAAATTGTGTATTACTAATTCAGACCAACAAAGACTTACTGTGTGTGGTATTTTGCTCATGTTGCTCTTTAGAGTTGAGTAAATAAACTGCATTCTCTTTTATTTTGCATTCATGCACACCAACGTGGTTGAAAACTGTCAGCAGATGTAGCAAATGGAATTAACCTGTTTTAGAGTCCTGTTAGTAGTTTTCATGTGCTGGTATTAAATTAAGCAGCTGTAGCATATTGTAACCTTGAAAGTAAGGAAGTGCTCAGAATTCTCCAGTTTTCATAAATCTTGCAAAAGAGATAGCCCACTGCTTTTCTGTATGCAGCTTCACAATATGGAGTCAGTTCAAACTCTGACCTGCAGATAAAAGCATTTTGTTGTATGACAGTCTTACCTGAGCATGAAGTATGTTGTTTCAGAAACCAACATAGTGCAAATACTCTGCTACCTGTTAAAGCAGGTACCAGATTGGCACCAATATCTAAGCATTTATTGCTTAGCCACAGTTAGAAGTTTTCACTGTTGAGTTAATAGAAGCTCATTCTTGTTAAAGTGCATCATTTAATTCTGTGTAGAAATCATCATATGCACAAGTAAGAAAATACGTAACCAACTATGTAATGCTGGTAATAACAGGTTTAATTTCTCTGGTTCCAACTGGCTAGCAGAACACATGTATACCACAAATCAGTGGCTGGAGAAAAATAACTAAATCATTACAGTTCCTGGGAGGCAGGAGTGGTATTCAAGCACTTTCCAGGAATTTTTAAAAAGTGCAGAATTAGCCTTAGTAAAATTCTGAAGAAGGTAATAAATTATTTAGCAGCAGCAGCAGCAGCACACCATTCTTTCTTCCTGATCTTAACCTTGTTCATGGTACAGTTGTCCTGTCCTCTGGTAGACTGGATTGAGGCTTTTCACACAGAAGAATAAATATTGAGTATTGGTCATTGAAAAACACTTACTCTACCAAGCACATGAGAGTTTTATGTCTAGGTAAATTTTGAAGAATGCAAAGTCAGAACATGTGTGCCCTGTAACAGGCAGCCATTTTTGGCATAGAGCTGGTCTAGATAGGGGAAAGGCTAGGAAGAGGAATGTAAATTAAAGAAATAATTTAGATTTGGCTTAGCACTCATCACTATCCTCAATAACTGGTTCAGTGAGGCATCTGCTGTGGCAGAGTGCGTTGTCAAATGTTTAGCTTGCTCCTTAGTCTACCCAAAGCCACTTTAGCTACTATACCAATCCAAAAGATGCCCAAGAGCATGAGTATTTGTTACTTCCTACTAAAAAAAAAATCCCTGAATTGCCTAGAGGTTAGTTCACTTCCCTGATTGTAGCTGTGTGCTGACAGAGCTGAGGTTTGCTCTGTGTATATACAGGGCACTTGTGTGATGACAAGTTAAACACTCAGCACTTCATACAAAGTGGCAGAAAGCTGAAGTTTCAGAGGAATAAGAGGGCAAACAGGGCATTTGAGAAACAGAAGGAGAGGACAGAAGGAACTGAAAGCTATGGAAATGGTAATGTTAGATCTTATTGGGAGTCAGAGGCTGAACATACTCTTTCTTCTTCTGGAACCTGTGAACAGAGGTTTTTCATCACAGCTGTCACAGCTGGAGGGTGTTGTGTGTTTCTCCACTCAGACTGTATACTTGAGCAGGGGGAGATGACCTCCCAAGAGGGAAGACTCCCTCACCTTTATTCACGTAGCCCTTTGCTCTTGAAAAAACAAGGAGGGTTAATGAAAACCTTTATTCTCCCTCCCAGCACCTGGAAACCTGTGTGCCTCTCCCAGGTGACACTTAGTCTTATCCAAGAAAATTTGCCTTTCCATGTGATAGGCTTCCAGCATCTATTGTTTCCACAGATGTAGCTTATTAATTATTCTCAAATTCAATCAGTCTTCCTCCAGAGTAAAAATCAGAAAAATCAACAGCTCTGTTCTTGCAAGCAGATACCACAGAGATTTTATTCACTGCTTTATTTTTCTAAGCACTATCCGTTTTGCCAGTTTGCTTCTGAAAGCACAGAGAAAGTATTTTAAAACTTTCTTAAACAGGAAGCAATGTTCATTCAGCTTCGACATTCTGGGATTTTTTTGTAGAAGAATTAAGAGGAAGCTTCAAATCTAATTATTTGTAATTGTGTGCTAGAATGGACCATCTCACTATGCCAAAAAGCAAATATTTATACTGTCATTAAGGTAGATTGTGCCTTAAAATAAATGTGTTGTCCCAGTTCAATTTAACATGCTGAAAATGTCTCATCAAAATTGCAAGTCATAGGGAGCCTCCAGGAGGAGGCTAGCATACTGTTGTGTGCAAAAGACTTTAGTACATCCTTTAATTTCCTTTTGTAGATGCTTTAAAAAGTACTGCTTGTTAATCTTCTGCTACTCTGTTAAACAATTGATTTCTTATGGACTTTTCTTTTCTAGGGTAAACAAGGCAAACATGTCCTGTATGGCTGCAGTGAACTTTTTAATGCTGCACAGTTTATAAAACAGGTAGATAACTTTGATAACCTCTATAATATTTATTACTTCTTTATCTGCAGGTTGATTTATATAACTCTATGTTTCCATGGATTTTTACCAAAAAAACCCTCTAATTAGTCTGTGGAAGATTAATACATGTTACCTATTTTCATTTGCTTCAAGTGGGGTTTTGAAGTCATTCTTTTTAATTAGCTGTTGAAGGCCTCTTATCAGTGTGAGTTCACAGGGTTTTCTTGCAACCTTTTCAAGTTACAAGATTTTTAAACCTTTGTCCTGGTTTATAAATATCTACAGATATATAGATTTAAAATTACTGGTCTAGTGGGAGTTTGATGTCCATACGTATACCAAACCTTGTCTTCTAGTGCTGCTAAAAACATCATTACTTCTCTATGCCTCATTCCAATACAAATACAAAATAAAAATTATTCATGGGGGTCAGCAAATAGCAGCCTTTCAGTAGCTGTTACCACCCATGGTTTTATGTCCTACCAAGATGAGAATAAGTTGTTATTCAAAACTACATTTTAAGGAACTAAATTAATGCTTGTTGCACTTCAAGGAGACAAAGGGTACTTGCTGCCTTTTAACTCCTCATGCAGCTTAATTAACAAATTTTTTTTGTCTTGACTGTGTACCCTGTACCTTTACTTCATGAGACTCATTCAAGTCTGAAATTTTGGAGCTCAGGTCCTCTCCTCTGAGGCTATGCATTAAGTATTGTATTACCAGAAGACATTTGGTTCTCTGAGACAAACAAAGCTTATAAGAACAGAAATATTTGCTGTAAGAACTGGATATTAGTTTGACTGAAAGAGTAAGATTAGCAATCTAATGACTTTGTCTCTTCATGTTTAGCTGTCGCAACTTGGCCAGAAATAAGACTGAAAAACCATTACCTGGATGGCAACGTGACAACAGAGAATTGTTACAACATTCAGATATCTTTAATTTTGTCATTATATTAAAACTTTAACCCATTTCATTAATATTATAACTTTTTAAAACAATCTGTAATTAATACGGTGTATATCAGCATTTCAGAAATAAAACTTAAAACCTGCTGTGTTTTTGGTGGGGGTCAGTTTCACTATTATTGCATCTTAATTGCAGTACTATCTATGGTATATGACAGAACTGGCTGAAAAGTGTGGCATTTTCAAGTTCTTATATGTAAGTTTCTGATACGGTAAACAGGGCAATAGCTTTAAGAAAAGGTCAAGTCTGTCTTTAGGAGTTATGTTTTTCTGAAAGCCAGAATATCTTCATTTAACAAAATTCAAAAGAGCAGAACTGCCTTTCAGGACCACAGACAAAGAGCCTTAGTGTGAGAGAACTGCTTCTAGTTTTTACCCTCTTATTTTACCAGAGTCATTATTTGATTTGTGCGGTCTTTGCATTATGGTCAAAAGATGTACTGGAAGATACCTTCAGTAGAAGTTTCTGATACAATGATTTAGCTTTTCTCTTAAGATTAAGAGAAAATTGCTTGCCAACACAGTCAGTTTCAAACTGTAAAACTGAAATACTTAATAATTTTCTTCTGCACTTTTTATTGTAACTGCTTTGACTGTTATGTTTGGGAAGAACCCAATCACACTCACAAAACGGCTTTTAATTGTTTTATAAGCACATATTTAAAATATGGCTTTTAACAATTCCATTAGATTGGGGCAGTTCAGTAGTTTAAAGAATCCAGTAACAATAACTCTGGAGTATGCATCCAGGAACTCAGAGAACATAAAAAATTGTTTTTTATAGATGGAGGTCTGCCTTTAGAAACCTCCTCTCTGGAAACAGCTACTGGTGAAGCAATAATATGACTTCAAAACAAGGCCTAACACACTCAAAAATTGAAAACATTTCTTGTGGGTTTATTAGCAAACTGTGAGAATTACTGGCTTACTGTAAATTTTTCAGTAGTGCTTTTTGCACTGTTTTTCAATGTTGAATGTTAGTTTTGCACTAAACACAATACCCTTTCCCCAACTAGATTGTTTTTGAGTACAAGAAATGCAGTTGATCTATTCCTTAAAAGTATCACAAGAATAATATGCATAATCTAGACCATGTTATCAGAAGGTAATAATGTTATTTAATTATCTAAGTGTTGTAATCTACTCCACAGTGCTGCTAGAAATTTCTAATTCTGCCAAGTCAATAAATATATTTACTATGGTGTTCATTGTAGTTGTTGCATGNATTTGTTAGCAAAAACAAGGCCGAAGTGTGTCAGGAAAAGAAAATTACGTGTAAAGTGTTTATTGCTTCTTGTGGGAGTTGGTTCCAGGCACTTGAAGTAACCCCTCCTCAAGTGTGTTTCCTGTGCAAAGAGTTTTAACCTTGCAGCTGACAACCAGCTTATGAAAAATCTGCCACTTGGTTTTTGTCCAGATCTTGGCACTGCTCACTTGAATGAGAAGCACTCCTAAATCCCAGCTTACAGAATTTGCTTTTGCAGTAAGCTGTGTAAAGATAGAAGAATTTACTTTGGTGGCTACATTCAAAATTCTGTTTTCTATCTTTACAGTGCCTCTGGAGACAGTTTTCTTTTGTGCTCATATATCACTGGATCTTCAGGTCTGCTGTGTGAGCAGGCACTGGTCAGTTTGGGGTTTGGGTTTTTACAAGAAATTAATAAATACAATTTCTGTACTTCAAACATTCCCCTCCTTCATCTCCAAAATAGTTTTCAGGTTCTGTTTTAGTAGTAGTCCTGAAGCTCTCTGTTACCTTTAAGTTATGCATGTATTGCTCTGTCCCTCTAACAGTGTGCATAACTCATGCTTCTTCCTTGCTAACAGAACCTGAATTAGGGCATGCAAGTGTTTGTTACCTGGCCCTTTTTCTCAAGTACCTCTGGATTTAAGAGTGTGGAAGTTTGTCCTAGAGGCAAACAATGTTAGAAATAAGCTCTCTCTTTGGTAAGCTCGTTCAGTTTATTACCATCACAGTGCCCGTGGTATCCTCAAAGGCGTGTGCTTGAAGGAGAGGCTGTGCCTGGCTCAATGAGTCTTTTATGTAAAATTGCAGCATTCATGTTGCTAATAAATATTTTAGGTGGCTGCATGGAAGACCAGTGAGGTTTGGAACTTTTCTAGCCCCTTCTCTATTGATAAAGCTCTGCCAGGGCCAGCTGGTGAGGCAGCATCAATGGCAGTGCCAGCTTCTGGCACAGCAGCTGCAGCTCCCACGTCTCAGGACAGGTAACTTCATTGGTATCTACCTCCCCATTTAGGTAAGTAAAGACAGCACAAGGCTGAATGTCAAGTGCTGTACCTGTTCTCAGGAGGAAAACTAGCAAATTAGCAGTCTGGTCTTCAGGTGGGGAAAATTGACAGTCGATCTTCCAGGAAGTATGGACAAATCTTATAAATAGTTGCACATACTTCAGAATACATTCACATTTTGAAATTACAGCACTTTGATTGCTTTCTTGTTCTAATTTGAAGGTTTTAGAATACTTAGGTGGATATTTTGTGACTTAATGGTGATTTTAGTGAAAATTCTGTTTTTTCATAATTGGACACTCTAAAAAAGTAACAATAAAAAAATGAAACAATTAGAATAAAGGACAGAAGCTTCTGGAGAACAGCATTTCATTCAAATGCTCTTATTTGTATGATGCTCTCTGATGCAAATCAGATAGAAATCTTTCTTAGGCTAGAAGTAAATTTTGCTATTGATTGATGATGTTTACATCAATCTGAATGGCATGTAAAAATAGCAGGTTTTTCCCGAAACCCATAGGTTCTACAGAGAATGGGAACACTGCTATCAGTCACAGTTACAGAGCCAGCACAGCTGTGCATGCAGGGCTCCAGGACTAGAGCTGAACAAAGGGCAGCATATCTCTTTCCACTTAAGTGATAAACTCCAAAACGGAATTGTTTAATGGTAAGTTCAGTGTCTTGGCTGGAGCAATCCTGTGCGGTTTAGGAGGTAGGAAGTTTTTAAGTGGGTGCATGGGAACTTCAAAACTACCATAACTGCATTCTTCAGATCTGAAATAAAAAGTGTTGGGCTGGAACACCATCATATCTCTTATTTACTGGCAGTGGGGACAGCCACTCGCTCTCTTCGTTTGGATCATTCATTAGTTGTGACTCGTTGCTGACAGATGGCTCTGGCTCAGAGAGAGCCAAGCCTGGCCGCTGTTCTAGTGGTACAAAAAAGTTAGCCATGGTGTCAGTGAATTCTGTGTAGCTTCAGAGATCAGAGAAGATGTTAATATTCCTTACTGTCGATCAGTAGATGAATTGACCCACTTCTGTTATTTGGAAGTGGCTTAGTAACCCTATTCTGTGTGGTGGTCACAGCACAGAATGTTTTCAGCAACATTCAGATGCATTCTGCTCCTTAATATGGTCACACGTCACTGCAACACATACCATGCTTTCACAGCATACAAAACCCTGCATATTGAATCCACCAATGCATCATATTCTTTTTTCTACAATTATAAACCTTTAGGTAGTTCAGTTGCCACTGGAATTTTAAATTCTGATTATAAACTTTGTATCTTTCCCTTTATCTGCTCATTTCCTTCCCCTTATCTAAACCAAGCAGGACCAAATTTTGCATTCCTAAAATGTTATATTATTCAGGCTCCTTCTCATAATTGCATAGGTTGACTTACTTGATTTGGTTATTGAGGAGTGATCTTTATCCTGTGAAACCAGACTCATACGCCCAAAGGCCTCAGAACTGTCCATTCCAGGTCCTATTTCAGTCTCTCCATCACATGTGTGCATTCCTACTTCTGGCAATGTAAAAGGGGTAGATCATAGGCATACTACTTTTACAGAAAATTGATTTTAGCACCTCAGCATAAACAGGTAATATAACTATCGTTTACTGCTCTGAATTCTTACTTATATTAGGCATGTAGCATGAAAATCAATGGATGAAAGTTAATGGATGAAAATGAAGTCCCAGAAGGGTTATGTAGCTTTCCTTAACAATAAGTGGCGTGAATTATTTCAGTAATTTCTGATAGGAATACAGTTTTCCATAGTGTTTCCTACAGTGAAAACCATTCCCCCACCTTTTTATCCCTCCCCAAATAATTTTTTACCTTCTCTCTACATATAGACTTTCCAAGGCTTTCAAATCATACTGAAGATACAGTTTTAACAAATAATAGGATTATTCCTATTTCATTTTCTAGAGTAAAATTACACAGGTCAGGTCAAATAATTTTTTGTGTGTTGGACTTAATTGAGCTGTTTAATTTACTCCCTGAAATGACCTAGGACCATTCGTACATTTAGCTACAATGGCAAAGCTTCCTGGATTCTTCCTGCATATCTAAACCAGGAGAATAATTGCAACACCCTGTATAAGTTGCCAAATGACAATGGGAACTCTGAATGTAATAAACATTTCAGAACAATCTGATATATGCTCTCAAAAGACTTTTTTAACCATAAATCAACACATATGTAGTTTATCTCCTTCAAGTGCAAATATCTATGTTTGCACACTTTTTCTAGACCACAGTATGCATCATATGAAATAGATTGAATAAGGTCAACATTTTCTTCCATCTACAAATCCCTTGTGATCAGTGTCTTCCTACTTGGTTTGTTCATTCTTTTATGCAGTGTGTTCTTTGTTATGTGTCCATAACAAAGACTCTCAGATCAGGTGACAAAACCAAAAAAAATGAGGGAGAGATGATGGATTATGACACAAAATGTTTCACAGGCAAGCACACTTTTTTCATGTAGAGCTTGTGTAATAGCAAAGCTAAAAAGTATTGCCAGTTTTGCTAGCACTGAAATAAACCCTCTCCTTTTATATGTCAAAGAAGTCAAACAAAGCTGGTGCCATTTATTCTTTCAATTCCCTTACCAGTATGTTCCAGTCATCTTGGAGGATATGTTTTGCTTCATTTTCCTGGGATTGTTGAGAGCTGGGATATAAATTCACCCTTGAACTGGAACAGGAGTCCATTCCCATGGAGAACTAATCCACCAAGGGCCCCATTCAGATATAGTTTGAATTGGTAACTGACAAGGAAAGATACCTACTCCTAAATGTCATAGTCTGCCCAGCTGCAGTACTGAGGATATTTTTTGTCTTCACAGGGAAAAAGGCTTTGGTTAGACAGCCTGCCCTCACTGTAACCATGCTTTGGTGAGCTCTTGGAAAGCAAACAACATGAAGATAAACCCTACAACACAGGGAAGGTATCTCTATAAATCTACATTCTGTGGGTTTTATACCTCTGTCAGGCTGGAAAGCACCTTTATCATACAAGAGATAAGTGATAGTTTGAAAGAGAACAGGGAGGAAAAACCCTCACGTTATGCTGTGGGACTGTTCTGAAATTCTTACAGGGAAATTGTACAAGTCTTCACTGACCATATCATCAGCCTTCTGATGTTTCTGCAGACCGCACTTGTGCCCAGGGGAGGCATCTGTCTGTCAACCTGGCCCTGCACAGGACAAGGAACAGCACTGTGGTTACTGGCCCAGGGCTCTCAGGAAGGAGAATGGTGCCATATTCACCCCTCAGTGGAAAAGTTGAATTTGTGCCTGCCCATTGTGAAAACAGGTGAATCTCGAAGAGGTCACTTTTCTGCAGAGCCAGTTTAGGTGGTTTTTACTGATAATACCCCTCAATTTTTAGTTAGAATTAATTGTCTGTCTTTTTCTTATCTCTCCCTCTCAATTCACTGCAATATCAATGATCAAAAGCACACTGTAGGATAGGATCCTGCCTAGTCAAACAGTGAAAACTTCATGAAATCTGATGTTTTATAATCATGGCAGTCAAATAATGAATAACAAATCAAACAGTGATGTTTTCCAAATTTTTTTTCCTCCTTTAGGTGTCATTAGTAATTTGTTCTGCTGTTGGCCTGGCCTGGCCTCCCTGTGTGCGGTCTCTATCTGGTTGGGATCCGGGCTGCAAGTGCCAAGCTCACCTGTATCCCAGCCAGGCTCCAGTGTCCCAGCAGAGACAAGGATTTAGCCCCAAAATACTTGTAGTGATACCTCAGAGGAAACTAGTTCCCTTCCCAAACCCACAGAAATATTTGTACAGCTAAAGCAAAAACACATCACATTTAGAAGAACCCTTTGGCACCAGATGACCTTGCTTTCTGTTACCTGTTTCTAATAAACACACATTTTGGGAACAAAAACAGTGCTAAGAAAATAACTGCAACTGTGGCTACAGAAAGGATGAGATCTGGACTGCATTCTTTGGAAATTTTCACAGTAAGATATTAAGGACGGTTGTCTATAATTTAGCTAATAACATTTTGAAGCTGTTCATATATATATATATATATATATATATATATATATATATTTACTTTTTCTAGAATAGCAATAGAAAAGCTGAGGGACCTTTAAATGTATTCCCTGAAAGGCAATTTTCATTGTTCAGTGTGATAAGGATTGGTAACTGAAGCAGTTTCCGCCTGTCTTGTAGAAGGAAATTGGAGAACAAGGCCATTCCCAAGGCATCAAGGTGCAGAGGTCACTCAGGCAGCAGTGTTTGAAGGGGGAGGGATCATAAAAAGACTCCGGCACAAGTCCAAGGGGGAAATTCTCCCCTAAAATGAAAGTAAAGGAGAGAAAGCAATCCTAGCAGTCAGCAAACCTACAGAGACTAGTGAATAAATTCACATATCTAGGCACAGTACTGAATACCAGGAAAAGGCAAATGCCACCTATACTAAGAGTATTTGTTGTCAACAGGAGCTATGAGCACAAAGAAAATGCTGTTCAAGTGACCACAGGTGCCTCTGAAATCTTGCACATTGTTTGGTGCCACGGCTCCAGTTCCACTCTATAAAACTTTGTGGGTATACAAAATAAAGGTGGAGATGAAAAACGTTAGGTTGATCCAACAGTTGTTTTATTGGAAAGCCTGGACTGAAAAGAAAAAAAATCTTAGCCACATCCAAATATCAGGCAAAAGTTGGATATAAACTAAATTCATCTTTTGCTACAAATAACACTACAGCTATTTTGAAAGAAAGCACAAGAAAACATCAGTTTATGCCAGTGGGCTGCCTTGCAATGCCCACAGTCAGGTTTCAGAGTCTTTTGGAGGGACTGGTACCCCTACAACTCTGTGAGGATCAAATTCTTGAAAATTAATGATAGACCAACAGGCAAGGGATATTTAACTGCAGCATCTTATGCTGTTTTTTGTGTTCTTTCGTTCACCCCCAAATTTATCAAAGCTAATAATACCAGTACTTAATGTACTACAATGGCAGACCTGCAATATGTATTTCCACATACAAATTTCATTATTAAATACAAAACATTGTTTTAAGAATCTTCATATTTTCTGTATCACAGTTATAATTAGATGAATGTGTTGCCTACATTATGAAGTGCTTTGATTTCATTAAATGTTTGAAAGACCCCCACATCTAAATTTAAGAGGTCAGTAGTCAGTTATTTTGAAATGGGAAGAGTTGACATGATGATGTGAATTAAAATAAAATTATTAGTCATCAAATTACATCAAGTTATTTTGCTTGTTATTTACTTTAAACCTGACTAGTAGGTCGGTATTATGGGCTATACTTTAAATGGAATGCAATTAACTTGAAATAGATTTTTTTATTATTTTAATAAAAGTGTTTTTCATAACTCCGTGTTCCTTTTCCCTTTCCCCACTGCGATCAAAATGTAACTGTCTGAAAGTTCATCTGGCATCGGAAATGTTGTTTCCAGTTTGCCTACAGATACAGCCACTTCTCAGGGGCTGGCTCATAGCAGAGGCTTTTGTAGACAATCTTTAAACTTTGCCATTTCAGAGGCAAGCACTCTTGATCGAAGGATGAATAAAAAGAAAGGCCTCAGGAGATTCCTTCTCAGCTGACTACCTCCAAAGGGTCCTCTCAGGTTATGAGCTCTCTGAATCCCAAAGCTACCTACAGTTTCTATTTTTATCTTCTAAATTTCTAGACCTGTAGACCTAAAAGCAACTACAAATCTTCCTTGTAGATTAAGCATGCTTCATCTTGTTTCACACACTGCCTCTGAGGGAAGAGGGAAGAGGGAAGGGGAATCATGGATGGAAGCCAGCGCTGCAGCCTCAATACCCAATTGATCTGGACACCTCCTCCGTGGGACAGTGCTGCCCCATGGACCACAAAGGAGGTTGTGTTTGTAGGAGAAATGCACGTTACTTGTTCCGAGGGCTGTTCTGTGAGTGCAGAAGAGAACCCAGAGAGCAGCAGAGACTTGGCATGAGGAGGGTGCAAAGAGCAAAGGGAAAAGGCACCACAGCCACCCGTGCGAACGCTGCCCTTTTGCAGGCAGCGAGGCAACAGCCCTGGGACAAGGGGGGAGTGGGAGTGAAGGAGAGAGCCTTATGCACGGCAGGAAAGAAACAGCCAAGAGCACTAAGCAGCCACTATTTGAGTTAGAATAGCCCTTAACTGGAAGCCCTAAAAGAAAAGATGTAAAAGAAAGAACTGGCACGCACGCAATACAGACTTATCCTTGTAGGAGGAAAGTTTTTCCTACTTCAAGAGAAAAGGGTCCTATTCTACTGAAATGAAATACTGGCTACTTAATAGGACTTAACAAAAAGAAAAAAAAAAAAAAAAGAAAAAAAAAAAAGGATCTGAGAACAATGTATCTATTATAGCCTTGTTTTCCAGCAGATGTTTTGAGGTGACACAGAACAGTTTAGTGGCTGGGTGTTCTGTTTTAAAGACCATGCTGTGAGTCGTTCCGGAACAGAGCTATTTTGGCTATACAGGGCTCCTAAATTACCATTTTTAAAGTGTACTTAAGCTAGTAAGATATGTGTAGCTAAAGACTTTTGTTTGAGGAATAGGGGCAGAAGGCCAAGAAAGGTGCCTCCAAAAGGAAAATGGGCTTTATCAAATCAGAGTGCACAAAAAGTATTAATCATATCTGTTTTTTAACACATCACTCTACAGCCTTAGTAAAATAACATATTTTACTTGAATTCAAAACTAACACTTCCAGCACATAGAAAAAGAGCTTTTGCCTTGCAAAAATATTTTTGCAACAATCAGGTGTCTGAATGCACTTCCCAAAGAATGAGCACATGAGGTGAATAATGATGCTATAAAATATGTTTGACTTTTAAACAGCTCTCATTTTGAAACAGGCCTTCACTGAAGCAATGGCACTATTCACAAGGAAAAAGATTAAGCAAGGTCACTCAGCATTAACTTACTTTCCAGAAGTTTGAATAAATAAACTATTATTTAAATAGAAAGAAATTTGAGAAATTCCCCAATCTCATGAGTTCTTCCTACGTGACAGAGGCCTGGGAGTGGTTGCAGGGCCAGTCTGCAGGTACCTGCACAGTGCTCAGACTGTGAGCAGTCGGTGTCCAAGTTCTACCCAGAGCTGCTGCATGTTCGTGGGTAGCAAAGCACTTTATTTGACTCCTCGGAGCCCACCATAGATACATTGCTGACAAGCCTCTGTTCTTGACTGGCAACTTTCACGCCCATATGACTGAACTATTTTCAGAGCTGTTCTTGTCCATCACTGCCTTGCCCAAAAAACCTTGTCTTAATGCTGCTCCACCATCAATCCTTTTATAGAAAAAGATAACATAACTTTAAGAGGAACATCTTTCACCAGACCAGATTGCTCAGAACCTTGAACACTTCCAGGGATGGGACATTGATGGCCTCACTGGGCAACCCATTTCAGTGCTGCACCACCTTCATAGAGAAGTACTTTTTTCCTAATATCTAATCTAAGCCTACCCCCTTTCAGTTTGTCCTTGTCCTGTCTCCTGTCACTACCTGCTCTTGGAAAAAGTCCCTCTCCAGACTTCTTGTTGGCCCCTTCAGGTCACCCCAAAGCTTCCTCTGAGGCTGAACAGCCCCAAGCCCTTAGCACTTCCTTACAGTGCTCCCTCCCTCTAATCATCTTGTGGCCCTCTGGACTCTCTCCAGCAGTCCCATGTCTGCCTTTAAAGTTGGGACAATATACACAAGTTCTAAATCAGAAGATAAAGGTTCACAGTCTAAACTGAAAACTAATAATCAAAAACAACACATGGAAACAAATTATTTGACATTTCCAGAATGTCAAATTCCAGAATTTGAGAATTCCCAGAATTTCTAAATAGTGCCAGGAAACCAAGAGTCCCGATTGCTGTACTGCCCAAGGCTTCATTCATGAGCCTTTCAGAGCCTTTTACACATGTGGAAACTGTTTCATCAACAAAGTCTTTTTAACCACAACTGCTTAACCATTATCAGTGAAAAGAGAGTCTACTCAACACTACTAATAGATGCCAAAGCCAACAGATTAGGCCAATGTACTCATCTGGAAGTCCTATATCGAGCTATTTGAGATACAATAAGCCAAACCAGAAAGTGTTCAAAGAGTGAGTTAATCTCATTTTTCAGAAGTAGGAAAATTTCCCAAATGCCTTTTCTAATTTGTCTCAATATTCATAAAATAAAATGACCCTTTGTGAAAGTTTACAGATGTACCTGATTAATTATTTTGGTAAGAGTGAAGTCAGTGAATTTGACGAGTGAAAAGATATTTTTAAACATGCAAGTAAAGTCAGCCCCTGAAAAGTTGACGTGGAATAAAAACAAAAGAGAATGTATTTGTAAGCATAAAACACTATCCACAGAAATTTTCCATACCCACTACCTCAAACCACAGGAGAGAGAAAATAAGATTAATTTCTTAGCAGATAAGCAAGTAGAAATACTACAAGAATCAGGTACTTTCTCCCTCTAATTAGCCAAGACCTTGAGTTTACAGGAAATTCAGGCTGGGAAAAGGGGAGAAATGGAAGAACTTTAAGTTTCAGGTGAGGAAATTGATCTCTTCCAGAGGCCTATGGGCTCTGACTTTTTTGGCCACCCCTGTGGCAAGAACAATTAAGCCCAAAGTATAGAACAAATAATCACAGAGGTGACAAAAAAGGAAAGGTAAAAGGTGGGCAGAACAAATCTGAGAAGAAATTCACACAGAATAAAAAAGATCTGGGCACTAAAGCAAAAAAGGAATCATTTAACTAATGGGCATCAGGAAAGATTGTCTCCATAACACCTGACAAAGAGGTGTTAAACATAAATCATGCTTAAAATAAAGCAAAATTTGTTTGGGCACTAAGTCTGGGGAAAAAATCACAGTTACTAGATGTTGTGCAAACTGGGTAGCATTCCTAAATTTCGTTTGAAAATACCAAGTAGTATTTGTAACAGTAAAGGAAGGGATCTTGCTCAGCGTTTGCTGGAGGCCCAGTTATTATTGAGACTGTCAGGTGAGAAGTATTCTTCACAACTTCCTTGAAAATGATCAAGTTTATTAATAATCTATTAATAATCTTGGATCAATGTGATTAAAAAATAAAATCTCTCACTGAGAAATAAGACAGAAATCAAATAAATGAACAGCTCAGTGAAATAAGGATAGAGGCCTACCTAAAATTTTCCTGAAAGATGATGGTTTTAAAATGTCCATTTTTTTTCTCGAAGGAATTGCCCACATCTGTGTGAACCACCACATAGAAGTAACCAAGAGCAACCATTAAACCACAGCTGAAGGGTAATCAGTGGGGTTTGTTTCATTACCTCCCTAACAGAGACACAGGCTGCATTAGGCTCAGTTCATCCCCAAGCCTGTCTGTGAGAGCCTTATCTCTCCACAGGAGTTCTACTTCTCAAAACAGCCAGAGGACGAGCAACTCCAGGCATAAGAAATAGAGTTTTCCCACACTGACATTTTCAGCATTCCCAGCTTCAAGGTCACTTTGAGAGAAACTGCTCCCTCCTCTCCTTACGGTTTTAACACTTTCATCCCAACAACACCCAAAAAATGTTCTATTTTCTGTTAAGCTTTAGTTAGCATAACAGTGGCAGTGAATTTTTAATTACTCTCACAGTGAACATTGCAGCCACTGTAGGTGAAGCTACTTGACATTATGATAGATAATAAAGCCAGAATATGAAATAAAACCCCTTTATTTACACAAATTTATCATCTTTGATCCTAAATGTCTTCTATGAGCTAGTTATGAGGCTGATAAGTGTATTGGCGAAGATATAAGAAGAAAAAGGCATTTACAAGACAATTCTTCCAGTGCTGTCAGGGGGTAGTATTGGTGTGTATATATACATATGAATTCACAGGAAAGTCCAAAGTTTCCACACTGCTTCAGTTTCCAGATAAGCCCTATTGCAGATATTATTCAACACACCCTGCAAAGCACTGTCTTTTTTCTTCTAGTTTGTTTGTAGTTTTTCTTCTGTCTGGTTTAACACCAAAACCATCTGGCACATGCACATCAAGGCATTGCAATGGATTTGTCCTTTGCTACATCGCCGCTACATTGATTCCTCTTCTACGGCTGGCAGCCACTCAGATGGCTGGCGGCAACCAGGACTTACACCCTGCAAATCGATCTTTCTGGGGAAAAAAAGGCCAAGCTGAGCTGAATTATGCAGGGCAGGAATATCAGCATTCAGTGTGTAGGGTTAAGGAGAGAGTAGTGATCCTGCACTGCAGAGCATCGATCACTCCGAGCCCTTTGCTCTCTAGGGTGTCAGCAGCTCTGGGGATGCGATTCGCACCCTAGCAACCGGCTGCAACAATATCAGAGCGCAATAAATACAAAGGGGCCTCTGGAAAACTGTGAGCCTTAGTCCCTTATGCCCCACTGCTGTGGTCACAGGGCACGAAAGAGGCAGGAAAGGCAGTGTCAAACAAGGCTCTGTTGCTGAAATGAGGAGTTGAGGGACTGCTTGCTCACTGTGGAGCGCTTCCATCAGCACCGAAAGGCTTTCCAAGAAGGGTATAACCTAATCCAAATCACTTTCCTCAAAAACTGGCACATTCTTCAGAGCACATACCCAAACCCAACAGACTTCAGGGCTACCTCTGCAGTAACAAGAGTAGATCTGGTGACAGAGTGCTCTGGAGATCCCGCCAGAAGAAAATCTCAGAGCTGAAGATCAGAAAGGACTTTGGCTTGGGTTTAACCCCTGGAATTCTGTAAACTGTAATTTTAATTTTTCCTCTCCTTCAGTCCCACTGATCTTAGATTCATATTACATCCTTATCTTTCTTACTTAAAGAGAACAATTAACTCTATTAAATACATTATGCAAATAGTTTGAGGAAGGATGTAATTGCAGTAAAATACAACATATAACTAAAAATGTCATAGCATATCTCAGACTAATTTCATGAAAACTCTGATAAATATGCCTTTGATTGACTTGCACAAACAGTGAAACCTGTTAAAATATGGTCTTTGTAGTGTTTTTATTTTAATTTCAATATAATCACTTTCAAATAGGGAGCTCTCTGGAATAGAGTGGCTCAATAGTATATTGGCTGACACCATGAAATCTGGTGAGGATGACATTGGTTGAAAAGGAGCTGGTAGGTCATAGGGGAGGCTGACTGGTCACAGCTGGATTGTGTATTTGTGATGCAGATGTCATCTTTCTACTTAGTAAACACTTACTCCTGCATGACTCTCCCTCTCCTCCTCAAGTGCAATCCGTCCATCCACACAAACTCTGCCATGCCAGCTCTGCCAGCACCTGAGCAGCTCCTGCCAGAGCTCTCGTGCAGCTGGGGATCACCTGAGGTGCATTACAGCCACTGGAGCAGCCATCCCAAGAAGCCAGGAATGCAGATTTCATGGGTTTATAGCAAGACTTTTGCAAGGATCTGAAGAGCAATGGACATGTTCTCACACCAGGACATACAGCACAGATTGGTCATTTTTCCTTGTTCATGATGACACGCCTTTGCCCCACAGAAAATGCCTTTACTTTACAGTAAACTCCCTCTGCCAACACTCACTCCTGTCTGTAGATGGTTTAAAGAGAACCCACTCAACATACTCTCTACTTCTTATTCTTCACTAGCACTTCTCTCGCACTTGTAAATGTGCTGGTGAAGTTCTTCATTTACTTTTTCAGACCGGGAAATGAAATAAAAAACAGTGGAAGATTACGTGCTAGGCAAATGTTCCAAAACAGGTACAGTACTAATAAAATTCTTTTAATCCTTTAATCTTCAAAATAGTCCAAAATGTTTGTTGGATCTCTCTCAAACTTCTCTAAGAGAAACAAAAAAAAAATTTAAAAAAAAAAATTTTAAAAAATTAGCCCAGTTACACTCTGTCCTTATTTACATGCACACGAATCTCCAGTGTTATTTATTCCTGTCCTCCCAGGTATCACAGCCTAGATGTTTTCCTCCCACAGAAGACTCTAGTCAATAATTCCAGCTACTATTTAGCTGGCGTGCTATATTGTCACTAGAAACAAAGCTTTATATAAGAGAATATTACCCAGGAAACTACACTACCAATTTGCCAACTGAAACCAGCAAAGCAATTGACTAAAACAAAGCTTTGATCTTGTAACTTTTCCCACTACTCTCTTCTTTCAGTCCTCCTTATTATCCTGCCATGTAACCTCTTCTGAACACTTTCTCTAAAACACTTCCGTGTGTTTTTTTCTAAGCATATGATTTCTAGCCTCCACAGACTGAAGCCTTTTGAAGAAATCAGATTAGCTGTGGAAATTTTTAAGCATCAGAGGACCTGAAAACTCAGATAAATGGTTCTGTCAGCCATGAATATCAGTTTTCCAAGTTGTAATATTTGTTTTTTACCCAAATTTATGAATGCTGTAAGACTACCATTAAAAGAGAAAATAGAAGAAAAGTAGTATATTTTTCTACAATATCTACCAAAATTAGCTGCCCACTTCCCTGGGAATGTTACATAATTAAAACAGAAAAGGCAGGAAGTAATACTACAGCTTTTCATTCCGTGTCCCAACAGGAAAAAAACAAACCTCAAGGATCACTTATATTTATTTATTCTAGGTATAGTGTTTCACTGAAATACAACAAAATATACAACATGTTCCCTTACTTGACTACATGTTTTACACCTTCTGCTTGCATAAAAAAAGGGCATTTGGAATGACTGAATGTCAACAGATGTAGTGCAACGTGATACAACACAAGTAAAACAGACGTTGACTTACTGTGGGTATTGATATCCAAATCTTCAGAATGTCCTTAGATAGAGCGATCGGTTCAACAGAGATTTAGTAGGGGGAAAAAAGGAGTCATTTGAGACACAAAGCTTTAGCTTAAGCCTAGAGATTTTCACTCATCTGGAAAGAGAAAGTAACCAATTAAGCCGAACTACAGAGGGAGTTATGCGGAACAAACTCGCAGACAAATGGGCTCCTCAGCTGGGGTAAATCGCTTCATTTCTGTCAGCCTGAGGGACTGTGTGCCCTGAAATGGAGCACTCCGCAGCCCTGCGGCTGCTGGGCGAGCAAGGAGCAGCTGAGCTGTCGGCGCTCTGTTGGAGTGCAGGAAGGAAAAGGGGGGCACTTGCAAGCTCGGAGGAGCTGAGGTGGCTCGCTCATCACCAGGGTGCAGCTTGTGCGGGCAGTGCCTGCAAGGTGAAGCAGCTGTGCCTCGGGGCCCTTCTCAGCCCTTCCCTTGGGGGCACAGCCCAGCCCCGGGGCAAGTGCGTTTCTACAGCCCCGGTCCACCGTCCACGGGAAGCGTTTAGGGAGGGTTTTATCTTCCTCTACGCTGATGTGCTTCTGACTCCTTCTGCGGGAAAACAGAGCGTGTGACGGGATAGTGCAGAGCCTCACAGTTTGCCAGTGACACAGACGGAATGCCTCGGAGATCAAACCTGCGGACATTAACCCCTCTACGGTACCAACGCAGCCGTTTCTCCCCTCGCAAAGTATGAGGAATTTCTGCTAGTACTCAAAAAGTCAGCAGTGTCACAGCCCTGCATGTCCATCGGTTTCAAGCACTACTGAATTTTCATTTTCTGATGGATTTTGAAACTAAGTGTTCTGTATCCCTAATCATAGTGTTAAATTCTTATGCCACCACACTAATATTTTACATTTCTATAGTGCTTTCATCAGATTACCTAAATGTAGCACGAAGGTCCATTTGTCCTTTATTTCTGTTTTTCTCATAGCCAGACTTACTATGACATAGAATAGGAAGCCAACTATATCCTTTTTTTTTTGCATAAGTACATAAAAATTGTGAAAATTAGTTAACAGTACCCAGTTCACAACTATGAAAGGAATCAGAGAACTAGCACACCACCTGCCAGCAGGTAGCACTGCTCTGATCGAGCTGGAATAGGCTGACACACAAGTGGTGGCATCCAGCTGATAACACACCCTTTGACAAGCCAGAAGAGAGGCTGATCCTCGACAGGAGAAAACAATCCCTTGGACCTGGCAGATCTTGACTCACAGATCAGTGATACAGCTCGGGAAAGCTTAAAGCTTTCCTTGGAGAAAGGTTCTTGAGCCCAGCCATGTCAGTCTCAGAGGGAAGAATCGCCGAGTCCCTCAGAGCCGGTGATGTGGCATCAGGCTGGCATCATCATGTACTCAAGGACTGACCAGTAAATGGATCCGTGTCTGGGGTTTAGTAGATAGTAGAAAAAAATGCCTATTATCTGAGGATAAGTGAATGTTTGAAGATTTAAGGTTTTGCCTGGTTTGTAGGTCTCGCCGAGTTCTCCCATCATGATGGTTCAAACTCACAAATAATAACAGCAGCAACACTTACATGTACTGCTGCCTTACAGCAGCCTCACAAAAAAACAGACCTGTTATCCCTATTTTAGATGTGAGAAAATGAGTTATAGGGAGGTAGTATCTGACTTTTCCCCAAAACTAGCAAAGCTAGTAGCCCAGCCTTGATCTCAGAGCAGACTGAGTGGTTCAGCAGAGAGAACTGATGCAAGCTTTGCAAGAGGTCAAGACCAACAGGAGTAGAGGCTTCTACAGTGCTAATGAGGATCTATGCTGCCAGTCCAGACCCCAGCTCCATCTGGCCCTCTCAGAAATCCTGGTTTGTCCTAAGCATCATAAAAACCACAGAAGCTAGTAATTTTCTGTATTCTTGCTAATAAACTGTTCCATCTCTTACTTTGTACCTCTCACAAATGCATGCAAAGAAAATTGTTGACCTATCATACACTAAAATTTTGTGAAAGGGTTTTACTTTCTGTGGTATAATTTGTCTACGTTGTAAGTCAAGACCTTCTGAGTAAAATTTTATAAACTTCCAAGTACCACTTTTTTTCCAGGCCACAGAGAAACATGATGGCAGAATGTTCTGTAAACCTATATGTATGTGTGTACACAAGTCTTTCCTGCCAAGCCTTGTAACTGTTGGACAAAATTCTGGCAGTTTGGCAGACATGAGGCTCTAGGATTAGTTACAAGAGGACATTTGCATAGAAATCTGTCTCTGTTTATGAAGACTAAGTAGAGAAATATCAGTGGATTTTACTTTTGAAAACAAAGTACTAAATTCTTCATATAAGTTGATAAAAATTGAACCTCTTTCTCTTAAGTTTAAAGTCTCTATCCAGTTTGAGCTAGGTTTCTAGGTATATAGACTATATCCATATTTTCAATGACTTATGTTGGTATAGTTGTTCAGGATGTTTCTGTGGACAGGAACAGAGCCATGTGTGCCCACAGGGTGCAGTTTGAACCAGACCCTTTCTGTTCCCCTTCTTCCTTTGCCCCTGCTGGACTTTCACTGCCTATTGATCCAGCTGGTGCTACAGGCTGCAAGTCAGCTTGCATGTAGTGGGTAGCTTGGATTTGGCTACAAGCATCTAGATACACTTATAGCTATCTATTTTTACACTTGGTCACCAATTTCCAGGCAGGAAAACTGGAGCAAGAGAGCCATATGGAACTGATGAAGAGGGGCCACAGGTTTTAGAAAAGTAAGGTGAAATGTAGCATTAAAATTTGGAGTATGATTACTCATGATTATACTACGGCTATGCTGGAATAAAGTCAGTTTGCCTTGTGTGGGCAGAAAGTCCAAAACTCTGCTGAGTCACCCCAGCACTACTGCAGTGCTTCCTTATGAGATGCTCTCAGACATCAAGAGTGTTAATTTTTTATTAAAAACCCTATGTATTTTAAATTTATATTCAGTATTATCTCCTATCATTGCAGAAAATTGCCTCAGAACTCAACATTCACAATTGCTAGCATTCCATTGGTGAAGTTTTCCTAATTTTAGAAGTTAAAGGCAAAGTTTCTTCCAAGTAATATTCAATATCAGAAAAAATCTCAGACGGGCTTATCATCTTCTGCTGTTTTGGATGAACAGAGCAGTGTCAGAAATGTGGTTTTAGAAGCAGTATTTTGTAAGTGATTATTGGCTTCTTTCTGTTCATTTTTGTCAGTGTCTGTCAACAGATTATTTTTGCAGGGATTACTGGCACTGTAACAGTCTCATTAAAATGGCAACATCATAGATCTCTCACTTCAACAGTACTTTTAAGATACTTAACTTTCCACTGTTGGCCTGCTATCCTCCCTTAAAAAAACACACAATCCTTCCATTAATATATACCTAAAAGTCTAGGGAAATGCAGCTTCCTATATCTCTGCCCCCTCCATGAAGTAGCATCTGCACTAAGACAAGTAGCAAGCTGTCCCACTAATGAAGCTCTATCTATCCTTCTACCAATAATGACAAAAACAATAAAATGAACCCCATCTTCACTGGAATGTCAGTAATTATTTTTCTAGGTATAAAAAACACATCGACTACAACTTTAAAAATTTATCAGCAGTTTTTTGTATGAATTTGCCTTTAGTATAGCTTTAATTTTTAATTTTCTCATTAACTATTGCTGAAGTGCAAGGGAAGCACCACAGAAATTACTTTAATACCCAAACCAATGCCCAGGTGGTTTTGCAACATAAGGATCAGTTCTCTGTCAGCATCTCACCTTCTCTGCACACAACAGGCTTTACAGACCAGTCTCCCTGTGCATGGATGGGGACTTCACAGCTGACAATTCAGTTTACAAATTGCTCTTCCTATTCCTGGGTGAAATCCTGTGAAGTTTGTTACCTCCCATGGCCCTTGATGGGAGAGACAGGTGGTCAGAGGGCTGGAAACTCATCCCTGTGTAGGTGGACACCTGTTAAACCCAAGACTTGCTGTTTCTAATCCCTAGGATCAGTTTCTGACTGCTCTGTACATATCATCAGGATACAGCTGTTGCAGATCTGAAGGAGCAGGCATGATCAACCTGATGCCAGTACAGGGATACAAGGGAGTTTGTCTTTCTGTGGAGAAGAGGCTGCTGTGCAAAAAACGTGAAACAGGTCAATATGGAGGAGAGAGCTGGGGCAGCCACAAGGAGGAAATTTTATCTCCTTGGATCCTAGTTCTGGATGTGCCTGTGAATGACCAGCCTCCTCCACCACAGCAGATAAAGGGCAGAGGGTAGAGGAAGGGGTTTGATGATATCAAAATTATTCAGAAGAGTTTTATGGATTGAAGCCCATGAATTAACACAGTTGAGGTTCAGAAGAGAAAGTGTAACCACACCTTGTAGCCACAAGACTAAGCAACTGGGAAGAGATGTAAATTACGGCAGTTCTTAATTTATAACAAGATTAATTAAAGAAGTACTTTCATTCTAATTCTAAATAACTGAGAAGGGAAGAATTGAAAGACTACATATTTTTTACTGCTCATAATGGAGTGAAATGCATCTCCCTCTGCTGTTTTTCCTCTGGGCCCAAGTCATTTCATTTGTGAAGCAGCTTCTAAGTGTGCCCTGCTGGTAAGGTTGGAGAGCAGGCATTGCTCACTAAGGGCCCACTCAAACTGGGTAAATTCAAGTTTCTTGTTCTCACACATCTTCACAAGCCTTCCATTCCCAGCAAAACGAACTATCTATAAATATTCCCAAATTTAATATTATAAAAGTAAACTGTCCCATGGCACTTAAGAAACATGCAAGCCATGAGCCACAGCTTTAAGAGAAAAAACTTTAAGAGAATAAATAGATCCAGCTAACTTAACAAGTGACTAAGTGGATATGTCCAAAAGCTCTATTTAGAAAATCTGAAATTTAAAACCTGTATATTAAAAACTATGTTAAAAAATAATTTTAGAAATTATTTTTATCTAGTCAATTTTATGATTTAGAAACAGGAAAAAATTGTTAATATAGAAAACCCATTCAGCTGTTTCAAATATCTTGAAGATATCCAAAATCATCTACTACATTTTACCACATAGCCTTTAGATTTGTACCCAAATCAGAAGTGAGTTTTGTGTTGGTTTATGGAATATTAAATATTGGTGTTGGAATATTCTCAGTTGCTGATATTTTACTGCAGATTTCTAATTTTACATGCAGATATGCAATTGACACAGACAATCCAGTACACAAACAGAGAAAGGAATGGTTCATGTCAGAGAGTTGTAGAACTATTAATAACTGTTGGTTAACTAGTTGTAGAACTATTAACACAGTGAAGGATTCTCAGAGAGAAAAAGCCATTAAGAAAACAACCTTTGCAGCCCTAGGGAGCTGAGGTGGGAAGACCCCCACCTCCATGGCCCTGGCTAACCCTATTGTTTTCAGCAGGAGCAGGATCACGCCCATGGCTCGGGAGGTGTTAATGGCAGCAGAGGAGGCTGGCATCTGCCTCCCCTTCCCACCTCCGGCTGCGTGGTCCTGCCCTCCTTCCGCTGCACCTTCCCCTCTCCAGCTATGCCACAACAACTGCTCGCAGGAGCACAGGGTAAGCAGGAGTGCCGAAAATAACCCGTCAGCAGAGTTATTTTTAACCTGGATCCCTTCAGATTTTGCCTGGGTGGCATCACAAGCCATTGCATTGTAGAATTGCAGGATAATGGGTCTCTGAGAGTGTGGCTGGGAGTGGAGGACAGAGAGAACTCTCTAATGTGGCTTTCCACCTGAAAGCAGGGAGCTGTGAAGCTCCATCCAGGGTTAACAGTTGCATGAACGATGCACACAGCAGGAAAAATACTGGTCTTTCTGTCACAGCCATGAGAGAACAATGACTTTGAGAGACAATGACAAAATGCTTAAAAATCATCAGAATATTTTTCCTTTCTTTTTCTGTCCCCATAGCTAAATGTCATAGCTAAATGTACCGCAGAGATGTCTTGCAGTATTAAATAACTATTTCCTCACTTTTTTAAATCCTCTTGGTGTAATTAATTAACTGCCTCTTCTAAAGGCCTCCATCAAATCTGAGTCCTGAGATGTCAGAGACATTCACAAGAGAAAAATGTCTGCTAATAAACTGGATTCACAGCAGAAGCACTTAATTCCAGTGATAGTGGCACAGCACCTTCTAGACCACTTCTCTAATGATGGTGTCACAAAGGGGAAATCGTAGTACCTTTCTCGTAAAAGTAAAAAGAAGTGGGAGAGCAGAGCTGTACTTGAGACTTGCCACTGCTTTCCCATCCACAGAGACCAAGCAGATGTTCATGTACCTACATTACTTATAAGCACTGAATACACACTAGAAGGAGAAAGATAAATATTTTTCCTAAGAAGTTCTGTCTCCTTTATTTGAACCCTTCATTCTCAGTAGCAACTTTCTTCTCCAGGTTTCTGGGAACTAGCTGCTAGGAGGAATTCTTTTAATAAGGAGGACGTTTCCTAGCTCAGAAAGCAGCAGCAAAGGAACAACCCACAGCCTGGACTGTCTTTTCTCTCAGCACTTCCATGTGTTCTTTAATAGTCATTTGGCTCCTAGCTGCCTATCTGAAGGACTGGCTGCATAAACAAACTGTTTTTCAGTTGATTAAATTGGTGCTTCTGTACCTAAACAGGACATCAATATTAGCTATTTTAGTCTTTAATTTTAGATTATTTTTGATGCTTTCGCAACTCTTGCACTCTGAGACTGATCTGGGATTGCTATTGCAGCCAAAGAGGATTTGGGGTTTTATTTAATCCTGTTTCTTGCCATGTAGCTAAAAGGCTTTTGCTTTGTTATCAGTCTTATACTCCAGTTAAGTCAATAAATATTCACCATGTCTGCCTACTTCTTGTAAATCCTGGTTGGACAAAAGCCTCAAAGTATTTGAGGAGAGCACAATAAAATTGGTGCTTCAAATGGTAAGCAGGGAAAAAGAACAAGAAATACAACTATCCAGTCAGATCTCTTTTTTCTGTCTTTTCTATCCCTCTGTTTCCCACCTGTCATCTTTTTTCAACACCTCATTCCCTGCCTCTTCCTTTTTCTGGGCTTTTCTCACTTGGTCTCACCCTCATTGTTAAGAGTTTGTTGCTTCTTTTTCTGAACTGCTTATGACATCTTGTTGCCACAGCAATACCAGACATTAAAAAAATCACTTCTGCAACCAGCTGCTGTTCCAGCAGAAGACTGTAGCAATACAACTCATTTACAATGCTCATACTTGTGAATTTGCCCCTTAAAATTTTCAGTGCTAACATTCACACTGCATGCTGTTTTCTCTGTTATCTTCAACATGCTAAAACCTTCTGCTAACCCATCATATTTACCCTTGCTATTACCACAGTTTATAAATAAATGTCTATATATGATGTGCAGATGTATATAGATAGGATATTCATGACCGGCCAGAATTCTTGGGTCTCCATGGCACGTCAGGAAAGAGAAAATGGGGTTCCAGGCACAGGACCACTGAAGGCATTTACTTATGGGAAAGAGGACTGTCATCTCCTGAATCCCAGAATCACAGAAGAGAATCATAGAGTAGAATCTTGAAGGCTGAAAAAGACCTCCAAGATCATTGAGTCCAACCTTTAACCCAGCACCACCATGTCAACTAAACCACAGCACTAAGTGCCAGTCATTTCATCACTTCCAGGGGTGGTGGCTCCAGCACTTGCCAGGACAGCCTGTTCCAATGCCTGACCACCCTTTCAATGAAGAAGTTCTTCCTGATGTCCAACCTGAACCTCCCCTGGCGCAGCTTGAGGCCATTTCCTCTGGTCCTGTTGCCAGTTTCCTGGGAGAAGAGACTGATCCCCACCTGCTGACAATCTCCCTTCAGGCAGTTGTAGGGAGGGATAAGGTCATCGCTGTGCCTCCTCTTCTCCAGGCTGAACTCCCCCAGCTGCTCCTCATATAACTTGTACTCCAAACCCTTCACCAGCTCTGTTGCCCTTCTCTGGACAAGCCCCAGCCCCTCAGTGTCTCTCTTGCAGTGAGGGGCCCAGAACTGGGCAGAGGATTTGAGGTGTGGTCCCGGCAGTGCCGAGCACAGAGGGACAATCCCTGCCCTGGCCCTGCTGGCCACGCTGTTGCTGACCCAGGCCAGGGTGCCATTGGCCTTCTTGGCCAGCTGGGCCCACGCTGGATCCTGTCCAGCTGCTCTTGGCCAGCACTCCCAGGCCCTTCTCCACCAGGCAGCTTCCCAGCCTCTCTGCCCCCAGCCTGTGGCACTGCCTGGGCTTGCTGTGAGCCAGGGGCAGGACCCAGCACTTGGCCTTGTTCAGCCTCACACTATTGACACTGTACATCTCTGTCAGGTATCACTCACACCAGGAAGGGGTCCCCACACTAAAAGGAAGGTAGGCTCCATTTGTTCCCTCGGTTTTCAGTGAAGCACATCTGAATGAAATTATTCCTTTGCCTTTTGTAGTACCTGCAGAGAAAGGCAAAGGCAACCAACTTCTAAATTATCAGATGAGCTTGTAGTCTGAAATAGGGGAGTAATGAATATTTCCCAGAGAGTTATATCCAGCACTCCAGTTTCTACTTGTCAACAGCATGCATGTACATCCCATTTAACATGGCTTGACATCATTAGGGTGTTATCTTGTATTTGAAGTGTGTGACAAAACTTATACTATGAAATACAGTCTATACATTCTATTTTCTTCAAAGTTTTCTTCAAAAACCTGAAGAAGTGTGTCTTACCACTGTTTCTCCCAATGAGAAATTTAACTTATCTAATCCAGTACTACATATTGTCCCCACGAAATTGTAGTTTGGATTTTGAATTTTTACTGACTGTTGAATTGCAGAGCTAAAAATTAAAAACTTAAATGTCATTAAACTTGTAGAGATTTTCAAGTAACCAAATAGATTTGCATTATAAAAATGCATAAAATATGAATCTAATAATTGTTCACAATGAAAAGAAAGCATTATCTCCAACAACAAAGGACAGAATGAGGAAACTCAGGAAGGGAGAGACAGCTGCAGCACAATATATTTTTTGTATCTGGGGTTATGAAGCGAGGTGGGTTAGTTGGGTTTTTTGCATTTGGTCTTTTTTCTCCTGGAAGCAAAGAAAAAACCCGAAACAGTTAGATGTGGCTTTGCATCTGCCAGATGTGACAATGAGTTCAAATCCCTTTCTGGGGAAAGAATTGCTTCATGGAGTGTTTGGTTTTGAAAGAGCAAGGATTCATTGTCTAAATTTTGTTGGATACCAATAAATGCTGGCATTAGTGTGACGTTTCCCTTTGAAAGTTAGAGTACAGAATTAATCCTAATAAACAGTGCAAGTCTGCAACCCTCACTAGGGCAGAACAGTGCTCTCTGTCAGGCTTCAGAATGACTCGTGAACACCACTAAGGGCTGCAGCCCCTGGGTCTTTCACCAATGACATTTTAATTTGCTACCTAGCAGATGGAATTGGTCTTTTCTTAGATTTGGATTATCTTTCAAGCACCTAATGCATTATTAAAAATCTTCTGATGAAACACAGCATTCATAGTGGTAACTTGCACATATTTAATCAGTTCAGCTTAGTGTTTCTGTGTAGCATTTGCTAAATGATTCAACATTTCTTCAGACACATATTACAGAGTAACATCATAAATTTAGGCATTTATTTCTTCCATTCTATCAACTGCTTCACTTACAAAAACTTCTTAAAAAATTAATATGCTTCTCTACAATGGGGCATAATAGGTTATTTTTTATATCTCTTGGATTGGAGGTAGTTATAAAATACTATTTTCTCTTCTCCTCTATGGTAAATTACAACCTACAAATAAATTTGTCTAAACATATTTGCAATGATTCTCTTTCAGGCACATGAAAGAAATGTTCATGTGTGATCTATTTGTTGGTGGTCTTCTTCAAACTGTTTTCCCCAGATTTTTTATACTCATGCATTTCATAGATGCATTTATATTGGCCTTAAGTCCTGCACATGTATCAGCCAACTTGTATTTGGTCTACATTGGCCTTATCCCAGGTCTTGTGGGCCTTAGTGAGGCACAGAAATGTTTATAAAACTGAAGAATAGACCTCCTACTAGTCTTCTTTTAAGAAATTGTCTGTATTTGGATCAGAAACATTGAAAAGGTGTTTTTAAGTGTTCCTTTAGCATAATTTCATGGAAAGCATACTTAATGTAACCAATTAATGTTAATTAAATGGCTGCAGTACAAGCAAACAAAAAAATTGAGAGTTTATCCTTCCCCTGTAGATGTTAAAAATATGTGTACTACCAAAAAATAAAAACAATCTTTCCCAGCAAGAAGTACTTGCAATAAATCAACTTCTGAGGGCTGCAGCAGCCCTTTTTGTGACACTGTGTGACATAAACAAAAAATCTGAACACGAAGTACCATTCTTGGGAAGGAATTTGACAAAGCTGTAATGTGGTCACCTCATTAGAGAGAGATCAAATGCTGCTAATAAAAGCAGATATCTTGGAGAAGCAAATCGACGGGGGAGAAAAAGTGAGACTGCCACATCTGCCACTGGCAAGAAAGAACCAAAAAGTACTTGGCTTTGTGGACACTTGAGTCCACAATCATTAACCATGGATTAACCTATTTCTACTGACCATTAACTATCAATTGATATATGTAAATATTTCTTACAGAACTTGTTTCACACACACAAGCAAATGCATAAAACTGGAAAAAAACACCCCCGAAGAACTATATTTTTTTATTAATAGTGAATTATTCACAAAACAGAACTGCAGAGAGATGTTCTGGAAAGTATGATTAAATCTGGTGAAAAAAATCTGATATTTTTATCTTTAACTAATAGTAATATTAGAATATTCTAACATATCAAAATCAGATGTTTCATTTCAGAAAAGCAGGGGGGTTTTCAATGCTTTAAAAACAAAATTTTTCACATTTCCAATCAAAATTCCATTATTTTTAATTGAAACACTAATGTAAAAAAACCCACCAATAATTAGTTTGTGATCAAATTGAAGTAAAATGCTTTAATTTTTGATTCAGATATAAATTTTAAAATCTATTATTTTTTCTTCTAACAGTAATCAAATTGTGTCACAATAGTTACTACGAAAAGAAATTAGTTACATCAGAGTAGCAAAAGTCATGCTATGTACAAATAAATGTGCAATTTAGAGATAGTGAATAGTGATGATATTTGAGGAAACAAATTAAGAACTTCAAATCCTTGGCCACACTCTCATTTTAAGAATTAACCAATCCCCCTGCCAAGGGGGACGATACAAGGACATACTTGCTCTCTTTTGATATCATGATCTGAGTAAGATTTTAAGAGCCAATACAGACAGCAGTGTCAAAGGAGAGGAAATAAATATCAGTAAAACCAGAAGGAATTAAAACAAAAATCTGAGAACAAAGTGTACGAGTTTATGGCCTTTAAATCCTTTACAGGGTGTGAGTCTCAGAGACATCAAAGTAAACGTTGTCATCCTAAACAGTTCCAGCAGTTCTACCATAACCCATGTCACTCTTAATATTTTTGCAAGCAGTTCTGAACTTAGGGGCTCAGAGAGATCCTTGCCCTACAAAACTATGTTAGCTATATGTGAATAAAATATCTTGAATTTCTATTGCAAGGACTTACAGCAACACCTGTTTTTAAAAATTCTCTCCATGGGAAAATGAAAGGAATGGCCATTAATTTCTGCACTGCTTTTTTATATCAAAATATTTTATATCTCTTTCAAACTGGCAATAGCTGACAGGGGACAAAAAAAAAGTTTTGCACCAAAGTGAAAATCTGTATTCATCATTCAGCATGACTTTTAAAATAAAAGAAGAATTGTTTTTTTCTATCTTTTAATCTCTGCTGTTTTGGAGGGGAAAATATTTCCTCTCTTTGATTTCATGATCTGAATAAGTTTTTAAGACCCATTTAACAAGACAGAATAGAGTGTTAAAAGACAGAAATAAAAATTAATAAAACCCAAAGGAATTAATCCAGAAATCTCTGGTAGCTGAAAACCACCATTCACTTGAACAAGTTTTAAAGAAATTAATTATTCACTCCAACACTATGCTGAATACTCTTTGTAAAATATGTCATCTCTCTGAATTGACTGGAACAGGCAGAGCTAAAGGCCAGTATACTGTTTGCTTTCTCCTCTCAAACTTGTGTTCTTTCAAAAGGAACCAAGCTTGTCTCTTCCCATACCAGTGCATACACTGAAATGGCTCAAAGAACAGCCTCACAAAAGGCCAAACATACGCGCTCATAGAGCTTAAAATATAAAAAGCCTTCAGTACATCTTTAGAGGACCTTAAAACCATCTACCCTTGGTATTAGGCATTCCTCTGAAAAGCAGGGTTTCACCACCAAAGGCATTTCACCCCCAGAAGCAGTCTGGCTGTGATAATACTCAGCCTTCCACACCAAGACCACAACACTTCAAGGAAACCATCACTCTGCACATCCCTGTGCAGGTGGCATCTTTGCTCCCTTATCCAAGGCTGCCCTCCAGTTATCTGCCCAAGCAGAGATGAGTCATGAACCTGGCTAAGGATGGGTTTCAGAATACTCCCCGTTTTAAACCATCATGTTTGTTGCAAAGGAAATGCACAGGGTGAAGTCTTCTTCTTGCCTGATTCAAGAAGAGTTAAACAATCTTCCCAAGCACCCCTTCACCCTTACAGAAAACCAGCTACCAGACAAAACCTGGCATCCTCAGCCACCATTCTCTGATGCCACAAAATGTCCACAGCTCTTTACTCCCGCAGGAAGAAAAAAGGTTGACACTTGTCACTGTCTTCAGAGAAAGAAAAATGCAAGCAATTTGCTTTCAGCTCTGTAACCTGCCCACCCTATCCATACCTTGGGTGAAGTTACTGGAGAATTTGTGTTTTTAGCAACACATAACTTGGAGTTCGAGGCAAATTACAGTTTGGTAAATCATTCTTATTTTAAGAAAATATATTCAAATAACTACTGAAGTCAGGGGAAAGAACAACGAGGGACTAATAGAGAGAAAAATACTTACAGCTCCATCTGTTGCTGGAGATGGGTAGTAATTCAACTGCAAAATGTCAAAAGCCAAGTCTACCACTTGGTAGAATGATATGAGTTCTAACTAAAGGAGCTGAATTCCAGAGAATAAATCAAACTCCAAGTGTAAAAACTAGTGATTTAACAACAAGTGGCAGATTTATTTTTTAAAATCATCAAAATAGAAACTGGAGAAGTATTTAAAAACCCACATAAATTCTTACAATCTAAACTGAAATTTCATCCCTATAAGAGATATATGATAGTGCCCTTGATTTTAAAGAAGAGATATTTCCTCTCTAGAGACTATAAACTGGCCTGGATGAACAATTATTCTCCTACAAGCCTATATTGCATTGAACAGGACAGAAACACAATCATTTCTGAAGTCTTTGAGTGTTATCAGAATCTCAGGGTTAAATAAAGATATAATGGTACCTAAATAAATACCATAAATCTGTTTGCTTTGCTGTCATTAGAATTCTGAAAAAAATACTTTAAACAAAGGATTATAAAAATACAGACATATAGGTATCATAATACCTGTTCTTTCTAGAAATTGAAAAGTGGCTCTTTTCAACCATCTGTGTAGATGATTAAATCATGCTCAGCAAAACCATGGGGTTTCCCATTCAGTCAATGAAACACAGCTAGGTTTCACTTCCATTAGTTTATGATATTCAAAAGCCCAGTGAAATAAGAGGGACAAATGGGTTTGCATGATTCTGATTTTGGGCAATCCAGCAGTGCCAGAATTTCTGCTTGTCAAAATGGTCAGATACTCTCTAGTTTTGGCAAGATGTACTTTTCTGGACTAGCAATAAAAGCATGTTACAGTGGGTCTTTGCATGTCATGCACATTTACAAATACTTCTCAATCATCTCTTTTTCCTGGATGTTTCACAGCAATCAAGAGAAAAGCTACCAATTCAAAGTCTAACTCACAGATATTCCTTGTCCCATTCTACTCCAGTGATAAGGGGTTAAAATGATGGGTAAACTGAATTCACTCTCTCTTCACTTTATAAAGCTAGCCAGAAAATATCTTTTTCATTTATGGAGACTTGCAAATATTGTGTGCAAATGTAAGTGCTCATGAAGGAAAGACAAAGAATTTGTGTTTTTAAGGATGACTACAGTGTGTGTGTGTGTGTGGTGCCCTGGCTTACCCTCCAAATGTGCAGATGACCGTTACCGAAGGAAGTGGAAGGAACAGCATGTTCACCAACTACAGAGCCAGGAATAACAGAAGCCACACGTTCAACAACAGCCATATGACTACAGGCAAGCTCTGAAAGGGCACTTCCATTCAGGATTAACATAATGTTTATAAGAAGCAGAAGAATGCACCTCGCCTACAGAAAGAGACCGATTTCTCTCAGAAATGTGTGCCATGCGACAGGAAGCAGTACCTCCTCCAGCCTCTCCACTGAACACATGGATGAACCCTCAGACTGCAGGTGTTGGCTACAGAAACAGGGTTTGCAATTCTGTTTCCAGAAAGCAAACACCTTTCCCTGTGTATCACCACAGAGATCAGCATCCCCAGCTCTCAGCGTACAAAAGAGATTTTCTGACTGGCAGTTTACTCCTGCACAGAGTGACATTGCTGCACCAAGTGAAACAGAGGAGTGAATGGGCAGCAAATGGAAGCAGGGCCCCATCTTTGTCTTTATTAATTATGTAGGAGTCCTCAAATGCTGTAACACAAAAAGGTTTTCAAAATGTTAGTAAAATTACACCTCCAGGCTAACAAAGGTCTTCATAATATACCAAACTAAGCATCCAAGGATGAATCCAGAGCCATTAACTACCTCTGAAATAATCATTACAATTTTACATGTGTTTTTAAAATTCATATGTGAGGTAAATTTAATCTGTTATTTTGTCCCCAGGCTTTTTTTTATCCTCATGTCAGTGAAATACATGAGGTAATTATTTGAATTAATACAGTAATAGAATCCATAGTAACAAACATAGTTAAAATTTTATCTTGAAAAAGAAAATCTCTTCAGACATCATTGTAAGGACCAACTTTCAGGTTACGCTGGAGAGCACACAACAGAACAGAGGTGAGATCAGTGCTGCTCATGGGTGAGAAATGGGTGCTCTTCTCCTCTTTCATGGGGGAAGGAAGTCCTGGTAGGAAAGGAGACAGACTCACATCTTGTCCCTCCTCACGGAGCTCTGCAGTTACTGTATGAAATAAATTACTAATCTAAAAGGTATAAACTGCAGGTAGATGAGAGTTTGCTGCCCATCAGGAAGTTTTTGCTAGCAGTGTGCTTGACTTCTTGAAAGGGGAGGCCTGCATGCAGCCCTGTCTTCCTGAGGGCTCAGGCTGCCAGGCTGATGCACTGGAGGTGGTTCCACACTGCTTTTGGCCAGGGTAGAGCCCACTGCAGAAGAGCCCTCCTGGAGAGTGCTCCAGGCTGTGCAATGCCAGGCAAGGTGCCTGCTGTCCCTGTAGCCCCTGCTGAGGTGTCCCCATGGGCCTTGGCCACTTGCCATGGTCTGGTGCCTGTCTGTGCATGTGAGCACTCTCTGCCTCCAAAGGAACAAGGCAATGTTGATTCCAGGCTGGAGTAACCTCTGTGCTGCTTCTTCTGGCTTGAATGTTTTTATTTATTCAATGTGTTTTTCCTAAGATTCTATTTGTTTTACTAGCAAGACAGCAACTTGGGAACAAAACAGAAACCTACATTTCCTAAAAGACCCTGACTAAGGTGATGGTGTGAATTAACAAATTGAGCCCCATGATGTCAGGAAAAGGGCTGTGTCCACAGCAATGGAACATTTGCATGTACCCCTCCAAAGTCCCTCCAAATCACCTGTCTCTAAGGCATCAAACAGCCTTGCTACAGATGGCTGCCCAGCACCAGGCACATGTGTGTGCTCCATCAGCCTGGCACCAGTTTGCCTGTCTCATACCAGCATTCCTGGCAACTCCTTCATGCCCTTCCCAAGACAGCTTGGTTTCAAACCAAAAAATCAAAGCACAGCTCAGAACCTCTTGGACATAAAATTGAAGGTGACATGCACAAGTCAGTGCCAAACAGTTTGGAGGACTATTTAAGTAGCCTTTGTGAAGAAGGTGCAAAGGAAAGCACTGTAGGTCTGAAAAGAATGCAGGGACAAGCCAGAAACACAAAACCCCAGAAAACGAAGGGAATTAGAGGAAAGAAAAATGTAGAAAGGAGGTAATGGAGGACTGCAATGAGGATGGGTGAATGTATTTTCCCAGCGAGTGAACTGCAAGGCACAGGAAGGAATACACAAGTGGAATATAGGGCTTAAAATTTAATTAATGCTTTCTTCTGTCCTTTTTGATCTTTGCACAAAGCCTTTCTTCTCACAAAGGACAGAGAGGTTTCTGTGGGGCTGT
Organism: Chaetops frenatus; assembly: GCA_013400775.1. Classification (NCBI taxonomy): domain Eukaryota; kingdom Metazoa; phylum Chordata; class Aves; order Passeriformes; family Picathartidae; genus Chaetops; species Chaetops frenatus. The sequence goes on along the minus strand of VZTR01002648.1, from coordinate 29,710 downwards.
GTGGCAGGGCAGCCAGTCTCCCTCGGTTCAGGCATTTCCCGTATTTCCCGGGATAAATGGGATGCCTCTCCCTGTTCTTCCTGCCTGTCCCTCGACCTCCGGAGGAAGGTATTCCCGGGACATTTCGCTGCGGCAAACACCCCAGCCCGTGTGTGACAGAAGCTTCTGCGGAGCAATTTGCTCTCTCCACCAGAGAAGTTGAAATATTAGGCCAGGACCGGCCAACACCTTCTCCCCCGCCCCGGCTGGTCCTGAGCTCCGCTTTCGTGCCGCCTCCACACGCCCGGCTGCGGGAGCTGCGGGAGCTGCGGGGCGGGCACCGGGAAGGGAGCGGCGGCTGCCCCGTTGGTTTGCAGGGCGGCAGGGACTCCTCCAGGGCTGCCATCTCCCCACGGCTGCCATCTCGCCAGGGCGATGCCTGGGCGCCCTTCGGCTGCACAGGTTTTTTCTTTAAAAGTAAAAATGGGGCAAATGTCCCTTCTCTCTTAAATACCTCAGCTCTAAGGAAGGGTTGCCACCGAAATTGTGCCGGGTAGACTGCGCCTGCGGGAGAGCCGGCACGGGGGGAGAGCTCAGGGACGCACCTTTTGGCGGGCACTGTCACTGAGGGGAAAGGTGACCGACCCGCTCGAGGGCACCTCTAGCTGAGGAGGGAGCCTGCTGACCAGCAGGAATTTCTTGACAAGATCTCAGGATCCTGAGAAGCTGAGAGAAACGCCACCAGAAGTTCCTGACATCTGCATCATCCGCCTCGCATAATTTTGCATTTGAGATGCTCCCGTAGGAGAAGACCCCGTCATAAGGAAAGCATCGCCACCTTTATCCTGTGTGGGAAGCACAAGAATGTGTTCCTGGGACGATCAAAGCTGGGGGGGAAAGAGGTATCGTGTTCTCACCAGTTCTGTGCTTTGCTTGAATTAAACGCCGGAAAAGCAATAAATTACGAATAACTTACCCGGTCATGCTTCCTATTTTGCTTTTACGGGCGACACATCTCTGAACGGATTGCAGAGTTCTCAAATATGTTTATTTTCAGTCATACGAAGAGATATTTCACGAAGAGCATTTTTATGCGACCTTAAAAAAAAAAACCAAAACAAAACAACTACAACAACAACAAAAACCAACAACAAAACAAAACAAAACAAAACAAATCCTAAAGGGAGTCGCCCTGAGCAGCTACCCCCAAAGCCGTTCGCTCTCAGGGCTGCAGCTCCCACCCGCATTTAATTTTCTGCCCTGGCAAATCCTAAGTCCTATGAAATCTGAAAGCTTATTTATACTTAAAATGTTCATTTCGGGAACAGCTGTCCCAGCAGAAGTCAAACAGTGTACGCTGACGGCCGGCACAAAAGGGGATTTTTGGGTATTCGTTGAAATAGACGCAGCTCTGCCCTCTGTCCCCGATTCCCAAGTGACCCGTCCAGTGCACACCAGCGCCAGCCGGCACTCCACAGCACACGGGCGTGTGTGCATGGGGTGGCGGAAAGGGATCAGCCTGTAAAGTGGCGGGCTTGACAAAACTAGTTTGGTTTGGTTTTCGGTTGGTTGGTTGGTCTTTAAGGGGGTGGCTGTTTTGGTTTTACTGCTTTTTTTTTTTTTTCCCCCCTTTAATTTAATTAAAGCAAAGTTTTACTTGAATGAAAGGCAGGCACCTGCAGTATTCGTGCTAAAATTTTAGATTAAAAAGAAACGACAACGGCAACGCCGGTTCGGGTATTTCCATCTCTTCGAACGATTCCGTTAGGTTTAAATCCCCCGCTTCTCCCCGCTGCAGAGCCCAGCGGGACCAGGTAAGGCCCCCGTACCGGCGGCGGCTGCGGCCGGCGGGCCCGGGGCGGGCGGGGTGAGCTCGGCAGCCCCTTGCAGCCCCTCGCAGCGCTCATGGCAGCTTTGTGCCTTCGCTCAGCTTCGAGCAAGGGGCAGAGGTTGCGGCGAAGTAGCTCACACCTGGCTGACATTATCCCAAGACATCTGGAGTAAAGACACCTGGCAATGAGGTGTTGGAGAGCCGTGGGTGGAGGGGATATCGAGGGATGCGCGGGCAGGGGCGGGAAGGCAAACCGCAAAGGCGCCTCGCCGGGCACGGGAACGTCCTCACACCGCCACTGCGCGTCCGCAGCGGGCGAGCTACCGGGCAGGGAGGCGAATTGCGGCACCCGANCGGCCCGGTGCGCGGCAGCGACGCCTCGGGTGAGTTGGCCGCTGTCCCCCACCCTCCACACCCCGCGGGGGTTTCCCTCTCGGAGCGCCTCTGCCCGGCCTGTCCCGCCCCGCCGGGAGGTGGCGGTGCCCGGGGGGCGCTTGGCCGCGGGTACCGGCCCGGCCCTTCCCCGGCCGCCTCTGGCCGGGATGCGCGGGGAGCCCCCGCCGAGCCCCGCCGGGAGGGGTACGCGGAGCCGGNGCCCGCCGGAGGTTTAAAGCGGGAGCGGCGGCTGCCCTGGGCTGTAGGGCTCGGCGGAGGTGCGGGGGCAGCGCGCAGGGCACGGGCACGGTGCGGTGACCCGGCGGGCACGCCGCTCTCCTGGGCTCGGCTCCGCGCTGTCCCGCGGTGCGGGCGCGCCCGCCANCCGCGGGAGGCTGCAGAGGGGCACGGAGCCTGTCTGGGAATGCTCCCAGATGGGGCTGAAAACTCCTTCCGGGCAGCGCCGCCGTGGCAAGTGTCCCCATCGAGGGGAGCGCCGGTAGCAAGAGTGAGTGGGAGCGTGTTTGTGTGTGTTACAAAGGCAGTCGCACAGTGCTTGGCAGTTTGAGGATCTCTCTGGCATATTTTAGACCGTGGAATCGATTAAAAACATTTTAAACTTGCCCTGCCTTTATTTCGACCTGGAAAGAGAAAGAGCATGCTTAGGATGCCTAGCAGGGTATGTCAGGGGCTGCCTGCGGTACCATCCTGTGCTGGACTGCATCCTTGCTGCTGGAGAGCAGGCTCTCCTGGAACCAGAATAAATCCCTGGGAACCAGGAGCCACGGGAAGCAGTTGGAGGAATATGTGACAGAAGGATGCAAGCAGTTTGCCTGCCCCTGTCAGTGGAACCTTTCACCAAAGGAGGATCAGAGCCTCCAGAAGAATGTGTTTCCAGAGGCAGGCCTGGCCTGCAGAAGGTGAGTGACCCCAAGCTTTTCTGAATGGTTGCTAATGATTTCACAGTTATTAGGAATTAGAATTTGCTGCTCATTTTGTGTTGAATCAAGGATTTGGAAAATTCTTTTGTGCTAAACTGATAGAAGCTACCTGTGACAGGAGTGCAATGGCTAAAAAAGGGAAAAAATGCACAGCAGTGGAAAATCTACTGTAACTCCAGTTCCTTTCCCTTTTTTTATTTTACAGGTGCATTATAGATGAAGTGCTGATAGTCTGGCAGGAAACAAATGAAAATTTTCAGGGATGCTTCCTTCAGGGCTGGAGAAGCTGAAGGTATCTGGAACCAGCTAAAACAGCATTAATGTGAAGAGTTTCTGTAAGCTGTTGCCTCTTACCATTATCTTGAGCCTAAATCCAGCAGCATTTGGTTATTGAACTTGTGTTTTTAAAAGTGCCTAAATTCTGCTGTTCAAAGTAATGAAAGACCACTCATTTCCTCAAGAATCTACACTATTTAGGTTTGTAATGTTTGGGAAGGTCTTGGAGGACCTTAAAACTTTCTTTATACTCCCACTGGAATGGATACGAGTGCTGCCAGGTGATGGCAAGTGGCCTTAAGTTGATGAGTAAAGATCTCAGATTGAAATTAATGATATATCCCTGACCAGATTTCTTTAAATCCCATTGCCCTTGTCCAGATCAGGATATCTACTAAAGATTTACATGAATTAGTATGCAATCTGTGGATGTGTTTGCCAAAATATGAATATGTGTAGGTTTACTTGTATGGGGTTTTTTTGGGTTTTTTTTCCAGCTATTGATAAGGTACATGGGAGCATTCTTTGCATCAGATAGAAAAAGCAGGCTTGTTTGAAGCCTCAAAATAAAAAAGGACCTAAAATCTTTCTATTTTGAAAAAATACTGAATGCTAGAAGAATAGGAAGCATAATACGGATGTAATTCTCTATGTTACAACTCATAAACCTATTTTTCTTATAGGAACTCTTTATTTTGTAGTAATGTACATAGGATTTCTTTTTTCCTTTGCATAAACAAACTGTTTTTCTGAAGCAATGCATGGAAGCTTCAAGATTAGAAAAGACTAGATTTTGCCTATGGGTTTTATTTCCCTAGAATAACTTAATGCAGTGGATCCTGCTAAAAATTAAGTCAGAACTTTTATAGATTGACATAAGAGGCAGCTATTCATGGCAAAATCAGAGTACATGGGAAGAGGGAAGAAAAAGAAGGAAATTGGTGGAATGATTAAAATATGATTGTTTTAAGAGAGAAGTAAGTCTTTGCTTTTTTTTTTTTCTTTTTTTTAGGTCAACAATGATGGAAGATATTCATCCCTACCCTTTAAATGTGGCTTAAATCAGGAAGAATTTCAGTTTCTTTTCCTTGTACTTTGTTTTTGTAGGGTACTCTGGTGTAGTGTGTTTCTGTGAAGCTTGATGGGTGTGTGTCTTGACAGGATGAGATGATAGTTGTTTTATTGTGGTTCTAAAGGCTTAATTTAATGTAACAGAGCATATGTCTCACATCTTCACCAGAGTCCAGAATGGGTAGGAATGCAGAACCGAATCCTTTCCTATAAATTGTAAACTTATATTTATTTCTTCCAAAAATACTTGTATTTAGAGTATTGCATCAGATAAGGATTGAAAGAAATGCTTCCACTGCTCTTGTATTCTTCAATTACAGTGATTAAAACATACAGTTTTTATCTCAGTTACTTTATATATAGATACAGCTCTTTGGCAGTTTTTGCCATGTTGAAGTATCTTGCATAGAGTAACAAAAACAAGCACTTCTTCAATTTCAATACTAATATCATATATGAAGTTTGTGAGAATGATGAGTTTGTGAGCTGTCAAAGAACAATTTTATACATTCTAGCATTCAGACCTCATTAATGCATTTTCATGTTTGCAATGGAATCATTGAAGTTTTATGGGTTGGATGGCTGATGATGCATTAACAAACAGGGAAGAACAAAAACCACTGCAGAGCTGATAGCATAAGTTGTAATTTTGGTAGTGAAAATAAAAATTGGCTTTCATTTTGATACTTCACCAAACATTTCTAATGTTAGTCTCTGTTTTAGAGTTATGGCTTAGAGAACATACGGTTGTATGTACCTACATAGAAAATGAAATGGTTGCTTTTAATTAACAGCATCATTTATTTCAAAGTGTGTGTTTTTACCTCAGTGCTGATCCAGCTGAGGTATAAACTGCTAAATCCCCTAGCTGCAGCATGTCAGCTCTTCAGCTCACACAGCAGCAGTGGAAGCCTGCCTCTCATGTAGATAAGGATCATGACAGTCTTTAGGCTGCCAGTAGAGAAAAATCCCACTGCTGGGCTACAATGGATTTGTGTGTTTTCATTGCCAGGGAAAACACAGAAAGATTATATTTCTCCCCCCTGCCATCTTCTGTGCTATGCAAAAGCCTGCCACATGACAGTAATTAGTAAGTACTTTGTGATGAGGGAGATACAGACCTCCATGCAGTACAGGGTTTGTTAACTGGACATGTCTAATTACTGTCCTTGTACACACAGCCGGCCAAGGAATTCAGTCAAGTACATTACATTAGAAACGACAGGAATTAAAACTTCCTGTGGTGTCTTGCACTTTTAGAGGCTGGAAAAATGTTGCAGGGTGAGAGGCACAAGCAGTGGTGTGAGAGCAGAGGTTACCAGTGGTGCTTATTGCAGGGACTCCTCCAAGGATCTCCAGCCTTCCAGCTGCTGTTTGATTTTGATGCTCTTGCTGGGTGTCATTTGGTGAATACTGCTTTTTTTGGTGCCCAGTAATTAGCAAACACACTTGTAGAACTTCCATGAAAGGATTAGGGGACTCAAACAGCAAAGGAAATCGACTTCCTTTAGCACACCAATAATATAGCACTTTCGACAATGGAAATATGGAGCTTCTAGGTATAAGCACTGGTTCTGCTTGGTTTTTCCATCTTTTGTTTTTTAAGGCAATTAAATAAGGCTAAACATGGAGAGGATATGAGTAGGTAAGACTAAGTCCTGAAAGAAACTGCTTTATTTCTCAGAATACCTGAGAATCAGATTAAATCACTTTACAGTGTCTTGCTAGATAGACAACTTTTATTATCTTGAGAAGGGAAAAATAAAGAAGTGCTTACTGGTTTCTCTTCTTCTTACTCTGGAATATATAGACAGATGTACCATATACAAATCCCTTATTTGTGCTAACAGAGCAAAGATTTTTCAGGAAGATGTGATTAGGTAGTTTAACATAATTATATACAAGAGTCATTAATGCTATGCTGAAACTAAGAGCAAAACTACATGCATAGTTGAAGAATGTGTGTGTTCAATTTATGCAGTCAGAATGAACAGACATGGAGAGGGAATCACCTCTGGCTGCAACTATTCTGCTTTTCAGCTCCAAAGTCCGTGAGATTAGCTGGAGGTATCATCTTTTCCATCCCCTGATGAAGAGCAGCATATGCTCCAAGTACTTTCATTTATAAGCAGCATGTATTGGGGTCAGGAAACACCCCAGGGTAAGAATGAGAAAAGTGGGCAGAAAAGCAGGTGAGAGACAAATCACTGATCCCTGAAATGTACAGTCCTTGGCATATAATGCTATGGTGTATGCACTCTGCCAGCTTTCATCTTAATACTGTGCAAAGGTAGTATTCCAGGTGCATCTAGAAAAGGTTCTTGCACCTTCTAGGTGCAATGGCAAGATGTGCCTTAGGAAGTTCAGAATAAACAGCCAGGCATGGGTTGGACTTGGGCTGCTGAATTGGTAATTCATGCTTAATCATCATTAATGATCTAAGCCAAATCTCTAATTTGCTGTGCTGCAGACCGGCTGATCGTGCTACCCTGTGTAGTAGAAGGATGGTAGTTACCATGCAAGATAAAGGCCTCTATGTTTTCAAAAGAAAAAGATCAGTTTGCCAAGAAAAATTGTGTGCTGCTGTTAATCTGTGTCTGCATACCTTCATTGCACACAGACAAGCACAGTGAAAGCTTAATGATGATAACCTGAGGAGCAGCTTTTGAAAAAATGCAGAGTTCTATGCAAAAAATGCATGTGCCTCAGCTGAGTAAATAACTGTTGTATCTCTGTATGAATCTGACAGTCCTCTGCACAATGATAATGATGTCAACTTAGCTGTAATGAATTGGTACCAGTGTTCTAGATGTTACTGTATTACTGGAGCAAGGAGATGTGTGGTTTTTTTTGTTTTTTTTTTTAACACTGGCCTCAGCAGGATTTATTTCAAGAGGCTAAGGGAAGTGCTGCTGTCAACCTGCTTCATGAATGCCACTGGAGAGAAGATTCAGAATTTCCCAAGTGACTCCTGGAGATTTCTGTGGGGATGTCAGAGTCATTTAATTTCTTCCTTGAAAAGTGTCACCAGCATCTGTGGTCCATCAGCCCTCAAAGATCTTCCCCTTGCCCTTCTGTCTCTGCAGTAAACCTACAGATGTGAATTGCTTTTCCTTGTGTAGTGTTCCTTGGATATTATTTTAATGTCATTTCTTCATGGTTTTTTTTTAACCTTTTCACCTTTTTCTGCCACTTTTTTCCCGTAAGTAATTTTGAAGTGTGTGCTTCCTTGTCATAACTGTACATTTGTAAGCTCCAAAGACATCTTTGTAGGCATTGTACCTAATTTCAAATTCAGATTTTGCTTTAAACTTGGAAGCTGTAGAGACATTAAAAAAGAAGGAAGCCCAACAACAAACCCTTAAGATTTTCAGGTCAAAAGTTCTTCTTTTCTCTTTAGCTTCTACTGCTATCACGTGCTTTACAAGAGGACTTGACCTTAGAAAGGGGACAGAAGATGTCCTTTGCCCAGCAAACTGTCCTCTGTGGCAATTTTATGTCTTTGGGGATGGAGTTTATGCCTCTCTTTCCAGTGTCTGTGGAGCTGCCATACACAGGTAAGTCAGATCATTGCTAATCCATGTGCTGAGTGAGTTTATAGTCCTTTGCCACACGTACAAATCTTAGCCTTTTGATGCCATTGTAGTAAAAATCTCTCTGGACTTTGTGTCCTATTAACCCAATAGGAATGTCCTTGGGAAAAGAGAAAACAAGGGGGGGAAAAAAGAATGTCTGTGCAGCTTGCAAGTTAGATCTGAGCTGTGTGTGAGTGTTCCTGAAAACTGCTTTGTTAACTTCCTCTGAAAAGGCCCAGCATTGTCCACAGATGGACTCTCAGTGTAAAATCACCTGTGTCACAAGTAGGTATTGAAGGATACAGTATAAATAGTAACTAATTGAAAAATAAGAGCAGATTCAATTTCTGACTTTCTTAAAAGCTTGAGTCAAACAAACTGTTTAAAAGAAATGGAGGAAAAGGGGTTTCAATACATTTTTTTTAACATCAAGAAATAGAAGAAAGCTCTTTCAGAATATATTGATGAGATGCTGCAGCTGTCAGAGTATTTTTTTTATGTTAAAATACCCACAATTCTAAACTGAAAATTCTACAGAAATATAAATGGCTAGAAGACGTTCCTCCTAAGTGAGGAAAATAAAACTTTCTTGAGTTAGTATTCATTGCTTGACACTTTAAATGCCATAAAAAACCCCATGGTAAGCACTTTAAATAATATTTAGGAGGCTGTCATTACTATCTGGAATCTCACTGAAGTGTCAATTAAAATTCTATAACTTCTAACAAGACTTCAAAAATTTGGGCTACTTGTACAGTATTTAAACTCCTAAGTAAATTCAAATGAACTTTTTACCAAAAAATTGACTTGAGGGGTTTTGTGTAGAAATTCTGGAATTTCTCAAATACTGTTAAAGAATCTAAGAGCTAAGGTACTACAGGAGGAGTTAGAAGGAGCTTGGGAGGTGTTATGGGGGTCTGTTTCTATTTGTTTCTAAAGCTTAAGAATTTGTCTCATATTTACATGTCTCCATGTGTATTTTATTGTTAGACAGACTTCCTTCTGATGCTTCTGTAAAAAGAATTAAAGTTTTCATTTAGTGTGTTTTAAGTGTCTTCATGAGTGTTTAAAAAAATTACTCTTCATTTCTTCACTCTTCCTAGTTAAAGAATATGAAAGGAGTTTGTGAAAGAATGTCTAGATCAAATGGAGGTAGTGACTTTAAACTGTTTTTCTTTTTTGAACTCAGGAAAATGGAGATTTCTTTCCATTGTCATTTTTTTCCAAGTCAATGCTTGTATTTAGTGATGTAGACAATTTATTTTAACATAGCATTTATTTTAACATTCCATTTCTTGCCAAAGATGTCTTTAAAGAGAAAAAAAAGCTCTTGCTTTTTCTAAAGAGATTTAAGACTTCAATATTTTGAAAAGACACAAAAGTTCCTAACCAGTTGAACTAGGCAGCATTCTTGAACCTCCCATGCCGGGGCTGTCTGTGACTGACCTAGCAAAGTCCCACCACGAAAGCTGCTGGGGCTCAGTTCTGTCACAGCTGGGAAATACTTCTACAAAAGGAAGAGGTACAAGAAATGGCAGATGCATATTTCTTTCCATGATTTGCATAGCCTTCCCCTAGATAATAAAGCACAAGCTTTATATTTTTATATATCACTTAGTTCTTCACTGAAGTCTGTACCTTATAAACTATATGTACTATTGTTCTCCAGCCCAGAAGCATAAGACTATAGGAAAATCCATACTTTGCCATAGTAAGATTCAATATAAATTATACCACTTGTGACACATGCAACCCTTTTTGCAAAACCTGCACCTGACTATCTCACTCCACAGACAGTGTGAGACTGTAGTAAAGTGGACTGAAGGTGATAAATTACCTATTTAGGAGAACTGCTGGTTTTGGAGACTGCCTCTAAGTTGGGGGCAATTAGCTCTGCTGGTCTTTCACACCCAGAATTTGCTACATGAGAGCATTTTGGTGGATTTGATGCAAGTGTTAACAGCCATAACTAATCCTGGAAAGAAGGATTGATGTATGGAGGAGAGGCAGTAGCTGTGTAGTTCTCCGCTAATTTCAGTGCAGACTGCAAAACCCAACAAAAACATAGAAAATACTTGCTCCTTCTTGCCCTGTGCTGCAAAATGTCTAAAATCCATATTGGCATGAAAGAAACTTCAAGAAGATATTCCCAATAGGTGAGCAGAGTTTGCCATTATTGTGACATAAGTAGGTTTATGCTTAGAAAATGCTGTAAATTTCTTCCAAATAACCAAACTAACCTAACAACTTGTTTCAAACCAGGTGTAGCTTCCACTTCCCTGCCTGGTGAGTGCAGATAGCTCTGTACCTTTAGCACTGTTGGGTACTGGCCCTGTGTCACCTGCCAGGGCTGTTGCTGTTCCCTTATGGAAAGCACAGACACCCACCCAGCATTTCAGCAAACATCACTCCTGGGAGCAGGGCTTGTTTAGTTTTTGAAACTGAAAATGGTGTTGTGAGCATGGGTCTCTTCCCCCTGCTATATACACTTTAGTTTGTATGCTGGGTCTATACTGAGGCTGGGTTCCTTAATTTTATGTAAATCAAATAATGCTTAGTCCTGTGAGTAGTTTCATTAATAACTGAGGCAATTATTAAGGCAAAAAAATACTGTGTAATACATGAAAATAATTTAGCAGAATTCAGCTACAAATAATTCTGTGTGCTACAGATGAATAATCTTTCTGCCTGTTTTAGCTTGTTATATTTGGATTTTTCTCTCATTTTATCTGTAATTACTCTCAGGAAACAAAATATTTATTTAATATTATTCTTTTTCTGGGCAGAAGAATAAAAGATTTATTTGTTGAGAAAAGAATGGAGAACCTCCTACCAGGCTGACACTATGTAGGCATGAAGGACTAAGTTAAATCTACCACTGAGTGATTAATTGGATTAATAATCAGAAGGTCAAATGAAGGACTGGGTTCTCAGCTTGTGCAGTTCTGTTCTAGTGCCAATTCCACTAAATGGAGACCTAGCCCTATGTGGTAGTATTTAGATGTCAAATAGGCATGTACATTTTTTCATAACCTTCTTAACTTGTCACAGGGTGAAACCAGTCCTCATTAAGCTTTGGGGTCCCAGAACTCAAGTTAACAAAAGCATATCATGGTATTACCAGGCTGGCCACAAAGTGCCCATAAACACAAACGGCACCTGAGCTGCCCCAGGGTTTGCTAGAAGAATACTGACAAAAAGGTAGTCTGGCCAAAGGGATTTCTGAGCAGCTGTAGATCCCTGGGAAATTTGGTGTTGTGCCTGCTTCTGCTGCTGAAGTTCTTTCCTGCCAAAAGCAGTAGGGCTGCAGAGAAGACAGGAAGAAAGACAGAGCTCAGCTTAGGGGTCCAGAGGATGCTGGTATGAAATCCTGAGCAGCTCTCTATCAGTGATTGATGGCAATCAGGCAGCAGCAGGAGACCAGTTTGGAGATGAGGATGATAATTCTTGGGGTGATGGAGGAAGGCTGATTATTTGGAAGGTGTTTGCAGATGGTGATAGTGGGAAGGAAAGATGGGAATTCAGATAATTGAGCTATCTTGCCTGAAGTCCCTGAGGACAAACTGACTGCAGTTACATCTATAAGGCTCACCTCCCATGGCCAGAAGAGTCTCTTTGTGGTTTAGGCAAAGACCACAAAGAGAAAAATGCATCATTCAAAATTCAGCAACACCCTGTATCTCTTTCTCCAAGAGTGCAAATAAACAGTTCTTGCACACTGAGGAAGTGCATGAGGATCTTAAAAAGCTTCCATTTAATCTGGTGGTTTGCCTCAATTCAGTTCAGGTTTTACAGTATGTTTTAGCTGAAATTCCTGTATTTTATAAGACCTTTCTACAACCCTTGGCTGGTATACTTTCTTTAATGAGCTGTTGTGCAGCAAGGGCCTGGATTACTGCCTTGTGTATCTGCTTTTCTGTTTGTGTCCATTTTTGAGTGAAAAATACCATTGAGGTATAAATCACAGGTTGTTATTAAAGAGAATGGACTGACAGCTTTTACATAAAGTCCCTGTTAAGCAGCCCTGGCAGTAGCATGTGACACAGTGAGTAGGGAAGTGAAAGCTGTTCCTGGGATATCTGCTGAGTTCCAGTTTAATCAGAACAGCCATGGCATGCAAGTCAGTCACACAGGAGCAGAGCACAGCAGATTGCAGGGACAGGAGTCATTCTGAGGAATGCATGGGCACTTCTTCACTCTTCAAAAACCACTGCAGACCCCTGCAGGGTCAATCTTGCTTTAAAAGTCAATTGTAAGTGGTTGCAGGAAGGAATCTGCCAGTCTGGTTCAGAACACAAAGGTAGACTGGCAATATCTGGTTTGTTCCACATATGCTTGGTTATGTAAAACATGCACTCTGAGTAGACTCGCCTGAAGAAACTGGTGAGACTGCAAAAGATGGCCTAAACAAAATGGCAAGAAAGAAGGAACAACTTTCATAAGGCTACAGGTCATGTTACATTCACATCTAATACCAGCCCCCACTTGCATTAAAAATAGCAGAGCTGTTGTATGGAAAGAGTGTCTTCAGAAGGCAGCATGGAACTTTGCTTTGTGCTCAAATATGGAATCAAATGTTTTCAACAAATAGATAAGGAGCAAATAAATCCACTCCAGCATCACTGTAAAGCTTACAAATTCAGTGGAGAACAGGTACATTATTAATTTTCCTCTAGAATTATCAATAAAATTTTATTAATTATTATTGTTGCAGTTAAAATGTAAAGACCAATAGACAAAATGGAATTATATAGACAACATTGATCACAGTGTGCCTAAAATAAGCTGAAATCATTGTTTCCAGGAATGCTTATTAGGCTGAGCTTTTCAGTCTGAATAGTTTCTTGAGTTCAATTCAACCAACACTCAAAGTTGTGAGTCCACAACCAAGAAAGTGGGAAGAGGTGCTGAGCTCTTCTTAGGAGCTAACTTGGGCATGGATCAGGTTTGCTGATCTAAGCTCAAAGTAGCTTCACTAAAATTGCAAGTACAAGCTTAAAATAGAAACTGTTCCATTCAAACACATTCTATTTGGCACATTTCCGTATCCATTAAGACTGAGACACTAGTGGAGGCTTGAAAGTCTAAGAGAACCAGGTACTGGAGAAGAAATTCATATTCTATGTAGACTGAAATATTCAAAGCACATTTGTGTGTCATTTTTCTCAAAGATAATTTTGACTCACTGGATTTTTCTGCAATTTAAAACTAATGAGTTAATGGCTCTAATCTGATTTTTCTCTCACAGTTTTTTACAGAACTATAAAATGCTGTTTGTATTTGCCAACTTCATAACTTGATTTTAACTTCAATCAAGATAACCCTACTAAAGCTCCTTTGTCTATATATTCTATAAAGTATCCCTAGATGAGAATATATCTGCATATTTTGAAACTGTTATCCTAATTTTCCAAGCTACAGGAATTAAATATACATAATCACAGCTCAATGTAGAAATGCAAGTTACATCCACAAAGAATTAATGTCTTTTAACAGCAGTCCACATAGAATTTTATGTAGAAGTTGCCTTTGCCACAGATATTCAGATCTCATATTATCAGAAACACATGTAAAGTTTTCTAAACCCTGGTTTTGATTATTCTACTTCCACAATATTTTAAATCGGATTGAACCAGGACGTCTTTTCAAGCAGGAAGCCAAACAGAATCAAAAAGAGAACACAAAGCCACACATTGCTGTGTTTAAATAGTCTTGAAATGATTGCTTGTCTCCCACAGAACTGTACCTGCCCATGTACTACAAATCATCAAACTTTGCTCCCTCTTAGAGAAGTTCAGCTTTGACTTTTGGCCTCTAAAAGTAATAACTCTTCTTTCAGTAGCACATAAAAAGTGATCTGACAGTTCTGATGCTTCTTATTGTCACTTAGGAATTGCTATGGCCTGAAGCATCACTGTTCTGCATTAATCTAAACACTGCCAGAATTTTAGGCTTTCCTGGCTTTTTTTTTTCCCCAATAAATCTTTGTATGCTCTGTAGAATAATTTCTTTTAAAGTCTTTTCAGCAACTTACAGATTGTTCTAGCCTGAACACAGCTGGCTGCCTATATGGCATCTTTTTGAGAAGGCTGATGACAAAAATTCTAATGATGATATACCTCTGTTGCATTTTCTTGTGACTAAAATGTCTGATTTATACCAACTCTTTTTGAACCTTAGTGGGGTGATTACCAGTGCAGGAGGAGCTGTGAGGGTACAGACTCTCCCAGGACAGGAAACTTACCCTGCTGTGAATGCCAATGGGATCCAGTCTCAGGTGCTCTCTAGATGGGCTTCATCTTTCTCAGTAACTGGTAGGTGGATCACACTTACTCTTTTGCAAACTATATTTGAAGGTCTGGCAGAACTATATGATACTTCCTCAGTGCTTCTGTATGCATAAAGAAAGTGATTGTTATCTGATGTGTAGCAACAGAAGTTTTTACTTCTAATTCATTATTTTAACTTCCTTTTCGCTCAATTAAATAAAGAAAAACTATTCTGGCTAGAGTAGTTAGTCTGTAACAGAAGCTAATACATAAAAATGGATCAGTTATTTAGAATATAATGACATGATAGCAGGCAGTTGACAGCTCCATGAGAGTTTAATCTGATCAAAGTCAGTGCTTCGATCCTGCCATTGCAGTCCAGTCCTCCTGCCCCTTTCAGCCATTTAGCTTTATCCCTTCTTTCCCTCTGCCTGCATTTGTGCAGGCAACAGCACTTTGTCAGGCCCTTCAAATGCCTTGTGCAGTGTTCCATGCAAGGAGAACACCGACCCTCCAAAAATAGCAATAGCATCAGTTTATGTGTGATGTGGTCATTAAGCTACAGTGCAAGGTAATGCTTTTGTCCAGAAGTTATTGTCCTCATTGGTGGGGTAGTTGTTAATTATTAATTGCCTAATTGCAAACCAGTTGTCATGCCTTGCCACTCAGGTGAGGTTAAACTGCCCTCATAAATCATGTGTAGAAACATACTGGTTGTGTATGTTGTTGTGGCTTCAAAAATACTGAAGCCTGTGTGTTTGCTGGTATAGAAGGTTTGTGAAGCAGATCTCTGTAATGTGTTCTTATTGTTTACACAGCTAAAATTTAGCCTACTATCTCTAAGATACTAGTACTCTTTGTGTAGTGCCTATTGCAAGTTGCTGGCTAAAAACTTGGAATTACAGGTGCTTTTGGTGAGGGTGAAAGTGGAATCGAGTTCTCCAGATCAAATCCTCATTTTATCTGCTAGAAATAATGGCTACTACAGCTCAAAACCTATCGTCAGATATGTATGCTGTAATTACTCATCAGCTGCTGTTGTTTCAAATGCAGAAATTAATTACCTGTAAAACAAGGAGTGCAATACTGGATTACACCAGGGGTTTGTCTTGGCTCAGAATAGCTAATGGCAGATGACAAAGAAAGGTTATTGCGAGTACAGTAGTTCCTCAAGAACTTGTACCTTCATCTAAATACACTAAAATCCAGTGAAAGTATTCTTATTTTAGCAGGTGCCAAGAGCACAGCACTTGAAGCCGTCGGACGGTCGGTGTCCACAGCACGTCCTTCTACAGGTACCTGCTCTCCACAGCAAGGGAAGCCTCTTGAGATACAGGGCACTGCAGTGGGCAAGTCCCTGGCTAAAAGAACAGGTTTCATGTGATTCATTTCATTTTTAAGAAGAAAACAGATCCACTAGCTGGTTTTGCAATGTATCTTTCACCAGAAAAAAAAGAGGAACCACATGTAGTCTTGGAGATTGATTCTGATCTCACTAATGTTCATCCAAGTTAAAAAAAAAAAAAAAGGAATTATTTTTGAAAAGTAATACAGATAACACAAGGAAGGTAAGAGTTCCTGAGCTCATGGGATCTTCTTTCTTTTTAAGTGATGGGGAAGACAAAGTTAATGCATTCCTTCTTACAAAACTACTGAATGGCCAAGTGCTGTCAGGACACACATAGCAGAAATTTAGTTGTTATGTGAATTTCACCACAGAAAATGATGCATTGGACCCTTTTTATGAAGCTATATAAATACTGGATTTGGGTGTTGTTTGTGAATAGACCACCTTGTTTACAGTTTAAGTCATGGTTTGCTTCCAAACCATTAAATCTCCAAATGCATTAGCAGGTTGCTAACTGAGAAACAGTAGCACTTGGGAAGGTGAGGTACCAAAATCCATCCAGTTTTGTACAACTCAGTAATCAGTCAGACAGGTGCAGAAAGGAAGGTTAAAAAAACAATATTCTCAGAGGACCAAGGCAGTAGTAGCACATGTTTGATTATTAAGTTGATTGACAGTTCCTACTGCATATAGATTGCACTGTAGTGTTTGGAGTCAGAGTTTTTCTGGTTTACTTCACTCCGTTCATCTTCTTGTTCTTAAATGATCCATGCTGTTTTCTTCACTGAAGGCAAAAGACCTAAGAAGACTCTTGATAAAAAGGCTGGAAACAAAGGTAAGAACACACAGATTTAACTTTTGCAAAGCAGAATTCTAACATATATTTGGTGTTAATAAGTCTAATTATTTTGGACGTTCACAGACTGTAAAGCTGATATTGCATTTCTCATTGATGGAAGCTACAACATTGGCCAACGTAGGTTTAACTTGCAGAAAAACTTTGTTGGAAAAGTAGCTGTAATGTTGGGAATTGGAACAGAAGGGCCTCATGTTGGAGTTGTACAGGCCAGGTAAGAACAGATCTACACAAAAAATAATGGAGTCATTGCTAAGAGAAATTAATTAATATATCACTTCTCATTTTGCATAACAATATCACTCAATAATGGCTGATGGATAGCAAGGGAAAGCAAACTCTAGAGCTGTAGCTCTGTTTGCTCTGTGGTACACTGAGATGTGCGTCTCAGAGGACAAGACAAATTTGAACATCTTCTGTCTCTGATATTTGATATTTGGATAGAGAGCAGCTGGGCTTTCACAGCCCCTCTGCTGCAACTTTGCATCTCATCTTAGTAGAACAGCAGGAAACACCCTGCAAAGGAGAGATGCCAGTTTCTAAAAATTGTAAGGAGAGAATAGCTCCAAATGGCTATGTCATGTACAAAACAAAAACCACTCTTACCAACTGCTAAAATATTGCAGCTGATGTATTTCAAATTGTAACTGGTCACATGTTTTTGCTTTCAACTGTAAATTAACAGTGAAATCTGGACATAGAGTACTAAAAGTCTTTAATTTCTCAGACAGTAACTATCATACCTTGAAGTTCTCAAATCAAAAAACTCAAACCACATTTTGCAGGAATTTTTATAAGGAAAGTGTTTCTCATGCAAACAGTAGAAAACCTGCCAATCTTTAATTACCCAATGCATTTAGTTTAAAATCTGGCATGTTCATTTTTTTTTTCCTTTATGTATTTTCAACCTAATGTTTTCAGCTCTTTGATAAGCATGAGAATCAGGCTGTCCTTAATTTACCCATTCAGGTAGATAATTCCTCTTGCTAAGGATTAAGAGACTTACTAAGTGAGGAGCATACTTATATATTCTTCTCTGGATTTTAATACTGAAATATATTATCAAGAGCAAAATGATTCCAAGTGTGTTTTGGCTAGCTAATGCCAGCATGAAAAGTGAACCTTATTTCTCTTTTATTTTTCCACAGTGAACATCCAAAAATTGAATTCTATCTGAAAAACTTTACGACTGCAAAGGAAGTTTTGTTTGCCATAAAGGAGTTAGGGTTCAGAGGAGGCAATTCCAATACAGGTGTGTTCATACTCCCCCTAAAATAGAAATTACTCCTTTATGTATTTTTTATATATATGTATATGCATGTATATATATATGTGTGTGTGTAAATGTTGAAGTTCTTATAATTCACATAGGTCAGAAAGTGTTTTAGATGCCACACTTACCTTAATCAGGTTCAGTGTTTTTCCACTAGAATATTGCCACATCTCACATTTAATTTCTAGAAGTTAGGGGTGCTCATTACACATTTTATTAGAGGACAAGTATTTGTACTTGTATAAATACTTCCTGCATTTCAACAGTAATTGACTTTTCACTAGTAACGGAATGATATCTTGATACAAATTCATAAAAGGTGAATTAGTGTTTCTTTCCTGTTGGGTGGCTAATCAAAGAGCTGGACTAGGAGTAAGTAGTAAGAGGTTGTAAAAAGACATTTGGCTGTCATGGTTCAGCCCCAGCCAGCAAACCAAGCCCCAGGCAGCTGCTGGCTCATTCCCCTGGTGGGATGGGGGGAGAATTTGGAAGAGGAAAATGAGAAAATTTGTAGATTGAGATAAAGACAATTTACTAGGGAAAGCCAAAGCAACTCATACAAGCAAAGCAAAACAAGGAATTTATTCACCATATCCTATGGGTAGGTAGGTGTTGGGCCATCCCCAGGAAAGCAGGGCTCCAGCTCACATAGCAGTTCATGCCAACACTCCCAATGTCCCCTCATCCTCATTCTTTTTCCCACAGCTTTATCTGCTGACCATGCCACCATGTGGTGTGGAATATCCCCAGGGCCAGCTGTCCTGGCTGTGTCCCCCTTGTGCAGCCCCAGCTTTCTCACTGGCAGGGTGGCACAAGAAGCAGAAAAGGCCCTGTGCAAGAGCTGCTCAGCAATAACAAAAGTGTCCCTCGATTATCAACACAGTTTTCCACACAAATCCAAAGCTCAGTCCCTACTAGCTACTCTGAAACAAAAACAGCCAGACATTGAAACTAAGCATCTAATGGACATTGCATTTCACAAGCTACATTTAGGTAGCTGCTGAACTTTCTTCCAATCCATTTGGCAGGTACTAATATACCTACTTCCTAGTGGAAAACTAGACCCACGAGCAAAAAAACATTGTCTGGGAATTCTACTTCAGCTTTATCTGTGGGGGGTTTTTGGGGGGGCAGGGGTGTTGTTTTGAGGTGATAATTTTTAACTTAGAGGTTGCCCAAACTTCATTGTTATCAAATTTCCTGGGGCACCAATTCAATGCTACACTGGCTTAGGTCCTGTAGCTAGAACATAAATCCTGCACAGTTTCAGATGGGAAGCTGATCCCAGAATGAACCATCATTTTATGCATTATTTCTTCATATTCTTTTTTCTGTTCAAAACAAGGGAAAGCTTTGAAGTACACAGCTCAGAAATTCTTCTCTTTGGAAAATGGGGCACGGAAAGGAATTCCCAAGATCATTGTAGTGTTTCTGGATGGCTGGCCCTCAGATGATCTAGAAGAAGCTGGCATAGTGGCCAGAGAATTTGGAGTCAACGTGTTCATTGTGTCTGTAGCAAAACCCACAACAGAGGAGCTGGGAATGGTGCAAGACATTGGTTTTGTTGACAAAGTAAGAAAGAATGTCATTATTTCACTTTTAGTCATGAATATGATTCTGGGGAATTTATTTTACAGTGAAATCCTAATGAACTAATATATGTGTATATAATAACTCATATAGATGTATAGATATAAAAATCTTCTCTCAAACCAGCTGATTAAGTTATCCCTGCTCATAAGTGATTTAAAAGACTACCAGAAGGAAGGTTAAAGAAACACTGGAGATTTTTCCCTGCTAAAGGGGCCACACAAAGGTACCATTGTCTTCCCAGTTCAGAAGTTTGGCCAAGTTGTAGCTCCTGGAATTTGTAATTGCATGAAGACTCTCATTGCAGGAAATTCCCCTATCTCAGGTATGGTTGAATGTGCCAAAGCAATGAAATGCTGATATGATACATTCTCTCTCCCAAAAGGGCAGACAGAGAGGTGCTTTCTTCTTACCTGCTCTTTGGATAATTATTTACTTACTTTCACTACAAAGAGGACAGAAAATATGGAAAAATATATCCTTGAAAGTTTGTGTACAAGACTTTGATCTTGCATGCAGAGTTTTGGATCTTGCTCCTTTTGAGTTCAAGCAGGAATTCAAATGCCAATCACCTACTCTCACATGAGCTTTCTGATCAGTATGTCTTTACTTACTCTGCAGTTAGAAAACCACTCATTTTCCACTTGGAGGTTGTAGATGTCTAATTCCAGCAGAAATGGCATGAACAGAATGAAGCTCTGCTTCTTCTAGGGATAAGATTCCTAGCTGCTGATCCCAGAGGTGTTGCAGGCAGGTGCAACCCTTGCACACTTACAGAAGCACCACAGAGTGGTTTGGGTTGGAAAGGACTTAAAAGGTCCTCTAGTTCCCATGCTCTTGCCATGGACAGGGACACCACCCAATAGACCAGGTAGCTCAGGCTTGACCTGGAACACCTTTGGGGATGGGGCATCCCCAACTACTCTGAGTAAACTATCCCAATGCTTCATCATCCTCACAGTAAAGCATTTCCTCCTCATATCTAATCTAGATCTCTCTTCTTTTCATTTAAAACTGTATCTCCTCGTGCTGTCACTGTCTGTCCCTGTAGAGGCACAGAAAGACATGACCTTAAGTGGCTGAGGTCTGTACTCCCCTGCTGCATTTTGATCTTTGCCTCATTACTTGGAGAGCTGATTTTGAATTTAACCCCTTTCCCAGTTGCCTTGTACTTTACATGCATCTGATGGAAGCTAGGGGAAAAGAAATTTTACTCTGAATGACCTGGAGCTATGTTTCTACCCAACTCTCTGTGTGTTTGTGACGCATTCTAGATTCAAAAACCAAAGGTCTTATCAAGTTCAAAGGGAAAACACAGAGACTAATTTTCAGTGTATAAGCAAAAATATAGAACTTTCAATCCTTTGGCTGTTTAGTATCATGACTTAGTTCACATGGACAAGACACAATTACACTTTTCAGTTGTTGCACTTCTTGTGAATAAACCTAAATTATTTGAAATTTTTCAGGGCCTGGGGGGCAGGGTTGGCTTTATTACTGGATAAAATAAGCTGTATTACAGCTTTCACTGACTTCAAGTGCAGATGTTTCAGTTTCTTTAAAGACAAGCACACAAAAACCCACCCCAAGCTCCCACCATGAGGTCTCATTTCTAACCTGCTTTTGAAAGAAAAATCATAGGTGTCTGAGTATTATCCATTTAACTGCTCTGCCAGCATTCACCCATTCCACATTTGTTCCCAAACAGGCTGTCTGTCGAAACAACGGCTTCTTCTCTTACCAAATGCCCACCTGGTTTGGTACTACCAAATACGTGAAGCCTCTGGTGCAAAAGCTGTGCTCCCACGAGCAGATGTTGTGCAGCAAGACTTGCTACAACTCCGTCAACATTGGTTTCCTGATCGACGGTTCCAGCAGCGTTGGAGAGAGCAACTTCCGCCTCATGCTTGAGTTCGTGAGCAACGTGGCCAAGGCTTTTGAGATCTCTGACATTGGCTCCAAGGTGGCAGCTGTGCAGTTCACCTACAACCAGAGGACCGAGTTCGGCTTCGCAGACCACGTCACTAAGGAGAAGGTCCTCTCGGCCATCCGCAACATCCGCTACATGAGCGGCGGCACCGCGACCGGCGATGCCATTTCCTTCACAACCAGGAATGTGTTTGGGCCAGTGAGAGATGGGCCTAACAAGAATTTCCTCGTTGTTCTGACCGATGGGCAGTCCTATGATGATGTCAGGGGACCTGCTGCAGCTGCACAGAAAGCAGGTAAATTATGCATTTCGTGAAGCGGTGGAAGTTGATCCGTCCTATTTCTGCTGCGCTGCAAATGTTAAGGTTTTAAAGTTTGCGAAGTATCACGCTTGCTTTGAACTCAGCAAAAAGTAAGCCCTTAGGAACTGTTTTCCATTAGGGTGAAAAGAACCCCAGCAGCCAGTATTACACAGCCAGGTATGACTAGACTTGCTTATGGCAGCTTAGGGATCAACACATACCCAGTCTCATTTCCCTGAACAGTAGGGTAAGAATAATGAGCCAAGTAGCTCCATCATCATCTAGGAAGGGAATAAGCAGTTGTGGCCAAAAAGCTCATCGGGTTGATGATGCCCTAAGTATGAGTATATAAAGGCACTAAGTATACACAAAGGAGCCAGACTTACTTTCAAAATCATTTTACAGTATTACTTGTGTTCCAAGACTGACATTGTAACTGCTACAATCCTATGTGTCACTACAAGAACAGCTCAGACATCAGCTCTTATGATACCTCATATTTCCTTCAGGATTTTTCCTGAGACAAATCTAATTCCTGGTATTTAGTGGCAAAATCTAATTATCTTTGAGAGACTGCAGGTGTTGAAACATGCTTTTCAAATCCACGTTGATTCATTAATGTAGAAATGGCTGGTTTTCTTGTATCTGCAGGCAAAATGGTCTCTTTTATGTTTCCTTTTTGTAGGAATAACAGTCTTCTCAGTTGGTGTTGCCTGGGCACCTCTGGATGATCTGAAAGACATGGCTTCTGAACCAAGAGAATCTCATACTTTCTTCACCAGGGAGTTCACAGGATTGGAGCAGATGGTTCCTGATATTATTAGAGGCATCTGTAAAGATTTTTTGGACTCTAAACAGTAAAGCAAAAAATCTGCTGTTCACTATTACTATTTGAAACTAAAAATCATGAAATTGAAATGGTCCCAGTAAGGTACAGATCGTTTATTCTTATACACGCTATCATAATACAGAAGAAGAAGAAGGGCTACTTTTTTGTTTTTCTAATCAGTCCAAAATTCTTGTGAGCTTGTTAGAAGTTGCACTTGATACTGAAGTGCAGAATTTGATCAAAAGTTAATATTTTCAACAAGCATATAGCATCCCAAAGTTTAAAGCTTTGCATATTGTGCACTTAAGTATAGCAGATACTCAGAGAAAATAATACAGCTCTGACATTTTTTCTGCCACTTGCTAGATACCTTCTTACAAGGTAAAAATAATGCAACTTTAACTACAAGGTACCACCTTCTTTAAGCTTTCTGTAGCTTACAATTGTGTATCTTTTCAAAGAGCTCTGCTGATAACATGAACAAGCCTTCAGTGCTCCTGTTGTGCAAAATGCATTATTGCCAGGCAGCTTTAGAAAAGATATGACAGATTGTAGCTGAAAGAGTCTATTTTTACTAGCTGGGGTTTTGCTGTTGTGAATGATACTGCCATCTGGTTGGCAAATTTTATATCAAAAGTCATTTAACTTCTGCCCACAGATTTCTGTGGATTTATTTGGTTGGTTCTTTTGGCACAGAATTTTAAAGATATTTAAGGCACAGTAGTTCTGTGAGGATCTGGATCCTAACATTTTAGCTACTACTACTGCTTTCTGCACCTCTGAAGTCAACAGTGATACTCCAAATATAACTGACAATCGGATATTTCCTGTCTGCTGCCTTGTACTGTCTTGATTTGACAAAGTTGTTATTGGCCAGACAGTTAGAGACAGGAATCTTGGGCCAAGAGATTAAATTAGACCACCCACTGGGAACTGAGAGCATCCAAATTCAAGTCCAGAGGTATCTCAAACCTTGAAACCTAACAGATTTATATCAGATTACATGGTCAGAAAAGAAGAGAGTGGACAGACACATTAAGTGGGATTTAGTAGTTCACAGAATAACAACTTCATAATGGTAATAAAAACATCTTTATAGATGTGTGAGGTTTTCTGAAGATGAAAGAATAGTTTTCTTGAAAAAGGCTTTCATTTGATTACATACCTAGTATGTTGATATATTTATATGCACGCACATGTGGTTAAAATGATGGGATATTCACCAAGTTATTCCAGAGTCCTGGTGTGAATAACATACTCCAAATATTGTTTAGAAAATAAAGGGGGTTTGCAAGTATAATGTGTAGTATAAAACAAAACAGCACTTTCCCTATCAATCTGGGATTTCCCCTTTTTCCTCTCCCTCTCTATTGATTGTAAAAATTCTAGTAGTTATGGAGTGGCACAGAAGGGATTGTATTAATTGGGCTTTTGCTGTGCACTTTTTAATAACTTATAACTGGCTATATATTACTCTAAACATAAATGGAAAAGATGCCTTGTATTTTTCTAGTAATAGTTATCCTTAATTTTGTTACATGTTTACAGATAAGAGTATTAAGCTTTTGCTGTATAAATTCATATGCTTTATCAACTTTATGCAAAAATTCAATTCATTTAGTTCATAAACTTTTTATAGAAATACATATTGCAAGAAAACTGTAACTGCTGCTATCTGTTTTAATATCTCATAACACAGAAGTCTTTTTATTATGAACCTCAAATAGTATAGCATGAGTAAGTTATCTGTGATGCTTCCTAACTGTATTATCTTAAATCCCAAATCATCCTCAAATAATAAGGGTATTATTTTTACAAATATTTTAACTTGAACGAGTCAATATCAAAGTTTTAGTCATTGTTCATATTAGGTGAACAATGCTGGTGCTGCAAATGTGATGGTAGCTAAATGCTCTGAATTTAAATTGTCTGCTGGCTGATAGAATCATATTTTCCCTTCTACTTTGCTTTCACTATTGCAAAGAAACAGGCAGCTTTAACTCACATCATTCTTTCATCAGACAAAATGCAGGCTTGCATCCCTGGGACACTGAAAGCTGCAAAGCTAAGTGTCCACATATTTCCATTTCACAGGAATGGTGATGCCATGTTACTTGCACCCTTCATACACCCCTGTTACACTCAGGTAGAGAGTATAGCAAATACTTTTTAAAGAGACAATGTTTATGTGCCAGCAAGCAGTTGTAAGCACAGTTTCCATCTGAGAAAAATATTGGTGGGGTAAGGATAAAAGGATTGAGACCTGGTGAGATACGGAGGCAGGGTGGAAAGGATATGGACTGTGCTGTAAGTAGAAGGCAAATTTGGAGGAGGAACAGCATTGTAGAGGGTAGCAGACACAGGCTGGAGCTCTGGCTTGTTAAACAAGGTAGGTAAAGCCACAGGCAAGGATTCAGTCCTATGCTGCCAGACCAAGCAGCACAAAGAACATGGAGAGCTGCAGCTCCCATCACTTATGCAAACTCCAGTGGGGAAAACTGCTGCAGATTTAGGGCTGTCAGTCAAGAATTCCATCTGCAGGGGATCAATTCTGTTCTCTTGTGAGATTGATAAAAACCATTGTAAAGGGGCTGGACTACATGATCTTTAAAAGGTCCCTTCCCACTGAAACTACTTTGTGGTTTTCTATGCTCCATTTCCCTGAACAGTACTCAGACTCAGGGGACCTCAGATTTGCAATCCCAGTCCTGATGACATATTACATCAATGTAAAAAATTAAGATTCCTTCATTTAGAAAAGAGTAGAAAATTCTGAGGTTTTGAATTTTACATGAAGTAGTGGTTACGACAGTTCAAAACTCATCCTTCCCATTTAGAGCAATCTAAATTTACAAAGTTTTATTAACTTGCTGTCCTAAATAAATCAAAGTCCCTGTTTTGTACCATGGTAACTTCCAGGAAGAGCTACAACCTAGAGCCATGTTTTGGTTAGGACAAATGCCTGAGCACTGGAAGCATTCCCTGCCACAACATCTTTCCTGGGTAAATTCTCCAGAACAGAAAGGAGCATGATTTCCTTTGCCATTGGCAGTGTGTCTTTCTCAGTCTTGGAAGGAAACTCAGGCCAGTGTCTCTGATTCTGATTAGAAATCTTCTGCACCTCAAATTTTGCTGCACAAATCTTAGGCATTTAGGTCCTCTCTTTACCATGAATCACCTTGTATATGCATCTCTTGATAGCATGGCTATTTCTAGGTCTAGTGCAGTATATATGAAAAGCAGATACACAGTCTAGGACTGAAGGTCAGTAAACTGCAGAGAAATCTTCATACAGCCAGACCTGCAACTTGGTAGCAAAAATCTTCTACATTATAGCCTCAAGCAGAATGCAAAATGGGTCTCAGAAGTTGACCAACTTTTAATATCATTGTGAAACTAGTAATGTTGAATCGACAGGGAAGTAGAAAGACCCAAAAGAAAGACCATCCTAACATTCTTAAGAGAAAATAGTCACTTAAAAAAAAGTACTTTGCCTTTTAAAATCAATGCCAATAAAGTGTAATGCAGAAGCGAGCCAAAATCACTTGCATCAAAAGCCAACAATCACAATTCTTTACAACTTATAAAGCAATTTTGAAATGGGAAGAGAGAAAGAAGAACAGGGCTGAGTTTTTTGGCACATTAGTATAGTCTCATAAGAACAGTAGATTCTCCTATAAATATTTTAATTACTTCCATTTACATTTCATATTAGTGTTGTCATGTAAGCTTGCCCTTCTATGAGGCATGGCCCCATAAAATACACTATTTTCACCTTCCCTGTTCTGAAGAAAAGTGGGGACAACTTCTTATGCCTTGCTTTTCAGCCTTTTTCTTATGGGGCAACTCTGAGTATCATTACCTAGCTTCACTAATTTTGTCAGCACTTTCCTTCCTTTCATTAGCCTGAAGGGTAAGTCAGTTCCAGAGAGCATCAAAGCCACAAAAATGGCAGAAAATTTCTCTGTTCCATGCAAGTGTCACAGAAGGCCTGAGCACACCATCAAAGATGATCAACTTTATCCTTAAACAAACTGCCTGGAAACTGGGGACTTAAATCCCCAGCCTAATAAAACCAATGTTTTTGGTTTGGTCCTGGGACAATAAACATAAGTGGTATTCTTGGGAAGTGGAAGCAGAATGTGGCTAAATATCTTGTGATCACCTGTGATCCAAACAGAGACACCAAGCACATGGAAATTTCCAGTGAGCAGTTTGTAACTGAAGGATGAGCCACTTTTCAGTTATATATGTCTGCCAACTGGAGCGTGCACTCTTTTTGCCCTCATTGGCTTCAAGAAATTTGCCTCCAGCTTCAGCTGAAGGAAGAATAGGTCCTGAAAATTTGCTGTCTATGATTAAATCCCAGGTTTTAATCTCTGCTTGGAAGCAAATGACCACTTCAAATGTAATCTCATTAGGATCAAAATTTCCTTTCCTTTCAAACAATCAAGTCTGGTTAGTGAAGTGTCCTTGATCATAAGCCGCTTTCATGAAATGAAGGGTATTTATTGTTTCATTACTCTCTAATTTGTTTACATTCATCTGCATCTACATATGAACAAATATTGTGCATTCCACACCCAAAGCAACAGGGTCAGCTGATCTTTAGCCATCCCAGGACGAGGGAGGGAAGGGTTAGGGTTTGCCACAGCCAGCAGGAGCTCTTGAACAGACCCTCAGCCTCGGGGTACAGCTGAACCTCCAGTTGAACCTCATACTGGACCAGTTCCTGAGACACCAGCATGGGAACCCTGCACTGCTGCTTTTGCTAGCAAATGTTAACTAAACTTTCCCAACCTTTGCTGAGGTCAGATATGGCCTTTACTACTTAGCAGCAACTGGAGTATGGCAGAATGTAAGCAAAGGGATATAAAACTATTTTTCTGCCCTGGTGGATGTGATCAGATTACAAGTATGATAAACAACTATCTGCCAAAGAATACAAGTTAAAGACAACAAGAAGTCAAAAGATTGAGAAAAAGACTGGCAGGATTTAGGAAAATACTTTAAATTAGATAGGAAAATCACAAAAATTACTACTTAGCACTACTTTTAGATTTTTTCTAAGTTCTAAATCAAACAAGCGATATAATTTAAAAAGGAATTTTTTTCACATGAAAAGCAAATTCACAGTTATGTAGGTTCCGAAATTCTCTTGTCACTCTTGGGGATTTTAAGAATATATTACTTGTTCAGAAAAGGTAGATGAGAAAACAGCTTTCTCTCATCTAAACATTCTAAATTAGGTGAGATACACAAATTTCTTGAACTAATCCTGGTGAGGACTAAGAGCCAGTTGAGTAAAAAAAAAACAGACCTGTCTGGCACAGCATGTTGGTAGCAAATACATCAATGAGGAATTTACTCCTCAATGGTCAGATTTGCTCAAATCTAAACAGAGACTAGACTAGCACAAACAATTAGGAGAAAGTGACCATGATCAGTTGCTTCTGTTAAGCCGAAATATCTGTCAAAAAAAAGGTTTCTGACAGAATATAATGCATCTGCACCATGGAAACTGTGAGGTGTTAGGTCAGTCAAACTGGGGAAAGTATTTCCAGCCTCTAAGGAATTCTTCTGTACAGCAGCTGTCAGCTAAATCTTATCAGAAAATTACGTTTATTAAGATTAGTAGAGTCAGTCACTGGGGTTATCTCAGGCGAGGGAGACACATCAGTAGTTCAGGAAGCCAACATACAGCTCCTGTTTTTGCAAACACCTACCCTAGTCATGAGGATGTGTCAGTATTTTAAAAACACATGCTGTTGTTAAGGTGCAATAGTATTTCTAAGTAACACCAGGAAACTCCAGCAGAGGGAACCCAGGGGAAACCTCCGGCTGCCAGCCAGGCCACCAAAAGCACCGGGCACGGAAGACAGAGCCATGATTCAGACTCCAACACAGCACCAGTGTATGCAGAGCAGCTGCAGTCCCTTCCAAGAGCTTCTGCTTTTGAGTTCCTTCCCCCAGCTGCCCACTGCCCTTCTCCCAGAGGCCTGATACTTCCCAACAGCTGAGCTGCAGCATCCTCCTCCCTGCCTGCTGCACACAGGGTATTTCCCCAACAGAGCTCCAGGGTCTGATTGTTTTCCTCCCAGCTACTGCTGAGATTTCAGAGAGGGAAGATACCACTTCCAGATGAAGCAAGACCTCTTTATTTGCACTGCATTTTAAGTCTCACAAGAGTTTGGATGCAAGAAGTCCCAATTAAGCAGCTCTTTCTTTAAAAAGAAAAGCCCCATATGTTAATTAAGATACAATTGAAAAAACAGATATCCACCCATTTCAAGGTACAAAAGGGCAACTGGAGAGGAAAAATACCTGAAACAATAGAAAAAAGGTGCTTAAAAAAACCAATGAGGCCAGTCATCACGAAGTCGCTCATGAATACCACCACCACCTTGGGCAGCCCTCCTTTAATGAAGGAAAGCCACAGCCCCTTGGCCAGCTGCTGTGCATTAGCAAAATCCCAGCACCCATCAGGAATGGTCTGAGAAGTGCCCAGATGCCAGCTGGTCACTCCAGGCTCAGCAGGACCAATGACAGCTCCCCAACAGCCATATGATATGGCAAGCCAAGGTGAGGTGGAGACAAGCCTCAGGAAACACCTCAAGAATACCAACAGTGACCAACAGAGTGACAACATGAGCAGCTCTCCCTCTCCACCAACACCACCACGTCTGAAGGCACAGAGGGCAAAACCTCTCCTACCCTGCCTCTTCCCAAGCTTGTTGTGGGACTCCTGCAGCCCTGCTCAGTTCCAGGCCAGAAGTGGCCCCCACAGCCCGGCCGGCCCCAGCAGCTCCCTCCAGCCATGGCGGGTGGGCCACAAGACTGCATCGAGCTTAGGAAGGCATCCTCTCACCTCTCAGCTGGAACACAACATGACCTTCCAGGTGGAAGAAGTAAGGAGGAGGACTAAAAAGAAAGCATGTTGTTTTACATCATCAACTGAAAGTTTGCTTTTATATCAAAAACTAGAAAACAAACCAATTTTTATGACATTTTAAAGCCATTGTAACTTGAACTACTTATTTTAAAAAATCTTTTACTAATTTAATCTGTAAAAGCCAAGGGTGTACATTCTCAAAATATCAACAGAGCAGGTATGAAAATGGAACTTAAACATTCTTTCTTGCTCATCTCAGAAGCAGCATTTCAAAACAATTCTGAAGCCTTCTGCTTTTGTTATGTTTTTTTTTAAGGATTTTAAAAGCATAACATAAATACACGTGTGTAGATATATATACACATACACACTGT
>VZTR01002646.1:0-11517 GCA_013400775.1 Chaetops frenatus | reverse complement strand
TTAGTGTGGTCTAGGAACAGTGGGTGCTATGGGCTCAAAGTCCAAAGGGATCAGAAAGTATACGACATTATGGAAATATTAGTGCAATATAGATTCAGTTAATCAAACACACACTGCAGAAGTACCAGGCAAACTTTATGTGAACTGAGTTTAGAAATGTTTATGCAGAGGGAGAACCTTTTTGAGGGAACTTTATTTCTCCCTACAGCTACCTGAAAGGACATTGAGGACAGCTTGGGGTTGACCTCTGCTCCCCAGTCAAAAGGGCCAGGACAAGAGAAAATGGCCTCAAGTTGCACCAGGGAAGGTTTAGTTTGGATATAGGAAAAATTTCTTTACTGAAAGAGTGGTCAAGCACTGGAACAGGCTTCCCAGTGAAGAGGTGGAATCACTGTCTCTGGAAATGTTCAAAACGTGTGGATACATGTTAGGAGACATGGTTTAGTGGTAGACTTAAATGCTCAGTAAACAGTTGGACTCGGTGATCTTAAAGGTCTTTTCCAACCTAAATGTTTCTGTGAGTCTGTAAGTGCCTGGGGTCTGTTTGAGGCCAGAAGTCCAGCCATTACTCTGTGATTTGCAATCTTTTACAAATGTACAGTAACACTCACTCTGCCTGGACATGTTTTCAGTGCAAAAAGGTTAAATATATCTGGGAAACCCTGAACATATGGCATCTGGTTTCCAGCATCAACCAGATATGAAAAACAGGACAGGGCTGGTAGATGACACTTGTACAGACTTGTCAGCCCCACAGATATCATGTTTCAACCATTGAGTTGTAGAAGCAATGACAATGACAATATTTCATATATTTCAGTTTGTTCATTTCTGACAGTGAACCTCTAGCACACAGATGGACAGATTTCTTAGCTGTAAACATATCTGTGAAAAGTAACATATTTTCCAAGCTGCTTGCAAATACATGCTTTCTGGAGATACTGAGTATTAAAAAGGCGTGGGGCTCAGTAGTGTGAAAACTTAGAGAAGGGAATTTTGATGCAATGAGCTGTTGCATAAGCCATGTTGTTAGTTTTGCTCATTCAATAGCCAGAGCACTGAGGTCAGCTGATGTATCATGAAAAGAAGTTACCAGTCAGTTCACAGTGGGGCACATTCTGTCTCTTTATTGTGAGAGGTTTTATTCTTTCCCCACCTCCCCGAGGGTCTAAATGTCATGTAGTTTTACTTTATTAAATATGAAAGCATCAGATTTACACAGTGATAAGTAATACTTTTTAAACCAGAGGAATGCATATGCTGCTGGTGTACTAATTTTTTTATGTTAATTGGACGATGAAGAGGTGGTATTAACCCACATTAATAGCATCAACTTTCTGCAAAGGAGCAGACAGCTACTGCGCTCAATTAAAAAGGAGTTTGCTGCCACCTTATGGGCTTGTGAAGTATTTATTTTCCCAAAAGTAGTGAGCACTATCATGAACATTCTTTAAATTATTTTCCTTAATTTATAGACGATCTTCAAAGAGCCTGCCCTGTCTAGGGTCGATTTTTTATTTTTAATTTTAAAGTCTAATTTTTTTTTTTATTAAAAACTTTTTATTAAAAGCTTAATCTTCTCAGTGGGTATTAACACCCCAAATACATATTCTTAACTTTCATTAATTTCAGATTATGTATATTTTTTGTAATAATAATTATTTAGTGGAAATTAATTTAAGATCTTAAATTATTATATTTTAAATCCTATTAGCAATCTGGATAACAGGCTTTTAACTTCCTACCCACTATGCTGCTTTACATATGTAGGCTTATCAGTCGATGGCTTCTATATCTGCTGAAGATGTATTGGTCTTGCCATGTACTCTGGGGTGCCACACATAGGGAATGCCCTTCTCTCTCATCAGGGGTCAAGATCATGTGAAACTATTTTCACATTATACATAAATACTCATATCAAATAATAAGCTTTTTCCCCATTTCTTTCAACATGTAAGTAGCTGATCCAGTTGAAATCATGAATCAAACAATCTCATACTCAAATCTCCATACTTTTTAAAGACAAGGGAAGAAAGATCAACTACAAGCAGAACTGAGTTCTTGTATTTCTGTAAGTATGCTTCCCATTGGACAACAAACCCAAAGCATAGTACTGTTTATGACAGTTGTTGTGGGGGTGTTGATCTGAATATGGAAAAGATTTTCTATTATATAGAATCTTCTGATCTTTAAGTGTTGTGTGTTATCTTAGAATAAACTAGAAGGCACAAATATCTTAGAGAAAGAGATTTCAGAACAGTAAATATGCTCCTAGTTAGTGCATTGAACTCATCAAGAAAGAACTCCTACTTCAACAGGTTTCCTCATTTGTTTATGGAAGCTGAAACAGCTTCTGAAAGTTGACCAAGTCAATGTTGCACAAGTGTGCCTCTCACCTGGGGTACAAGAAACTTGGAAAGGACAGCTTCTCTGGTATTGCAATTTACACTTTTGTTTTGCACAGAAATTCCATGGAAGCTGAAATTAAGAACTTACTGTATTTAAATATGGTTTTTTTATTATTATTTTTTAATTTTTTTTCCCCCCCTGGGTAAAAAAAAGGGGGAGAATTCTTTAGTGAGTAAGTGTTTTCCGTTGGGCTGCTTGCCTTGAAAAGTCCTCGCTCAGATTAACTTAAAAGTGGTATTGCCGGGCTTCTCTGCAAATATGAAAGAAAACGGGGTAAATGGGTTTGCAAAAATTTGACTTGTGGGTGACTTTTTTTCACTTCAAAAGATTTCCCTATCACACTTAAAACCTTATTACTGTACTTTTTCTGGCTTGAAATGGACCAGCAGGGCACATTTCAGAAACAATACGTAGCTGACAATTTTGAGAAAAGAATTCTAAAAGGGATACAAAAAAGAAACAGCAAACGTCTAATTTTCCTATGTTCCTAGTTCTTGCAAGTCCGTGTTCCCTCTAGTGGCAGACTGCGGGGCAGGGCTGCCTGCTGGCCATGCCTGCACCAGCGCACACTGCAGCAGGATTGCTCCCAAATATCCCGGGATACCTCACCCCTCACTCCCTGTGTGAGCTCCCCACTGAAGGCAGAACCCTGAGCCTCTTCACCCAGTATTTTCACTGCCTTCTTCATTGCAGCAGGTTGTGCCTGGTGAGGACAGCGGTGTCAGCGAGCAGCAGAGTTTGCTCTCTCTGGGGCAAAGCTGCCAAAATCTCACCAAGTATGGCCCATATTAAATACACCCAGAGAGGGGAAAGGATCATGGGCTTCACGCTGGTTATAGAAATATATTCTTTTATCTAAACCAAGTATGGCCCATAACCTGGAAGGAAGGTGTGGTGGAGGGTGTGGTTGTTTGCAGCTGTATTTCAGCTGCATGAATTGCAGGAATAATTTTTTTCCTTTCAGGGAGTTTAGCTATATATATGTCACATGATAAGCCTGATGAATAACATTGCAAGCCAAAATAGGATAACATGGGTGTCACTGTATAAACTTCACTATTTCTCTAAAGAAATAGTAAGTGTTCCTATTCTAGCATGACATGCAGTTATTTATCTTCAAGAAAGAACTTACTTGTGATTATTTTGTCATTTCCTTGTCAATACATGACCAAAGATAGAATTGCCTGAGCGCAACATGACTAATTCTACCCTTATATCTTGTTCCTTCTCCTCCTAGACTTGGATAATTTGGCAAGAGGTGGAAAGTACATAGAAATCTTTTTTTAAGAAGAGGTGCATATGGGGCATGTTTTAGTCAAGGGAACCTATACAGGAAATCAGGCTTAGAATTTCATTGCTGAAATTAGGTTTTCATTGTAGAAGGAAAAATTGGGACAAATAGTTTACTTAAGACAAGCAGATAATCAGCATGGACTGGTAGGTACATACTGGAAATTCCCAGCTATTGCAGGCTATATTCCTACCACTCTTTATTCCCTAGGTAGAGAATCTCTAGGAAGTGCTGGGGAAGTGCTCTCCATCTTCCCTTCCCCTCTGACTATTTCTGTCCTGAGAAGAGAGCCTGTGGCAGTACCCAGCCTGCAGGGTCTGTATGGATTTTCTGTGTTCTTTCAGATAATTTTGGAGGGACAGAGGTCATGGATACTTTGGTCATCTCTTTGTCTTGGTAATCATATTTTTTTTCCTTCTATTTATTTCTATTATGCTATTTCCTGTCATTATCATGCATTTGATTTAAAAATGCATGTTTTTAAAAATAAACAAACCTGTCTCCGTACATTGTTAATGAAAGCAGTGTCAAAAAATGTTGTATCACCTATGTTCTCTACATTGAGAGTGTTAGTTAAGGCTACATGTCTAGAATTTTCTTTCTTCTTAAGTTTTAGGAATGCTATATCCTAGTGTAAGGTCTCTTCCAGAGAGACAGGCACACACAGTCCCACTGAGTAGTGGCTAGGATGCTGAGACACTTCACCCTAAACATTCCACTTCTCTCTAAAGGTCTGCAACATATTTTCTTAATCCTGAGTGCTTTATTGTAAAAATATAGATCCAGAATAGAGAATTTTGCAAATATCTAATGATTTTGTTTTAATTTTGATATAAACCTGTAAATTTGGAAGTAACTTTTTACATAATCAGTTGACACAATGACTCAGCAGTTAAACCCCAGCATTTGCTGCAGCAGCACCTCCTGGGGGTTTCTAACAAGAACTAGGTTGTTATCTGTTTATAAATCAGTCATATTGAATAAAGAGGAAGCAACCAGTAAGTCAAGTGGGGAAGAATAGAAAAAACTCCAATAACAAAATAGGTAGTAACTAAAATGTCCATAATATTTCCTTTTTCCTACTTCAATATGATTATTGAGACAATCAAAAATCTGGAGAAAGAGACAAAGTGGTCAAAAGCTTTGTCTTTTAGCAAATCCTCTAGCATGTCCTGTCACAGCAGCCTCTGTGTAATATTACTAGCTAGAAGTTCTGACTCATCTCTAAAAAGGCTTACAATGTATTATGATGTTGTATGAAGGATTGGACACAAAACCAGATATGTTACAAAGAAGAAAATTATTAGGCACTATTAACAGTGTCCTCAGTTTCTGCCATTTGCTGATAATCCTTTTCAGCTTTCTTTGATAGCTGTTACAATATGAGGATTTACTTTGCAGTGAGGTTAAACTATAGAAAAGGGAGATTTGAGGTTGGAGGAGTGCTTCCTCTCACAGATCCTTCACAAGTGTGTGAAAGCCAAGTGGCATCTTGAGGCACAGTATTTGTATGTGTGGGTGGGGTGTTGGGTACCTAGTCAGGGAATTTTCAGGAGAAGCAATATAATGAAACCATGGGAGTAGAGAAGGGTAGCATGGATCGAAATCAACTGAAATGACATCCTGGGTGTGTCTATAACTCACATTCAATCAGATTTTGTTATGTCTAATGTTAAGATGGGAATGTGGCTTCCAAGGCACTCTCAGGAGGGGTTGGAGGAACCTAGGTGGTTCCTGTACACTTGTGGGGTCTCAGTCTGGCACTTTTTGTGCATTGTTCACTTGTCCTTCAATGTCAAAACTCAGAAACAGCAAGCAATCTGGTTATAGCAAAGGATCTAGAAACCAGATGTGAAGAGCTTCTACTCTTTGTGGTTATGGTCTCTTGACCTTTGGATTTGGATGTTGCTGGTAGGTATGAAAACCTACAAAATGGTTGGAATGTCAAAATCTGTTCATCCTTATTTAGGGGAAGAATAGAAGCACTTGAGCAGGGAATTTCCAGGACACATACAATACTTGTTATAAGCGTGCTCTAAAACTCAGAAGTTATGAAACCGAAGGTTCTGAAGGGCACTGAA
The DNA here is from genome assembly GCA_013400775.1 of Chaetops frenatus. Lineage (NCBI taxonomy): Eukaryota > Metazoa > Chordata > Aves > Passeriformes > Picathartidae > Chaetops > Chaetops frenatus. Next base: position 5,736 of record VZTR01002646.1, on the reverse strand, counting down.
GTACTGGCATGTGGTAGGCTTCCACAACTATATATCCTGATATTTTCTAATGTAGCAGCATATTTCACATACATGAACTAGCACTGATCATATTGATGTTTCTAAGAAACCCACACACTTCAGAAATATCCAGAGCAGACTACAATTTGAATATGTTGAAACATATATTAATTTCTAAACAAAGGAAAAGATTTTGTGAAAATTTTGTCTGGAAAAAGTTTCCTATGGAAAAGATAACATGCCTGAGGAAAAAGCATATGCATGACAACTTTGGAAAAGACTGCCACAAACTCAGAAAAATGGTTTGTAAACCTCCATGAAGTGATTAGTCCTTTTCTAGTCAGAGATGCCTTTTTTTGCATACATTACATGTAAGATTAATGAATAAATGAGATTTGACATAANGTAGCATGGATGGAAATCAACTGAAATGACATCCTGGGTGTGTCTATAACTCACATTCAATCAGATTTTGTTATGTCTAATGTTAAGATGGGAATGTGGCTTCCAAGGCACTCTCAGGAGGGGTTGGAGGAACCTAGGTGGTTCCTGTACACTTGTGGGGTCTCAGTCTGGCACTTTTTGTGCATTGTTCACTTGTCCTTCAATGTCAAAACTCAGAAACAGCAAGCAATCTGGTTATAGCAAAGGATCTAGAAACCAGATGTGAAGAGCTTCTACTCTTTGTGGTTATGGTCTCTTGACCTTTGGGATTGGATGTTGCTGGTAGGTGTGAAAACCTACAAAATGGTTGGAATGTCAAAACCTGTTCATCCTTATTTAGGGGAAGAATAGAAGCACTTGAGCAGGGAATTTCCAGGACACATACAATACTTGTTATAAGCGTGCTCTAAAACTCAGAAGTTATGAAACCGAAGGTTCTGAAGGGCACTGAAGTACTGGCATGTGGTAGGCTTCCACAACTATATATCCTGATATTTTCTAATGTAGCAGCATATTTCACATACATGAACTAGCACTGATCATACATCTGATGTTTCTAAGAAACCCCCACACTTCAGAAATATCCAGAGCAGACTAAAATTTGAGTACGTTGAAACATATATTAAGTTCTAAACAAGGGAAAAGATTTTGTGAAAGTTTTGTCTGGAAAAAAGTTTCCTATGGAAAAGATAACATGCCTGAGGAAAAAGCATATGCATGACAACTTTGGAAAAGACTGCCACAAACTCAGAAAAATGGTTTGTAAACCTCCATGAAGTGATTAGTCCTTTTCTAGTCAGAGATGCCTTTTTTTGTGTACATTACATGTAAGATTAATGAATAAATGAGATTTGACATAAAGAGTTTATTTCCTGAAAGCTCCTGAATTGATTAGAAAAACATCTAAAATTCATACAGACAAAAAATATATTTCATCACCAAATACAATAGACAAAAAATTGGATTTGGAGCCATATACAGAGCAGAAAATATGTTTTGTGTCCTGAGTTTTAATAATGAAACAGCAAATGTTATTTTCTGCATCTAACCATCACAATGCCTGTTCAGTATACCCACATTTTTACTGAAAAATCAATAAAATATTATTGTCTGCAAAATGACACACAGTGTGTATTAATTTGCTGCAACACTTAAAGTGACTAAAGAGAGAAATAATTCCATAATTTAAAATTATATTAAAACATTCACATATTTTAATTTTTTAAAAATACAATAAACCTTGTAAGGAAATAGTCTTGAGTGGTATTCCTTTTAGTTTAGATTTTGGTATTGAATAATGTTGCTGTTTGTTAGACTAACACACATATTTTGTTTTTTATCAAATGCAGTGTTAGACACTTGCTAAAAGATACTGTGCTATTTTTCATGGCCTCTTTACTAGAATTATGTTAGAGGAGTAACATTTTATAAATATTTCTTATTTCTAATCTTAAAGTAATATCCTGACAGTTCTTTGAGAGGCTGAGAGTAGTCAAAATAGTTATATATTAGTCATCACTTAGCATCTCTGTTTAATAAATGGGGAACAAGTTTTCTGTAAAAAAGAGGAAGCAACTTTGGTTTATATAGCAAGACCTTGTCAAACGGGAGACAAAGACACTCATTTAGAACTGAAAGAGAACATGTTCTGTGTCTGAAAAGCCAATACAGAAAATGCATACAGCAAGTAATGTGCCTGCAGCACTACTGAAGGTAATATTTTTCAGAATATTTCTTGAAGAAATAGAAACAAGAAAACTGATATTAATGATTGAAAAATATGTCTTGTTGATTAAAATCAAAAAAACGTAACTTCACTGCAGCAAGCTCTGGCAACTAAAATGTTTCTCGATTATGTGTTTGTATTACAGTGATGTCCAGAGGTGTTCTGAATAGGCTGGATGGAGGTCATTGTATTGGACAAACAGGAAAAGACATTTCATTTCCATATAATGCTTTGTACCATAGTTTAAGGGGCTAATGAAGTGAGAAAACTAATGTATTAAAGGAGAGAATAACATTTACACCAATGTGTTTATCTGTTTTATGAAGATGCTGTGAAGTTCAGTATTATGTGTAAAATTTGGCACGTGATATGCTGAGTACATTGATGTTACTGCATGGCTATTGTAGTGTTTCAAAAGGCAGATGTTTAGACACAGGTCTGGTGTTCTTGGCTGAATCACATTCTTAGATGTGTGCTGCTAGAGATCACAGTTGCAGCAGTGTGGGCAGGTGCACTTCTCAGTACTTGGTGCTGGCTGATGCTTGGGCCTGAGTCAGCCTCTTGTCCTCTCTTCAGCTGTGCATCCTCATCTGTGTTGAGGGTGGGAAAAGGGAAGAGCAACGAGGGAGAGAGCCGTGGCTGTTCCTGCCCTGCTGTCCCATGTGTTCTGCAGCTGGGTCAAGGCTGATGGCTCCATCATGTTCAAGCTTTTTACAAGGACATGTACTGATGGAAGAAGTGGGAGTGGCTTTAAAAAGAGTTTATTTAGATTAGATATTAAGAAAAAATTGTTTACTGTGAGGGTGGTGAGATGCTGGCCCGAATTACCCTGAGAAGCTGTAGATGTCACATCCCTGGAAAGTTCAAGCCAGGTTGAATGGAGCTTTGGGCAACCTGGTCTAGTGCAAGGTGTCCCTGTTCAGGGCAGAGAGGTTGGAATTAAATGATCTTTAAGATGCCTTCCAACCCACTCCATTCTATGATTCTGTAAGCTCTGGTGCTCTCTTTGAGGCTACACTTCTCCAAGTGAGTTTTTCTGGAGGAAAGATTTCCAGCCACATAAAACTTATTTAATGGAGGTGAAAGGATAGTTAACCAGTCTTGATCCCTCTTCTTTTGTTTTTTTTATTGTGCTTTTGATGAAAGATCAGCAAATCTGCTGTGGGATTTTGAATGGTGTAGAATCTGATGTAACAATTTGACACTCAATTAGACTCTGGCACACTGGCTTTCTCTTACTTCTTGGCTGCAAGAAGTATGTATAAATGGCATATGACATAAAGTTGCATCATTGTTGCTGATGTTGGTCAGAAGTTTTAGAATGGCATAATGACAGACATAGAGTGTTTTTTACTACTTGTAATAGNAACCCAAACCCAAACCCAAACCCAAACCCAAACCCAAACTTGATGTTTTATTGGCATTCAGGTTTTGCAAATTTGACAGAGGCAGGAAGCCTATTAGTGTGCTACTGCCCCCAAAGTGTCATTAGAACTGGATATGTCATCAAAATAGGCATGTTCAGCAGTTTATCACTAAATGCTAGAATTGCTTTCAAAAATAAGAGATGTTTTTTCTTTCCTAATAGCACTCACTTCCTTAATCTATTCCAAAGTACTTAGGGCATATTTTTCAATTAATAGCCATAATTAATAGAAAAAAAAGTCTTAGCTTCTCAATGCATCTTAAAAGCATTATCTTTCCATGACACACCTAAGATTCAAAGTAGTGATTTTATTATTTTACTCTGCTAAAAATTTATTGGTGATTGTTTCAGTTCATTTATCCTTGAAAGGAGATTTCTTCCAAAGTAAACCTGCAAAAATGGAAGGATGTATTTGTATCTACTTATGTTTTAGAGGAACAATAGGGGAATTTTGAAAATAATGCAACTTTATGTTATGTTTATTCATATTGCATGAGTGCTATTACTGACATAAGTGGAGCTACTCAAGAAGTGAAGCATTGTTAAATGTGAACAAAGACATCAAAATCATGACCTGAATGTGTGGAAAATATGCAGTGTTCTGTAATTGCTCAGTTTCTGGTAATGGCCCTCTGTATATGGAACAATGGTTGTTTGGTTATTTTATCATAGTTTTTAGCAGCACAAGATGACAATACTAAAATCTCCCACATCTATATTTGGACCATACTTCCTTCTTTCAAATGTCACTGCATATTTTTAGACATAAAGTAAGGGGGAATCTAAATTCTTTCAACACACTGCAAAACATGTGATATCTAAACGTGCCCTTTTAAAATTGATCTTAAATGTAGTTACGCTTCTCCACCAATTCCTACTGGGAAAATAAGTACTGGAGTCTAGACTGCGGACTTGGTCTGTGAGAAGGCAATATCTGTCATGCCTCCAACCAAGGGTTTGATCTTCCCAGAGAGGAGATGCCCTTCCAGGTGTGTGCCATGGCCATGGAGGTTTAGCCTGCACTGATGCTTTGCTCCCTGCCCTTGTTTTGTGCGTGGGCCCTCGTGCCAGCGCTGAGCTCGGTGTCACCCAGCTTGTGATGTAGAGCGAGTACCTGGAACTGCACAGACAGAAACAGGCGAGATACTGGGTGTACAGACACAGAATGCATGTACTCATCTCCATATGTGTACATGGTGCAGCACATCCAGCCCTCTGTGGCTTTGAAAGTAGCTTTGGGTGGGAAGTGTCATGAAACCTATTTTTCTCCTTGCTTACCCTCAGTGATCAGGAGCCTTGTCCTTATGGTGTGAGGAGGAAGAAGGGTTATGTATACATTCACCTGAAAAAAAACTGTGCTGTTAGTAGGAGAAGAGATTATTGCAGGACTGGATACTAAGCAGCTAATTTAAAAATTAAATTTGATGTAGATTTAAGAAGCTCTTTCTTTTAATGTCACATTTTTGAATTCCAAAATGGCATTTTTTTCCTTGCTGTTTTTGTGTAGAGTAATTTTTTGTTTCTTGGCCACGTTTTTGTCAGTAGGTTTTTCCATAAGATTGTCTCTATGTTGTGTTTGAATGATTCACCATAATTTTGGGGTCTCTGTGACCCTTTTCACTCTAACTTTTGCAGTCTAACACAGAAAGTTTCTCCATTTACCTTACGTATTTGAGAATATGTAAAAAAATAAGGTGCTGTGTTCTTTGTAGGACTAAGTCTTTTGGGTGGCAAGGTAATATAAGGAAAAGGTAAGAAAGTGAAAGATATAAAGAGGCTGGAAGGTAGAAGAAAAGCTAGGAAAAAAGTTATTTTATGCATAGGTGCTGCCTGACATGCAATAAAATAGCATCATGATAAACTGTGAATATGTACACAGGTTTATCTTATGCCAGATTTTAACATACCATTTTGCTTTAGCTTGATTTTATATTCAGTTTTCATAAACAAAGGTATATAAATAAATAACAACAAAAAAAAGGTAAGTATAATTTCCTTATATAAAGGATTTAACCTGATATTTGCATGTCATTTTCTTTTCTGATTAAACACACGTTTTTCTTTATTTTTTTTATTTCTATGTATTTTGTTCAACTGCTCTCAAAATTCTCAGTGACTCTGTTTGCTAGGTCCCAAACAA
>VZTR01002642.1:488910-532189 GCA_013400775.1 Chaetops frenatus | reverse complement strand
GGCTCAGGATACTCCATAGCTCAGGGTATCCCATAGCTCAGGGTATCCCACGGCTCAGGGTATCCCACGGCTCAGGTCATTCCATAGCTCAGGGTATCCCACGGCTCAGGGTACCCCACGGCTCAGGATACTCCATAGCTCAGGGTATCCCACGGCTCAGGGTATCCCACGGCTCAGGATACTCCATAGCTCAGGGTACCCCACGGCTCGGCGAAGGCTCCGCGTCCCCTCCGGCCGCGGGCCCTGCCCTCCCTCAGCGCGGGTCGTCTCCATGGCAGCGCCGCCGTGGCGTCATCAGGGCGGGCCGTGACGCAGAAGGGCCGCGCGGGCGCGGGAGGCGGCGGCGGGGAGCGCGGTGGGCGCTGTGGGACGGGAGCGGCGGCATGGCCGGGCCGCACCTGCAGCAGCCCAGCTTCCTGCTGGTGGGTGCGAGGGGCGCCCGCGGGGCAGCGGCACAGTGGCACAGCTTCTTGCTGCTGGGCGGGAAGGGGCGCGCTGCAGCGGGGCGGGCCCGGCGGGCGGCGGAGCGGTGTGTGGCTGCTGTTCCTGTCAGGGGCCGGCCCGCGCAGCCTCCGGGGTGGGCAGGGCGGCCCAAGGGGGGATTTTCGCACGTCCTGGCCGCGGTAAGTGCTGTCCTGCCCGGCAGCGGTGATCGGATTTCCCTTGTGGTTTGTACCAGGCCACGCTGAAGGCGGATTGTGTCAACAAACCGTTCGCGCAGAGGTGCCACGATCTGGAGACGGTCATCGAGGAGCTGCCTGCCAAGGTGAGCCGTCGCTGCTTGCTCAGAGCCTCAGTGCTTGGCAAGTTTCAGGGGAATTGGTTTTTTATGTTACTCTTTTCTTTGCTCCTCTTTGTCTTCCCAAGACGAGCTGTCCGGGACGGGCTGGCCAGGGAGGTGTTGAAGGAAAGGCTGGACGGGGCACTCAGTGCCATGGTCTGGTTGACGTGGTAGTGTTCGGTCACAGGATGGACTCGAGGGTCTCGGAGCTCTTTTCCAACCTAACTGATTCTGGGTTTTGAGGGCCCTCAGTGAAACAGTGGGAATCCAGTGTTTCCACCTTTTTCTGGTCATTGAAAGGTTGTTTTGTGTCACCGCCCTTCATTAATACCTTTCAACCTCAGTTCACAAAGAACACTTGTTTTTAAAATATGGCAAATAACTGCAAGTGGTGCTGATGAGCACTGTTGCAACTTCAGTAGGATCAGAAATCAGGATCTCCCATAATTGCAATGTTATAATGCAGTGTTTTGAATGGATGATCTGCCCAGTGATCATCCAGAAACAGTCATAAATAAATGGCAGACGTGTCTTTGTGTGTTCTAGTACATGCAGTAGAGGAACTGTGCATGTAAATTCCTTGTGCCTGTTTTCCCTGCAGGAGCTGCATGGCATCTTCCCCTGGCTGGTGGAGAGCATTTTTGGCAGCCTGGATGGCATCATCGTAGGCTGGAACCTTCGCTGTTTGCAAGGAAGAACAAATCCTAATGAATATTCTGTGGCTTTGGATTTCCTGGATCCCAGGTAAACTCATTCATTTCAGCACAGGTTAAGGGATGAATTGGTGAACAAATGACCAGTGTTTGCCACTGTGCAAAGCTAAGAAGTGAGGCAGGAGAGAGTTTTTACCATGGGATTTTCTTTCTGGTGCTCATTTGCAGTGGCCCGATGATGAAGCTGGTTTACAAACTCCAAGCAGAAGAGTACAGATATGATTTCCCAGTGTCATACCTCCCAGTGAGTAGCTGAACAGTTTGTAAGGGGGGAATGTAATTGTTGCTGCAGCTATTGGAACTTTGCATGCACTTTATATCTGCATTTTAATATAGGCCAAGCTCAGTGCTCCGGCTTTGGAGCAGACCCATTTCTTGAAATGGCTCCTGGAGGAGGGGAGTTCCCAGCCATAAAATCTCGTGGAGGTTGTGGTTCCCAGCAGCTGGATATGTGTGTTCAGCCGAGAAAGCTGCACTGTGATTCTTGCTTTGTGCCCAGAGAGAGTTGTGTGGTTATTAGTAGTTGCAGGATTGAAAATAGTTTTCTAAACTTATCACAGAGCAGTGCCTTCCCTGCCTATGCTTTGTGCCCGTGTGTTTGAAGTCTAACTGCTGTCCTGGATGTGAAGTGTCACATTTCAGACTGAAGTGTTCCTCTGCAGGGTTGTTTTGCTGTGTTTCTTCCATTGCTACCTCCTACATGCTATCTAGAAACTGATTCAGGTGCTCCTATAGTCTTTAACAAAAGGAAACCTCATTTAAATGTATGGTAATTGCTGGTCCACAGCTCAATCACCTGAACAAAACCAGCAGCCAAACACCAATACTCTGCTGCTCCCACTCCAACTGGAGAAGTCAAAGGCTTTTTAAAAATAGCTGAATTTAAATTAAAAAAATACTGGATATTTGTTCTCAGAGAGGAAGTTGAGAGTCCTCTAAAGACCCTGCATTTGGACAAGGAAGTGCTGCAATGCAATAAAATCCCACTGAGCTGAATGTAGAGATCATCCCAGAGTGCTGGAATGCAGAATCTCACTGTCTGAAAATGAACTTTGCAATATGCTGAGTAGCCAGATTAATGTTTCATCACTCTGTCTTTCAGGGCCCTGTCAAAGCTTCAATACAAGAGCAAGTTCTACCAGAATGCTCTTTATACCACAACAAAGTCCAGTTTCCTTCATCTGGTGGTTTAGGTTTGAATTTGGCTCTTAGTATCTTTTTTTAATCGTTGGGTATTTAATTCTTTTTAAATATCTAAAACTGGGAGGTCATGAGTGTTTCTGTTCTACATTTATTATGTATGTGGGGTAAATCATGGTCATGCTAAAGAGTTTGGGCTGATTAGAAATGTTTAGATTACAATTTAAAATAAATGTGTCCTCTTATAAACCCTTGTTGGAGGAATTTCTGGCCTTGATCAAGTCAACAACAAAATTCCCAGTATTTTCAGTAGAGCCTGTATTTCACAATTGTTATTTTTGTAACTACTTGTAGTTTATGCAATATGGTAGGAAAAGGGCATGTTCCCTTTGCAGCTAGAGTTCTTTTGGAAGCAGGGTAGCTGTAGCTGTGCTGGTTTCAGTTTTAAATAGTCAGCTGTGCCAAGAGTAGCACAAACACACCTTGTCACACAGAGAACACCTGAATTACCAGTGTTTCAGTCAGTTGGAAAGCAAGAAGCCAAGGCTGAATTTGCTCAAAAGCTCTAGCAAGTTAAATGTAGCATTGACAAAGTACAAATGTCGTGTCTGTTCAGCATCTCCCAACAGCCAACAGCTGTACCTGGTTTCTATTATGGGATCCTTAACTCTGTTCTTCCAGATCCATTTGAATATTACATGTTTTACTTTGCAATTAGTTTGATTACACAGAAGGTAAGTACCTTTCACATTTTTTCCCCTTAAAATAGTATTGGCCTTTCTCTGTAACGCTGTCAGAGCCTGCTGGGGTACTGTGTAGCTAAATTAACAGCAGTTTTATCTGTTCTGTTGGAATTTGTTATTGCCTTGTTTCCCTTGATGATCCAAGACTGGATAATAAACAAAATACCCACCTTGGATACACCAGTAAGTAGTCTCATACCAACAAGGAGCAGGCAATGGATTCCAAATAGTTTCTCTCCCCCTGTGTGCAGTGAGGGCCTCTCTACAGTCAGAACCACAGCTTGGTGCTGTGGGCTGTGGTTATTTGGTTCCTCTGCCTGTTGTTACCCCTCTTGTCCTGCTTGGTTACAGTCATTGCTGCAGCAGTGCTTCTCTTACATTTTGCTTTGCTCCAAAGGGTCTTTGCTGCCAGTTCACCCTTTCTGACCACTGGGCTTCTGCTTTTTTATGCTAAGGGGGTCTGGCATCACCCCCCAGTGCTGGCTTAAAGCAGCAGTGTTTAACCCCAGGTATATCCTGTGTGTCTGTTACAGAACTCACCTGTCACCCATCACATCAGCCCTTCCAACAGTGCTTATTTCGTCCTGGTGGACACGTACCTGAAGTGTTTCCTACCCACAGAAGGAAGTGTCCTTCCCCCACCTTCGTCAAATCCTGGGGGAGCCATCCCTTCCCCAACTCCCAGGTAATGGCTCCAGTGTTAGGGGCAAATTGTGGCAACAGTTATTCATATTCAAACATATTCAAAATATGACTTGTTGGAATAAAATCTCTAACAAGTAGAAGGCACCTCCAGACTTCCATCTGTATGTACTTATTACACAGGAGTAGTGATGCAGCATTGGATTATAGTTGTACACTAAGTTGCAGAAGTTTAAAATGTGCACTCAATTATGCAGTTTGAAAGACTGTTTTCCAGTTTATAAAATACTGATTAAAAGCAATGATCCATCCCTACATCCCCCTGTACTGCACTGAGGCTTCCTGACTTGTGCAATTTCCATGCATTTGCCCTCAAAGGTCCCCAGCAGTGCCTTTCTCCTCCTATGGCATGCACCACACCAGCCTGCTGAAACGGCACATTGCTCACCAGCCCTCTGTGAACGCTGACCCAGCTTCCCAGGAGATCTGGAGATCAGAAACACTGCTTCAGGTACCTTGCATTTGAGCAACAAAATGCAACATTTCTTTCTGCTCACTGGGGGTGTCTCTTCTTTATGAAGCAGAGACAGTTAGGCCAGTTTGCCTTAACTTGGTTTTGGAGTTGAGCAGTGCAGCTGTTGCTTTCTGTTCATGCAACAAAGAACCACTGTGAAGCACTTAAGTTGTAGCTTTGAAAGGCACTGAGTATCTTTTTTTAGACTAAGGATCTAACAACTAATCTCAGGCATTTGAGTGTTATTTTCTGGTAAAGTTTCTACACCTGATTTTCTTTTTTAAATCTTACATCACTTTTATGCTCTATAAGGTTAAACACCAACAAGTTGCTTTTGTTCACTGTCAAGGGAAGGAAAAGAAAATCTGGATTTGGCAGTTGTTCTGAAACAAGTTTCTGCCATGTTGCTGAACTGACTAATTGATGCCTGGCAGGTGCTAAGAGTTTGTCATCTCAGCCATTTTCATGATAACCTGAAACCTCTTGAATAGGTGCTGTTTACCAGTACAGCTTAGTTTTCAGGTTATATACTGTGGTCTTCCTTATACTTATCTTCTGACTGGCAGTGCAGGATTATTTCTCTTTCCCTAGCTGAGAAAATATTTGTTTTGCAGATCTTTGTTGAAATGTGGCTTCATCATTATTCACTGGAAATGTATCAGAAAATGCAGTCCCCTCACGTCAAGGTAATAGTTTGTACTGCATTCATGAACATCACCTGATGGTTGAACTCTTACCTTGGGGTAAATCTCATATTCTGTGCAGAATTTTTTTTTGTGTATTGGTCCAAAGGAAAGAAATAACTTACCAGAGTATTTCAATGAGTGTGTCAGTTGATAATCCAGTTACAAAGAATGTTGTGAATAAGTGTGTCATCCAGATTTGCCTTCATTGCAGAAGTTGTGTTAGTTTTGTTCTGGTTTTTGTTTATTTTTTTTTGTTCAAGATGAGTTTGTGGGATGGTCACAACAATCTGAACATCAATATCAAAGTACTAATGATTGAGAAGATGCCACTATAAAACCATTGTGTTAAATCCCACAGGGGCAACATGACTGCAAAAAATAGCTAAAATTGATTTCCAGCAGAGATAGCAACTGTTACTGAAATACCAGTTAGTAATTTCTAACATCCATAACCATTTTCTAGCCTAAATCCAAATTTAAAAAAAAAAAAGTCTTACTAAACTGCCATTTTTATTGTTTCATGTTCCAAAATATGCTTTTCACCATAATGGTGTCAGAGGCAGTGCTGTAGCTACAGAATTTGGATTATCTGATAAGCTCTTGCTCAGATAATGCACTGTTGTAAGCAGTTTGTGGTGGCCTGTTCAGTAACAAACTACTGCATGTAAGTAAGTAAGTGTTGGGGAGGCTAAAATTAAAGGCATTATAAATGTAAAGGGAATTTGAAGGAGAAAATCTTGATCCTCTGAATTCCCTCTGGGTCACAGTGGGACTTTCGTAGAAGAGGAGAGAAATAATAAAAGCTACTCAGGATTTATTCCTGTGTGGAAGTGCAATATGAGAGTTGATTGAAAAATCCTAATCCTTCACTCCACAGGATATGAAATAAAACACATATTTTGCTAGGGAAAAACATTGGAGAGCTGAAATGTGATGGGTTTTGTCTTTATTCTCAAAGTTGAGGTCAAAATGCAAACTCACGAATATTGCAAAGTCTCCACTTGGGACTCCCAGCAGCATGGCTGTGCACCTGTGATGGAAAGGCTTTGCTTGAAGTACCTTTGGTCTGTCTGTCTGTCCAGTCTCTGTGCATCAAGCGCTGTGCTTAGGCCAGAAATGATGATTGCTTTAAACTTCTCTCCTCTGTTCACCCTCTGTATTTCAGATGCTCTCTCCTAGCACTAGGGAGCAGCAGTTGCAGACAATGACTCTCCACGTTATGGTGGAGTAGGGTCTAGGTAGAGCTTACAGTTCTCTGAAATCAGCACTTCAGGATCCTCCACAAGGTGTGTTGAGCCACAGCTTGAGGCCATAACTCCCTGATGGTATTTTAGTTTCATCTTTGATGGGAAGTAATCATGAACACGTGCAATATGAAGTCTTCCTCTGTGGTGGGGTGGAACAGTGGACTGAAGGACTGGAGTTCCTCATGAGAGACATCAATGGATGAAGGATCTCTCCTGCAGGACTGAGGAAAGGTTCCAGATCGGTTGGGGGCAGGATTGTTCATTAGCCTGTGATGCTTTAAACTGAACTTTGTAGACAGGGTGGGCTGAAGGAGAACAGTCTGCCTTGTACTTCCTGACATGAAGAAGTAGAACATCCAGAAAGTGTAGGTTCTGTTTTAACACAAGCATTAAGGACCTTGACTGGAAACCCAAGATGGCCCTATACCTTATTCTGAAAGTTATTGATAATTATGCAGGTTCACTTGATTCCATTTAACCTCCTGAGTGTTTGGAAGGAAGGGTAATTAGTGACCATTCAGTCCTGGATCTAGAGCTTGACCATCAGTGATGTGAAGTGGCTGCATATCTGTATTGGAAGGTGGGATGAGGTTCTGCAGAACTCTTTGCCCAACAGCCAGATTTGTTTGCTTTCATGGGCCAAGACAGATCTCAGATAAATAACTTTCTTGAGAAGGAGAATCACAGATTTTTCCTTAAGCCTTATTAATGTCATCACGGACTTCCCTTTATAAGTAGAAGGCAGTAGAATGGGGATGAATAGTAAATAATTTCTTTTGAGAAGACACATTACAGCTTTGAATTCTTCTTGGATCTGCTGTGAACCTGAGATTGATGCTATTTGCTCTGCTGTCACTGTTTTCCCTTTTAATTCAACTATTTTCCAATTCTTTTGTCTGTTTGTTTTTTCTTTCTCTGATGATCTAGAGTCCAAGTGTGCAGGATCTTTTTTCCTGTTCCCTTCTGCTGTAATCACAAGAAACCCTTAAAAAGAAGTAGTTTGATAAAACTTTATGTAATGCTTCCTGACCTTCCAATGCCAGGTGTTCAGCCCCCAGCACTGCATGTGGAACACCCATTAAAATCCAGGGGGTTGCAGATTCCTGTGGCAAGGGAGTCAGTTTGGAAGCACACGATCTGCCCAAGCTCTTGGGGATCCTGCAGTAACAATCCTGCCACTCCAAGGCTGTGAAACCAAAAGCTGCCAAGGAGGAGATGGGGTAGAGGCTGTTGAAAGACAGCAGAGGTGTGATCTGGAGAGTTAGTTTAGATGCCTGACAACAGTCATTGGGGTCTGTGTAGTGTACATTTTTTGTTTTATGTTTTTTCATTAATTTCATACATGTGTGTCACTGTTGCTACAGTATCCTCTTCACTATCATTGTCAGAAAATACTGTTCAGGTTGTTCCTTCAAGAAGGGATCTGGCTGAGGCTTGCAGACATTTCAGTGTTATGGCAAGATGCCTTTTGCATCAGCAGGTAATGCTGTGCTAGGTGTCTTTGCCTTTTTAGATCTGTGATGTTTCCCTAATAGCAAAAGTAATTTCCTCTTTTGAAGAAATTCACAAGACCTGCAGCCTTCCCAAATGGCCTTTAAGTAGAGAGAAGATAGGATTTCTCTGGACTTCAATTTGAGTTTCTTCTGCATACAAACTGTGCTTCTCCAGCAGAACAGGAAGAAATGACGAAGTTTTCAAAATAGATGTAAACAAGATGCAGAATATTGCTCTCTTACTCCATTTTTAATAAAACACTGTGACAGTGTGTCAATTCTTGTTGCTGCAGTTCAATTAGCTTCTGAAATCGGGAATTTATTTGGCAAAAGCTCCATATCCCCAGCCAGTTTTTGCTCTGAGCACAGCAAAGAGAGCTGCCACTTCTTTGACACCTGCTCTGAGTTGTATTTCCAAGTTGATAAAGGGTAAGAAATACCATGGAATTAATCTACTGAACACCAGAAAAAAGATGATACTGTGGCTGCAGTTGTTACTGTGATATGTTGTCCCTGACTGTATTTGTGATGTTCATTTTTCCCCCCACCCTTCTTCCTTGGGCTCATTCTCACTTTTTTTTTTTCTCTTGCTCTCTTCTCTCCTTTTTTCCCTCCCCCCTTCCTTTTTGTTTCTGTTGTCTCAGCTGGAGGTTCTCCACTACCGACTCAGTATCTCCAGTAAACACCACGGTAGTCCTGCCCAATCCAGCTACCAGGCCCTCCACGCATACCAAGTATTACCATCTTTTCATTTTGTTTCCTTTTGAAAAATCTTGTTCCATCATATAATCTGCCAAGTGTATTGGTGCTGGCTGCACAGCAGCTTCTTCTGCCAAGGTGTGGTTTTATACTTTGAGAACACTAAATTTTTCAGTGAAACAGATACTGAGAGATATTGGCAAAGGTCACGGAGAAAAAGAGTTAAACTCTAGCATGTTATGAGGACTAATTGGAAACTCTATTTCTAGAGATGCATTCTTGCAATGTAAGACTTACCAGCTATGCTGTTTTTTGGCACCAAAGCTGTCTTCACCAGTGGCAGATTTCTGCCTGTCACACAGTAGTCATTTAAGCAAACCTTGCGTGGAAGAAAAGATCAGAATTTGCATGGCTGTCACCCAGATTAAGGTAGGTAACATCTGGGGATTTTTAGCCAAAGAAATGTCATTGGATAATACTAAATTTGTGGTGGCAATGTCAACTTGACTGTCCACTTTTGCAAAAGCACTAGTGGTACATTTGCAGATTGTTCAGGAAATGTGCATGCAGAAACATTCCTGCTGGAACAGATTGCTGATTTCTCTCCCTACTTCAGCCCTTTATTCATTGGGTCTTCATTTTGGGAATGGGGAGGGCTACGCTTAAGTACTGTAAAGCTCTTTAGCACTACATGGCATTTCCCTGCTCTTTAATCCTTTTTTGTTTTGTTTTGTTTTGTTTTGTTTTAATTAAGTGCTATGATATCTCAAGGTGCTATTTAGAAAGGAACACAGAAAGTACTACTTTTAATCTTTTTTGCTGTTACATTTATCTAATTACTGTGTTAAGAATTAAGAATAGCATACATCCATCCTGTATGAAAAGGTTTGACAATAAAAACACTTGTGGGGAAAAGTACTTTTTAAACCAGTGATGTTCATAATGGTGATGATCCAGGCTAAGAGGAAATTATAAGAACTGCTATGTGGAAAAACTACTAACATCACTCAAAATGATGTGTTGAAATAGGGTGGTTTTATAAATTCCAAAGGTACCTTCAAGGAAGGGCTTAGGAGTTATTAAATTACACCCTTTTAAGGCCTATAGCAGAGTACTCAGCCCCTCTAATTACTGTGGAGATCCTGGTCCAAACTCCAAGGACCACACAACTTGGAGTTCTACCCTCTTGCATAAACTCATCAGGACTGTAGAAAACATGCTGGTACAAGTAGGAGCTACCAAAAACAAGCCCAACCTTCATTAGAAATGCTGAAGGCTTATCCCTCTCTTAGAAGAGTCTCAGATCTGGCTGCACTACAGGACTGTATTTGTCATTGAGCCTGGAATGAATGTCACAGTGTATGCAAAATCTTAGAGAGAATGTAAAAACACATCTGCTTTGCTTCAGGCATTGCTGAGAAAGAACACAAAGACAGACATAGACACACACTCCTTCCCTGCCTCAAGCACTGGAAACTTCTTGCAGCTCTTGTCCAATACACCTTTCCAGTACTTTCCATTATATTTGCAGCTGTAACTTAGGTTTCATGTGCATTATTCTTCTCAACTTTTGTGAAACAGAATACAAATCTCAAAATCTGCCTTCAGTGGTGGATTGGGATTAGTTCACTATTCTTAAAGCAGATGACAGTAGCAGGGGAGGTTGTGCTTTGTCTGCACATCCTGCAGCACTCTGGTGCTGGGCACCCAGGAGAACCAGCACTTCATTGCCTCATTCAGCTCCCTGCTCTGTCAAACACTCACTTGCTCTTTAGTAACATCACTGTGGCTCACCATCACTCCCTGTGCTGCTCCCAGCCAGGCTACTTCTCCTCCTGAGGAGAGGGTTAGAGCCAACAGGATCTCACAGGACTCAAAACAGTTCTTACTCTGACTATAACTGTCTAGGGTTATTCTCTCTTGTAAGGCCAGTGAGTACCAGCTTAGGAAGGAGAACTCAGTAAAGCCAGCCAGGAGCATAAACAAAGGACCTGCTGTGCTTCTGCAGCAATGAACTTAGAGCCATACTGAAAGGCTGATTATGCTTTTTCAGAAAGGGGTAAGTCAAAATCTACAAGTTATTCTTTTCTTAAAAGCTAGCCCAAAATTCAGTGCACTGGAGTACTGTAGATAACTTTCCTTACAATGCTGTTTCTTAGTGAACCGATGGCAGAAGATTGATGCAGCTTGTCCTGGGGAGCAAGCCTGTCCAAAATCAGGTGGCACTAAAATGGTGAAGAACGTAGAAAGAAGAGAGCATTTCCTGTATTTTGATCTGAGAATATAGTTTTCCTGAATTCCCTGGATATTTAGCAAATGACACTCATTAGTTGCCTCTCTTTTGCTTTGAATCTAGGAGTCATTCAAGCCCACTGAAGAGCACGTGCTAGTGGTAAGACTGCTTGTGAAACATCTGCATGCTTTCAGCAACAGCCTGAAACCAGAGCCTCTCTCCCCTTCAGCCCACTCCCACACAGCCAGCCCACTGGAGGAGTTTAAAAGGTTGGTACATGAGCATGTCTCTGAAATGTATAGAACTGAAAAGATGAGCTCTCGCCATGAAAATCTCCGCTTTCTCTGAGAAGGTTGAATTATGCTGTTTTGATGCTAAATACAGAAGTACATTATTAACAGTACATGAGAGCTAATGGATTATGTTCCTCACATCCTCTGAGGGGATCAGAGGGGGCTGCAGCTTCAGCAGCAGCTATTAACTAGTCTATAGAGAAAAGAAAATGCTGTCAAGAGGATGCTGGCCACGGTTAGTTTAGTATTCAGTATTTAATAATTTGAGTTGAAATTCAATGGCTTGAAGTAGTTTCAGTTAAAAAAGAACAAATTTTGCTCAATTCTTTCTCTGTTTGGATTTGTGAAAGTGTGTTGGGTTTTTTGTTTTTAAAATTTGCTGCTAGTTTGTACACCTGTCTTTGAATCTTTTTGCAGGGTTGTGATTCCTCGGTTTGTCCAGGAGAAGCTTTACATCTTTCTGCAACACTGTTTTGGCCACTGGCCTCTGGATGCCTCTTTCAGAGCAGTATGTACCTGCTTTTCCACCTAAGTCTGTATCCAACAGAACCAGTTATTAGTTATTAGAACTAGTTATTAATTATTGCTGTTTAGCAGCTACTTCTTGGTCTTTACACCTCTTTTTTCTAGAGCGGTGGGAATTCTTTCTATAACAAATTTAAAAATTAACAAAAAACCCTTCCTGCCTTCTTTTCCAAAAAAGTCTTGACACTCATGTGGGTTTGTGTGTGGTTTTGTTTAGGTTCTTGAGATGTGGTTAAGTTACTTGCAGCCCTGGAGGTACGCACCTGAAAAGTCACCACAAAGCACAGAGCCTTTGCCTCGCAGCGTCTCGGAGAAATGGTGAGGAGGGGAGCAGCTGGGCCTGATCTCAGCCAGACCTCAAGGAAATCCTGAGTAAAACAGCAGCATTTCAGGAACTAAGCACCAGCCTGATTTAAGTTGCTATACAAGACTGGAGATGATTTCATAGAACACCAGATTTTGTTTTGAGAGTATTCTTTTGTCTCAGTGTAATTTGACCATCTTTCCAGAAATTCCCTTAGTGGCTTATTTGGTAGAAGACAAAACAACAATTCTTTGATTAGCTGTGCTCACAAATCCTGTACTCACTTTGACAGGGCTGCCTTCATTCAAGAAAACCTACTCATGTATACCAAGCTGTTTGTGGGATTTCTGAACAGAGCTCTTCGAACAGACTTGGTCAGTCCAAAAAATGCCCTCATGGTGTTCCGAGTAGCAAAAGTCTTTGCTCAGCCCAATCTGGCTGAGATGATCCTGAAAGGTAAAAGGTTATTTTGACATCTCATGTTGTCCTGTCTCAATCTTTCTTCACGATAGTTATATCTCATCTCAGAAGCACTGAGGTGAATGAACTTCTCTCCCATTTTGCTTGCTATTTTGCCATTCAAAAGTCTGGCTTTACTAATGTTTGTGAATTGATTTAGTAAGTCTATAGTTCTCTTCTAATCACCATAGATTGCATTCCACAATTTTTCTTTAAAGAACCCAATTGCAATTGTCAGTTTTTCTCACACTTATATTACTTCATTATATACTTCATGTATCTCTGAAAGTCTCTATACTTAGCCATGCATGCATTTCAGGATAATTAGGATATAGTGAGTTTGGGAGTGGTGAGATTTGACAAGTATCAATGTCTGACTTACATTTCTCTACTGTCTTTTGTTGAAAAATCTTACAAACTTCAAATGCTGCTTATAGGGTCTGCACTAAATGCACGCTGACACTTTCTGCTCTGGGCAGAGAGAAGGAAATAATAAACAGTAATTAAGGCCTCCTCCCCCTTAGAAGTCTCTCTCTAAATAAAGTTACCCAGCAGCCTTAAGGCAGCTGGACCTTCCCCAGCAAGACCAGTATTATGTAACCATTTCCACTGCTTTTTTCAAATTCAAGGAGAACAGTTATTCCTGGAGCCAGAACTTGTTATTCCCCACCGTCAACACCGACTTTTTATGAGCCCCACTCTTGGTGGGAGTTTTTTATCATCACGGTCTCCAGCTGTTACAGATGCCTCACTTAAGGTGAAGAGTCATGTTTACAGCCTGGAAGGACAGGACTTCCAGTATAAACAGATGTTTGGCACAGAAGTCAGGAATTTGGTAAGCAACAAGCTCCTGCCTTTCTACTTCGACAGGTGTTTTCTCAGTGCTGAGCATCCATATCAGGAGAAGTTAAGAGTGGAAAACTTCACACCCTGCATTACTGTACAATTTAGTTTGCTGACAGTGACTTCTGGGCCCTGAGGGGTCTCAGTCCTGCACAGCTGTAAAAATCTGCTTCTCTTTGATAAATAGTAAGTTAATGTAACAGCTTGCTGCCTTGGAGCAGTATATGGTATTTCCTCTCAGACATGCTTACTGTGATCTTCTGATTGATCAGTACCTACCAGCAAGTCAGACAAAAGCAGCAGGAATAAAGAAAAAGCAGCTGAAGAACCTAGACAGCACTGAGGTTTCTTAAATGCTTCAACAGAACTGCCTATGCCCTATTGGAAACCCAGCTAACAATCAGCACAAATCCATATGCTCTAAGGGAGTGAGTTTGCTGAGATTGCTCTCACTTTCAGCTATCAAGGCACAGTTTTATCCATGTATTGATGCTTAGTGGTCCTTTATCTTTGTCCCACACAATATTTGTTTTGTTTTTTGTTTCAGGTGTTAAAACTGGCCCAGTTAATTTGTCAGGCACAGCAGACAGCAAAGTCCATATCAGACCATTCTGCAGAGACAATGGCCAGCCAGTCCTTCTTCTCATGGTTTAGATTCACACCATCTGAGATGAATGGTTCCTACACAGGCAATGACCTTGATGAAATTGGGCAGGACAGCATCAAAAAGACAGATGAATATTTAGAGAAGGCACTGGAGTATTTGTGCCAGATCTTTAAGGTAAGTAACAACTTTCTAAGAACTTGTGCTGCAGGAACAAGAGTTGGGATTCGTCAAACATACGTCTCTTGTACTTTGTGGGGTCACAAAGCTGTCCAGGGACCTTGCTAGTAAATTTTAACATCTTCTCAGCTTTACCTGACCACTTCAAAAACCCATTGTCAATATAGACAGAAGGAGGTGTTCTGAATTTCTAAGTATCAAACCTACTTTGTTTAAGTGACCACTCTCTTTTGGACTGTATAATTTATACCAAACCTGTTTATACCAAGCCTGCCCTCATGTTTCCAAACACGCAATTTTAAAAACTCTCCAGTATCTTCTGAATGGAGAGCTGTAAAAATACAACTGCAGCTATGGACAAACTGTTAAACTTATGAGATTAATTTCTCTGCAGCCACACTCCCTTGTACAGAATTGCCCTAGGAGAGCTCTTTGATACTTCTTGAGAGATAAGGGAGATACAAACCAAAGCACTTCTCTAGAACTGGACAAGCACAGATAAACATGGAGAGGTTTATCTCGTTTTAATGTTTGTCGAAGGTGCTATTAAGCAGTTCTTGGTATCTGAGCTGGCTGTCAAAGACTTCCAATGCTTATGAGTTTGTTGAGTGAGAAGTAAATTAAATAGGGGGTGGATCAAACAGCTGCTTTAGAACTGTGTTACTCTTGCACAGCTGAGTGAAGCCCAGCTAACCCAGATGATGATGAAGTGTGGGACAGCTCAAGATGAGAATGGAAAAAAACAGCTTCCAGACTGCATAGCAAGTGAGAACGGCCTCATTCTTACATCCCTTGGCAGGTACCAGGTGAGAGAAAAACAATTCCATATCACTACCTAGGTTGTTCTTGAAAAAACTAGTTGTCATATGATGGAGAGAAATGCAACTTGCTTGGGGCAAAGAGAGGTGCCAGTACAAAGGTGTTTCAGATGGGAGCTGCAAGCCCAGGTGTTTATTTTCCCATTTCCAGATCATAAATGGCTTACGGAGGTTTGAGGTGCAGTACCAGGGGGACACTGAGCTCCAGCCCATCCGGAGCTATGAAAACGCTGCTCTGGTCCGGCTCCTGTTCCGCCTGTCCTCAGTGCTCAATGAAAGGGTAAGCACAGCACTGCCTCCTCCTGCATCTTCCCCTGCACATTTCTGGTCTTTGCTCCACCTGTACAGATCTGACACTTCATTTGTTCTCACTCCATCTTCTTTATTGTGGTCTAGATGGGTATTTGCTAGTTAGTATGAGGCCTGCTTCTCTGCCTGTAATTCTGCTTTTCCTACACCAAACATTGCAAATGTGATTTATTAAGGGCCTCATGGTTGATGAACAATGGAGCAACATTCAGAGTGAATGCTTCTAAACAGGAAAAACAAATTCTTTTCTTAGGTATGAAAACACAAGGCAAGTCTGCACAAAGACAGTTCAGCTTTTTTAAAAATGCAGTTTGATCCCTCCCATTTCCTATAATCCTCATCCTATAAATGAAGACAATAAAATAAGTTACTTTATGACAGCATTTGCAGGAGCACACTTAACTTTTAAATGCTTCTTCCCTCAGTTTGCTGATCAGATGGAAGTGCTTTGCTCCAGGGATGATTTTGTTGGCAGACTTTGTCGCTATCACCTGACCAACCCCCAGCTCATACAGAAAATCAGGTACAGCCCTGTGGTGAGGGACAGAACGAGCCAGAACTGGGGACCCAGGATCAGTCTGAGGTTTCTGGCCAGCTACAGGACTCTGATTTCTTTGTTGATGATCTACTTCCTTGCATCCTGGTTTTACATTGGGCCAGTTGGCTGCACATTCATTATCCTAATTGGGTATTTTCTTTATGCTGTAATAATGACTTTTTTCTTTGAAGGATGGAAACCACATGAACAGTAGTTTTCTCTTCCTGGCTTGTGAAAATAAATGTTTTAAGGAGGAGCCTGGGATTCCATGACTAAAATGTTTTAATTATATCAGATCTTCCTAAAATATTTTTAATACTAAAGTTAATGGAGTTTATAAACACTGATGTGGCCTTGTAGAGATAATCAATGTAAATTTTATTTTTATAAAAGTGTTCCTGTAGACTCTAGTGAATATGTTGTTTGGTTTTTTTTTTTTTTTTGAGGGGTGGAAGAATGAGCCATGAGTATTTATAAAACTGCAGCCATACCAGAGGTAGATCCCATCAGTAACCTCTTGACCAGGTCTTCCAGTTCACTAAGGTCAGGAAGGATGTGGTGCATGAGATACAGAGCCTTTTCTGATTTCATCCCCTAACCTTCAAAGCCTGGGACTTTTCACTTACCACAGAACATAGAAACCCTCATTCAGTGACACTGGTATCTAACAGGGGAAGAGCAGTACAATGTTAGCATCCAGCACAGGAATAATAATAAATTTATTACAGTAGAAACAAACAGATAATGCATTACCTCATGTACAAAATACTGACAGCATTCTGCTGCCTCAGCCAGTGCTTACTAAATACCCACATTTAAAAACATCCTAAAACTGATGACACCACATGGCTTTACAGAGGTCATAGCAACTTTTTGACACTACTGTAAGAGAGCCCAGCTACTCTTTAAGCTTTGCTGCACAATACAGAGAGAGAGGGGGCAGGATATAATTGGAACATCTGATATTTTAAATTCTCCTGCATCAGGAACTTAAGAGGGAGCAACTTAGACACATGGGGAAATATGAAAAAATGCATTAAATTAAGAGTTATTTGTGGTAAATGTTTTCATTAAAAGTGCCCAACAATAAGGCAGCTGCTGACTGACTTGAGTGCCCATCACTGTTCAAGGCACGATGTATTAGTTCTCAGTTCTACTCCTGAGATGTTGTTTTTTGCCTTTTCTCTTTAAACAAACTGATGTATGTAAAATAGAAGCATTTCCAGTGCACTGCATTAACTCCCCATGGAAGGCAGATGCCTCAGAAAGACTCCTAAAGGAAGAAATGTAGCTATGAGCCTGCTGGATTGATTTGTGTCATTTGGCCTTTATTTTGTTGCTTTCCCCCCATCTTTATGTCCACATTTACTGAATTTATAGAGGAAGTCAGTGTGCACATTAATATCTCTCCTTCCTCATCAACCTTACTCTTTTGAGTGAGAAACGTGGTCCATGCTAACCAAAAACTGTTATACAAAGTAGCATTTAAAAGAAGCTATAAAATACCTTTTTTGCTCTGTTTGGTTCCACATTCCCACCCCCAAATATAATTATCCAGATTTATCTCACATAACTGAGGGATGCCTTAAAAGGATGTAATTTATCCCATCTCTGGGCAAAGCTAAAGCATCAAAAAGATTTCCTGCACCCACTGGGAGGTTTGCAAGCACATTCTAGTTGCAGCTCATTTATTTCTGGGGCAGTATCAGGTCATAAAACATACAGTGTGAAAGAAATACTGGCACTGAGCAAATTTTGAAGCAAATTAGGGCATTTTTTCCCTACCCCTCTTATACCAGACTCCCTGATGGAAGTCCACAAATAATTTCTTCTCTAAGAAGACAATAAAAACTCATCCTAAATACAGTCTTGAGAACCATATATACACATTTTGTATATCTGAAAATGCTGGCAAAAGTCCACAGAGGCAGAAGATAGAAAGCATGAAAGCTAAGTCTAACATCAGCTTCTCTATTGAACCTGACAACCTAGAAACAAAACAACATAAGGCTTCTTTCTTCTGGAGTAACCTCCCCACACTGTGGTTTTTCCAGTGGCATGTGGAAGGGGCCAGCTGTTGAGACCTTCTTTCTGGCTTCCTGCCTGAGGAGCTTAGAGCTGTCATGCAGCAGAGAGACAGGCCTGACGAATGCTTTGTGCCCAGGTGTTCAAGAGTGCTGTGACTGAGTGCTTGTCTGGGAGTTGCAATAGTTTTGAAGTCATGTATCGATACACTGACTGCAAAAAGGGATTGGCTGCTGGAAAAAAAAGAGGTAACAGATTAAGGAAGTTGTCATGAAAATCAGATTAAAAGCATTAAAATAAAACAGCAACAGGTGGTCACACTTTCCCACTACTGCCACACACACACACACACCCAACAAATGTCATGGCAGCATCTTCGTACCATACTGTCTGGGGTTCTTTATCCACAGAGGGCTCTGATCTGGATAGTCTGCTGGAACACTGAGCTGCAGGGGTGGGACATTTGGAAGATTCTTGTCGTCTAAAAGGCAAACACACTTCCCTCAGAACAGAGCATTTCTTACCACACAGGAGGCTTTTGTGCATAATTGAACTTGATTTCTAGCCTGTGAACCCCAAGGACTGCACATCTCCCCTCTTCTTCTTACCTAGCTTGCATATGAGATGAACTGTGCCATTATTACTGCAGTGTGAAGGGTCCAGGTTCACCAGGAATTTAGGATTTAATCTTGCAACTTCTCCTTGTAAGACATTTGGTATGGTCTGTCTTTCATCCTCTTCATATTTCCTCTTTCGAGGGGAAGCAATGGGGGCCCTGTGTAAAACACAACCCACAAAAGGAGCAGGTGAAAACACGCCAGCGTTGCACTTGTTCAATATCTCACAACGTGAAAAAAAGAAAAGCCTGAAGTCAATCCCCATCCATAAACCCAACTGTTCTTTTAATGGTTCATAGAGAGACATTTCTGCTGCAGCAGTGAGCCCTCAGGGCAGGCAGCAGGCCCGTGGTACGTACGTGATGGGCTGCCCGTGAATCGCCGTCATCGCCGGCATGAACGTCCGGTACAGGGAATGGTTGAAGACTGGGGAGCGGATGTTGGCCAGAACAGCATCCAAAAGGGGCTGACACAAGTACTGCTGTTTGGTAGGGGGCACTGGGGGAGGTGGTGGAGTAGGCTGAAACACAACAGAAGCCCCTTTTCTTTTAATCGTCACCAAAAATAGAAATATCTGCTATTGATTTTGAAAAATTTTATAGTGATGCCTGAAGTGGCTCCCTAGAAACAGAGACCAGACAGGAGGAAGGGAATAAAGGTGGAGATTTATTGGAAAGGCCCTCAAAGGCCCAGCCTGGGGAGCCAGAGGCTGCTCTCACAATGGACCCCAGGATGGACCCCGAGTCACCAGTTCTTCACACCTTTATGGCTTTGCTCCATTTGCAGATCAGTATCAATTCCCCAATTAAAACTTTAGCTCATGATGGCATTTCCCCAAGCTCACCCCCCCTTCTCAAGATGTTGGGTTACACATTTTGGGCCCAGGACAGTCTGGGTGTCCTTGGAGAGCAGGCCAGGAGAGGCTTTGTTATGTCCATCTGAACATGAGAGAGCAGCAGCTCCCAGGCTACAAAACACTGCAGAGTTACACACTTAAGCACTACAGAATTTGAAAAATATGAAAGTTAAAATCCAAGGCATCAATAGCAGTAAACTTCTGAGGCATGAAATGCAAATGATTCTCAAAATTGTATATAGTGATACTAAGCAAAAAAAAAAAAAAATTCTGCATTTTGGTTTAGGAAGGCTGTTGTGAAATCAGCCACAGTCCATAGAAAGAATTGTTCAAGTCTTGGCACAAAGCACAAGAAATTGAGAGTTCAGTTAAAAGATACATACAGGTGACTTACATGAAGTAAATGCTTGCCCATTTTTTCCTGTTTACTTATTTTGTCCAACCTTACTTGAAGTTTTAACAGCATGACTAATAAAAACTGCAAAAATGATCCTGCCAAATCTTAAGACCTTTTGGAATGAATTGCTTATCTCTGCTGGCACAAAGCATTACATACCACAGCCATATCATTTTTCAGCTTCTCCAGAGCAATTTCACATTTCTGCAGTGTCTTCAAGGGGCACCTGCAGAAGAGGAGAAATTTCATCCACATCACCCACGAAATGGGCTCCTCAGCTGAAGTGTTTCTGCTGTCTGAGCCCCACAGAGAGCCTCAAAGGCAACAGGGCTGGATGCTCAACAACAGATTTCTGGAATAGCTGGGAAAACTGACAGGAAAAGTTACCGTTTTGAAGGGTCAGTCAGGATATCTAAGAGACTCTTCATTTTACTCAGGTCCTTCTTCCTGTCTGAAATAGTGTGAGAAACACAAACACTGACCACAAGAACAGAAATGCAGCATAATGTCAAAAATAAAAACATGAGCCAGTACTAAAGAAAGCAGTGAGAATTAAAGACCTTTCATTTCATCCTAGGCATAGCCAAAGCCTAAATTCTACATGTTTCAAAACCATCCAAAATAAAAGAAAACTGACAAGAGTTAAGGGATAAGGATTTTGCCCACTCTGCACACTAAAATCTTTAGTTAGAAGAAAGACCAGCTAACTTTCTCTGACATTTTTAATCCCTGGAAAAGAAGTCACCACAAAAGACAAAGTATTGTTTCTTTCAGCAGGTAAGAGAGCTCACACAGAGAAATGCATGGCCAAGTACAGGAAACCTCACCTTCATTTTTATCTATTTTATTGATCATCCTCCGGAGTGGCTCAATGTATTTTGATAGCTGTTTGAGTTTTTCCAGATACTGTTGCTCCTCTGACTGACCAGAACTGGCTGGACTCATGACAGAATTTGGATTTCCTAGCAAAAAGGAAGACTGCATGTCACAGGGTGATAAAAGATACTGCAGAACATTATTCTTGCATTTCAGAATCTTGATCTGGATTGTGGCACTCTCAAAGCGTAGTTTGTGTCAAATATCCACATCCACAACTGGATGCCCTCCATAGTTGAGGTGCCTGCCCAATTAGTGTAGAAATAACATGTTCTATGGGCAGAACAGCAATTCCCACTTAATACATTTTTTTCTGAAAATTCCAAAGTTCCATACACCCATTTTCTAGGTCTTTATTTTGCCTTCACTCTGATGCTTTAAACACTAAGCACAATAAACTCACTGCAGTTTTTAAGTGGGTCCTTTCCTATCTCCAAAGCACACAGTACTGGTATCAGGAGCCAGCACGTTACCCCCATTCACAGTATCACAAACTGCTAATTACATCTGGGAGGGAAGTGCAAAGAGGCAGAGTAGCCCTGGGAAGGTGTTCTGCAGCAAAGCAGCCTGCTGCCTGGGATTAAGTGGTTATGTCCTTTACAACTGCACAGTGCCACTAAGGGTTCCTTCCTGTTGGAGCTAAGCAATCATTATGCCTCTATAAACTTGCTCCATTAAATAAAGTATCATTCTTTTTTTTTCCAAAAGATTGAGGAAGTTAGGAAAAACCCATTACATAGTTCAGTGATAAGAAAAGAGGTTTCAATTCGTTTTGATTTGGGAATCCAAGCTGTTGTGTCGTGTGGTGTATGTGACACGTTCACTACTTGCAATGCCAGCTGCTATGTAGAGCTCTTGGAAGTTTACACTGTGCCAAAAATAGCAGGTTTCCCAGGAACTATTACAGTTACCAGAGCATAGCCCAACCCATGGTGTGCAGTACAGCTCTCAGATCATTTACCTGGAGTGTTTAAAGGACCTGGGGATGGGACACTGAAGTTCTGAGGTGTTCGTGCAGCTGCTGGGCTCTGTGATGGTTGTGGAGATGGACTGGGGAGAAAGCTGCTGGGTGATGGAGCAGGGCCAGAGCTGAAAAATAAGCATAGAATTAAACCTGCCAGAATCTGACAACCTGTAAGCAGATATGATTTTAGCAAGCATCATTATGGCAGTCTGTAGCTGTGCCTTGGTGAGGATTTCATACACAGATTCTTCATGTAAAATAGGAGTTTTCAGAGTGTAATTCAGCACAGTCTCACCTGTGCTCTCAGTGCAGCTGGTATTAAAATTCATTCACTTCAATGGAAATAGAGTAAGAGATACTGAATGTTTCTGAAAACCTCATGCTTATGGCATTAACAGAAACCCTCCAAAGTTGCAGTGTGGCTCACCTGACATTTGAGTTTGGCTGAGAAGTTGGCTGGCCTGGCTGAGGCGATGGCTGTGGCTGTGGTGGTGGAGGCATTGACTGGGGTGTTTGAGCTTGCTGGACAGGAGATGGGGATGACATCATGGTTATATTGTTCTGGCTGACCTGCAACGTGGGAAAAGATACAATCAATAACAACAAAAGGGAGTAGAGGATGGGAACCTAACTAAAAGGCTTTACCTGTGGAGAAAAGTGTATCCTCAGGCCTACAAGAAATGAAAGCATTAGTTGCCTTTCTTCCCCATAAGGACACTCCCACCTGTATCACTCTTGAAGCTCTCAGGGCAGTAAATCTTACCAACTTCAGTAGAAACAACCATTAGAACTGTACATTGCTTGAACTGACTGTATAATGATTATTTTTCACTGCCCAAACCATCATGTTGCAATTAAAATGTCGGAAGTGCCACATGAAAAACCTGTACTTTATTAGAACTAAAACGGAGCAGGGAGAAAAGACAGTTCCCACTTGATAATGAAGAGTCAAAAACCCCTCCTGATTTAGACATTTTAATTACAGACCTCAAAGGTCTGTCAGACTTCACTGTAGCTTCTCAACTGGTTTTCTTTAGGAAGAAGGAAGAAAAAAAATTAAGTAAGCCAAATCACCAACATCTTTTTTATATACTGAGTTCTGAAAATCTGGGTGGAGATAGAAGCTCCAAACTGAACAGCTGGGTGGAAAAAAAATGAAGTAGCTTTCTGACCTTTGGAGAATGATGAGGTGTGCCTAAAGGACAAAAAGACAAGTAAGAGCATTTCCAGAACAGCACCAAACTCTGGGTAACAACTAAGTTTATTCTGTACATTCTACGGTGCCAGAGCCAGATGATACTCAGATTTGAGCAACTTCTCACATTTGTTCTAATACACATTTTTCCCTTTAATCACTTAAAACCAAAAAAGAAAACCTGTGGAATGGCAGAGGCATGGGACAGTAATGCAGTTATTAAGTGATCATGTTTGTTTAAGGCACACACAGAGTTCTTATGATTTGAGGCTATAAATAAGTATATACAAAGATAAATGGAATTAGCCTGCAGAGGCAATATATTGTGGCTCATTAACCCATGTATCCATTCTGTAAGTCATTGATTAACATCTTTGAATTAACAACTCTTTCCATCAGTCTAAACCATTTTTAAGTGAAGGTTCCTGTAAATCCACAAGTCCCAGGCACTTCACAGGCACTGCAAATTGGTGTTGCACTTCACTCTCTTGTTAAATATCCATCTAAATAATCCAACTGTATCCAGAGGACATGATATTTAGCATATTGAAAAGTATTGCATTGTCTACTTTTGCATAGACACACTGACTACACAAGGAAATGCTTTGCTGGGTACATCACATTGCAGCTATGGCAAAAGGTCACACTCCCACCCCCAAAAAAGGGCACAAAGAATCCCCAGCTCAGTGCAAAATAACTCATCTTGAAGATCCTAGTTTATCATCCATTACAGAACAGTTCAAAACCAAATACAGCCTGACATACTGTGAGTTTTGTTCAATCTTCAACAACCCCAGTACCTCTGCAACCTCTCACACAAAGGTAGTACATGGAACAAGTGAGGCTGAAATGATACAATATCTTCCTTTTCTCCATAATCAACAACTACTGAGCCTGTGCTTACTGTTTTCCAAAGGAAAGTGGATTCTTTAACAGCACATCTCTCCCCAACAGCTGTAAAAGCATCTCTGAGATTGAAAAGCACACAGTGCCTCCCACAGACACCAGGCAGCTCACCACCTTTGGAAGGAAGCTAGGATGGACACTGCAAAAAGCATTCCCTGGTTTTTCACAAGTCTATTTAATGTACTATTAGACAGCAAGTGATTTAGAACTTACCTATATGGATACTGCACCCATTTTTCATCAAGTCAGACTAAGACCACTTGGAATGGTTCATCACTTCCTGAAAATCAGGCCCCTGTTAAGTGTCTCAAGTTGGTTACAAAGACATACTTCTAGACACTTAAATCCATGTGTTTTGGGAAGGAAGGAAGATAGGAAGGAGAAAGATTTCATTAGGTTCTCTGCCAGATTTAAGTTTCTGTGTGTAATTCAGCACTAAGGACATTATTAACATTAATTTACAAATGCTGCAGAAAAGCCAAGAAAAGGACATGCAGCATGTACTGTGCACATAAGCACTGGATGAACTGAATTTTTTTGCAGTACCACTCCCCATTCAAATATCTCCACAGGCCAACAGGTATCCTCCTTTCCAGGTTTGCTTTCTGCCAGCTTCATTTCAAAGCAGCAAAGGCCAATGTCTAATAGTAAGCAAAATTGTGACATTTTCAAAAACATGCATTCAGAAGTGTGCAGTTCTGAACTTACTGCCTTGGTTTTCTTTGACAGCAGTTCATTTGCTACATAATAATTTCAGATGTCTTTTTATAGAACAGATTTAAAGATTATTTCAGATTTAGATTTCTACATTGTTTGCAGGATATGGATTAAGATCGTAACAATTTAATAAAATTTCAACTTCTAGGGAATGCTCTTTGTAGCTGACTCTGAGTAAAAAGAAGGCTTAAAAAAATTAAACAACCAAACAAACACACCACCAAAATAGCTATGAACCCAAAAGACAAAAATACCCCTCCTCTCCAGAGCTTTAACTCTGTTGAATTCATTTAACTGCAGAGTTAAGCCAGAGTTATTGATCATTTGTATACTCTGCATCTTGAACAGATACAAGAAAATCCAACTGCGTATTTTTTCATTGAGGGATATGAATTTCTGCACATAAAAGCATGTCTGTGGACAGCTACTACAGCCCACTGAGCATGAATTTGCTCTGTCACTCTGCAGTGACCTGATCATGACACCACACTCTAATTTTCTAATTTGTCTTGCCCAAAAGGTATTTAGGTTTGCATGATAGAAGTTTGCATTTACATCCACTAAATCAAAGCTATTTTTAGTGTTCAGAGCACACTGTCCTGGAAGATAAACCCAGCTATGAGTTCTATCTCCAGTTTGCTGAGTCTCAGGCACAGAACAACACTCAGGAGATAAGGCTGGTAAGGGCCCTCAGTTCTAACTCTCTTGCAAATCAAAACACCAGGTGATTGTGGAACACAAAGTCATAGCAGTAATTTTTTCTGTTGTTTTGTTTGAAAAGACTGTAATAAGCAAAAAACCCCCACCAAACAAATAAACTCACTGGAGAATCAAATAAGTCTTGTGATAAAAAACAGGACAGACTGTTTTGTCATATGGGATAAAAATAAATAGCCACAAGGTACTGATATCACATCTGGTCCTTCTGTTGAAAAGCATTCTTAAATGCAATACCAAGATTCTTTTCTAAAGAGAAAATACACCCTGAACTACCTACCACCACATCTAAATGGATTTTGATGATACAGTCAAGGAGAGGACATGCTCTTAAATGAGGGATTAATAACCACATACACACTACAGCCCTTTACTCCTATTGTGATTAGCTGCAAGGGCTCTGGTGACAAGGAAGTTATATCCAACAGACAATATTAGTTAACCATTTTGTAAGATTAAGAGGTGTAAAAGACAGCATTTCTAATTTCTAATCTACCTAGAACCTCAACAAAATGTTTTGGCAGACAGTACTAGAGATTCATGCTGATCCAGAGCTGTCACGTATATGGCAGGTCAGACTGCCTTTCAAAACATGTTTTCAGCCACCAGTAAACCATGACTCACTCACTCACTCATCCTGGCACCTGCTTAGGAGCCATTTGCACTCCAATCATTGTTCATGAAAAATTTCTCTTCTTCTTCTGCTTTTGACCACTTTCCCAATCCTTGGCATGCTACTGAGAACATTTCCTGATGAGCAGTTCAATTGGTGGCAGAAATCAAGGCTCCTCAGTAACAATGACAGTTTTAAAAGATCACCCTATGGCACTGAATGCTTGAACTAGAAATCTTTTGCTATGAGTCAAATATTAAATATAAATAAAACTAATATTTAAATATCCATGGGAAAGCCTCAAATATTGTGGGTATTTCAAATGGGAGATGATTACTTCAGTCTGTATTAACTGCTACAGTGACCAAAGTGCAAAGTAAATTTCCCTCTGACTCCACAGCTATGTCTGGGGTTTGTGTCAGTTAACATATACACACTGTCCTGGATTGAAATGACCATCCATCTTCAACCAGAAATGACAAGAGATGTGTTTGTCTAGGACTGCAGAACCTTTCTGGTCACTGTCACTACCTTTGCAGACTCCTGAGAAGTGAAGTGCTCTGACCTCATGCATTTTCCAGCAACAGCTGGATAGGAGCTGCCAGCCTGCCTACACAGGTTCTCCTCTGATGCAGGTACAAGTGGAATGCTTCTGGCAGTTCCTCCTACACAACTATAACAGAAAAGAACAGCTCAAATTTTTCTGGGTCCCTGATACCATGCCAAGAAGCTGCTCCAACTGAAACGAGCCAAGTTGACTGGTAACACAAGAAGCACCTGTACAGAGCATGAACATACACCAAGCAAGGTCCTGGACACAACTCAGCCAGGTACACTGCAGTACTGACTTGCAACACTCAGAAATGCACACTCATGGAGTGAGGACCTTTAATTTGAGGCTTGAATCAATTCTGAACACGGAAAAGTTTAAAATGTTAAAATAAAGATCTTTAAAAATGCTTTATTTGATACCCCAAGCTCTCAGAAAACCTACTACTTAAAATGAAAAACGATCCATAAAAAAACCACAACCTAAACAGACTAAGCAACACCAGCAAGTTCATTGTTTGAAGCTCAAGTGAATTCCCCTTGCTTGAGAGGCAGCCTAGAGACCCAGGCAGTGAAGCTTTGCACAAAGGCTGACACAATGTGCTGACCCAGTAAATACCTGTGGCATTTGCTGTCCGCCCAAGGGGATGGAGCTTGGTGGTGTAGCAGACACAGCGGTGGTAGGCGGGAACCGTGGTCTGATTTGCATCCCACCTCGGGCCATGGGTGCGGTGATCATCTTTGAGGACAGAGGGACAACAGACAAAAGTAATCGCAAAACAAGAAATGCAGTGCACTGGCAGGATGAGAAGCACATGCAGCCTCCAGGAACTGGGGAGGGGGAGCATGGAAGGGAAGGTTAGTGAGCTTTTCTCTAAAGGTTAACCTGACGTGCTGGCTTGCAAATCAAACTCCTCTTTAGGCTTCTTCCATCTGTTTTCAGAGACCACCTAATGAACTCCTGGTATTTTGAGAGAGCTCACCTGCAGACTCAGATTCCTGGGTCAAGGGTTGACTATCCTGTCATTTCCATGAAGGGCCTTTCCTAAACTTTTCCTGATATCTTGAAGTTCCAAAATTCCTGGAAATAAGTACTCCAAGACTACTGTCAGGAATGCTCCATATAAGCAGCTCTATAATGCCATAGGTTTCTGATGTGCTTTCCCCTCTGTTGACTCCAGGTGTTCAGCAGTGTTTGCCAATGCTCCCTCCATTATGAGAGATTTTGCCAGACAGTACAACAGCAACTGTCAGTA
Organism: Chaetops frenatus; assembly: GCA_013400775.1. Lineage (NCBI taxonomy): Eukaryota > Metazoa > Chordata > Aves > Passeriformes > Picathartidae > Chaetops > Chaetops frenatus. The sequence continues at coordinate 504,737 of VZTR01002642.1, read as the reverse complement.
CAATGCTCCACAGTGAGCAAATTTCACACCAGCCTAACCTATGCCAGTATAGCAATGCCAAAGACAAAAAAAAGGACTCCCAGCTTTGGAAAAAATAAAATAAAATAAAATAAAATCTATCTCCTCCCCTTTATAACCCATACAATAAGTCAAATACAATTTTTTAACTTCCATAATTTTGACAAATACCTATTCCTCTATTACTAAGATGTGCTAAATTATTCTGAGTCCATGATCTTCCTCAAGCCTACTTCATGCTTTTTGATTCTCCAGCTGTATAGAGTGAGCACACTCTAAAGTACAATCATGGAGGGTAAATGATAAAGGGTAGTGTTAGAATTAATTTTTAATTTAAAATAGTATTAGGATTGTGCTGCTCTGCTGTGCCTATAGGCACCTTTCAGAACCATGAGCCTGCATAAGCCAGACAGATTTAATTTTTTTATATCTGTACAGCTCTCTGCTACTTAAAATTTGATATTACACCACATACTGAGATTTTACAATAAATACAGCATATTTTTGAGGTAGTATTCAGGTAACTTTGGCAGATTCACCTATCACTAAAAGAGCTTCTGCTTGGTACTTTGAAGATCTACAGTAAAGTTCTCTAGGCTACCTTTTTTTCCTAGCTTACATGTTACCAAGGAACCTACACAATCCTAACTAACCTAAGAGATAATGTAGTCTTCTTCCTGCAAATGACTTGGGGCACTCCTGCTTGGTGTTTATGTAAATGGACTGAAGCAGCCAGCAACTCTACAGAGTCAAAGAATGCATGTGCTTACAATTGTTAAAAATAAATAAAATTAAATACAACATAGCAAGACTGAAAAAGGAAAGCAATAACTGATAAAGAAAATCGTGTCAAATCCAGCACAGCTGTTAGTCCACAACATCAGAGCAATGCAGTCCCTTTCCATCCAGGCAAAGAGGGATGGTCAGAGACAGGATTTCAAAAGGGAAAGAGATGAGAGTGTTTCAGACATCACACACACGTGCACACACAGCATGCAGCAGCCGCCAGGAGCAAACACAACAACCCAGCCCTGCCACGAAGCACAGCTGGATGCTACAAAGTGCAGTGAAGAGCTACAGTATCAACATGAGAGCTGGAGAAGCAACATAACCCTAACAAAACCAAAAAAAAAGGGGGTGGGAAATTGCTGGGGGGGCGGGGGGGAAGTATCCTTTCAGGCACAATCACCCCATCTTAGACCCTTGTGAATGCACCCAGATCTCTGGAGCGTGTGGAATCCCAGGCATGTTATGGTGACCCACATGTCCCATCTTGGCCATGTTTCTGAAGCCACACCACCAAAGAGTGAAGATTTAGATTACTTCCACTGAGGCAAAGGAAATTAGAAGAATATTTATTCACAGGTTATGTGTCTGGCAAATCACTGAACACCAGCATGACAAACTCCAATTCAAAGGCTTTCAGCTGTTTCTAGTATTGTGGCTGGTCAAACGAGTGCACAAACATACAATTTTGGGTTTAGGTGTTTTTGTATTTTTTGAAATGGGTACTGTGGAAAGGAAATTTATACATAAAATGACACCAATTCCATTCTCTTAACAAAAGTAATCTATTTTTCCCCATTCTCCAGCTCATTTATATTTACCAAACCTGTGACCCTTTGACAAAGGAGTCAGGAAAGGGGGTTCCAGAGCAATTTATTCATAAAGGAGTTACTCTTCTCGTAAAGTAAGAACACAACCAGAAATGTTTAAGGACTTTTGAAAAAGATTTTAACTGAACACATATCTTCCTCCACAAGTGAAATTTACTCTTATGGGGTAAAATTCCAGACCCTGTAACCTGAGATAAATCAGAGAGCAAGAAGAGGACCTCCCCTCCAAAGCTGCAAACCCCATTAGTTGATAAAAATGAGGTGGAATAGAACAAATAGAATCCAGAACCTGTAACTTTCTTCTATCAAACATCCTAACATTCAGCATTCCATAAATACACAGCTTCTGGTGAGCACAGTGCCACTGCCACTGCACTAAAGGCAGCTCAGATTTTCAAACAGCAACAGCCACTCTGCATTCTGAGCACCTGAAGGAATTGCACCAGAACAGTGACTTAACTTTACTAATACTTTACTGCAGTTGAACAGATATTTTTTTTTTCCTTGGTGCTGCAAACATTCTGTGTAGGTCTCTGGTTGCTAGGACACTACTGCTATGAGCTTCCCTGAGAGTTACATGCTCACAAGGACCAGACACTCAAGCAGGGTAAGGTTGACTTGTGTGCTGTCTTTGTAACTTCAGAGAACTTCAAAACTCACACGAATCCATGTTTAAACCTGGGACTGCTTTTACTTTTATGTAGGAAGGATTTACAGAAACTTTATGGAAAAGGAAAAATGCAGACATAACAAGCAAAATTCCCAGTTTGAAAGCCCTTAAAGACTAAGTTTAAATGTAACAAGCAAAGATTAGCATAGGGTTTGTTTATTAAAATAGCTTCCCTGAACCAAATAAAGAAATCAAGGCAGATTTATTAAAAATGCTGATGCTACTGAAAGGTACTACACAGAAAGCAAAAACCTAGTCTTCAAAGAAACTTCTTACAAAGTAAAGAAAATCCTCATATACTCTCAACACTGAAGCTGCATTGTAATATTATAAAGTCACAATCTTAAAACTATTATATACAGAAAATATTTAGACAAGTACAAGAAACCCATTTAGTTATTGGACTTCATAGAAGTAAGTGAATTTTAGTAGACTCATCTTGCAATGGCATGAATATAAATGGAGTAAACCCCATATGTGGAATATTCCAAACTCCATATGTGGTAGATAAAGAGCAATCCCCAAGTTTACTACACAGGACTGGATAAAGCTGCAATACAAAACTTGCTGTCAACCATGTTACCACTCAAAGTTTTTCAAATGCACTGTGCTGTTAAGCCACTGGCAGATGAAATCACTAAATGGGGCAAGAATTAAGGTGACTCTACATAAACACAATCCATCTGCTTCAGAGTTGAAAAGAGCACCATTAAAGTTAGTAACAAGAAAAAAAGTCAGTGTCTCCTTCCAGTCAGCCTAAGTCCCTGCAGCTCCCACCTGGAAATTATTTAAGAAACAAGTTTTAATTCACATTTCAACCATAGGAAGATAATTCTGCATTGCTGCCACTACTGTCCCAACTGTACTTACCACTGCTCAGCTTTTACATCCTGTGTTACATTGACACAAGCCAAAGGACCAACTCAGAAACAGAACTTGGCCACCAAAAAGGATGTGGGCCACCTGAGAGTTACCATGGTACAAGACACTATCCCTGATATAAGTCTGGGAGATGTACACTGAAGGAGCAAGTGCTATCACAGTTCATATAAAAAAGCTTCTTACTGAATCTATGAAATTACTTGTGCACTGAATGGAAAATGGTGCTTGGAAAACATGGAATGTCTGGGTATACAAAAAGAATTCTGCCATTAGTCCCAGTCAGCCTCGTTTTTTCATCTGTCTGCCTCTCTCTTCATCTATAGAGTGGTGATATTTGTACTTACCCATGTCTGTAAAATGCCTCAATATGAAACACTACAGAGGTAAGCCACAAAAGACTTTCATATTCTTGTGGAAAATGGGATGAGAGGTTCAGCTCAAGCCATTCCCCATTTTTTTCCCCCATGTCTCCTTCATACCAGACACACATCAAGAAACAACCACTGGGGCTGCAGGTGTATTGCAGGATAAAAAAAAAACATGTTAGACAACAAGCTTTCACCCAGCACTTTTTTTTTTTTTTTAATGTAACTCTGCACTTGTGACACACACCATTTGTTCTTCACAGTTCACATCCAGAACAAGAGCATCTAGATCTACTGCCCATTTCACTCAGAAGAAGAATGAAAGATGAAAGGACTGAAAGGGGAGTGCCAAGAGATTTCATCATCTGTACTATTTTTTTAATAGTCTATACATGAAGATGGAAGGTAAATCACATGTGATTAAAGATAGCAGGCAAAGATTCACAGTACAGAAATCAGTTTACACAACAAAGCAGTCACCTAAGAGAATTTAATGAAAGAAGAGGTGATACACCCCAGGTACCAACAGCAGGACTTGTAGTGTGCCCACAGGAGACCATCTTACTCATGTGCATTCCTGTGTCAGCACAGGCAACACTCGCACCTACTGGGGACAGAGAGCATGCACAGAGAGGCTGTCAATGAAATCCTGCCTCTGACTCCAGGCAAAGGAGAAACAGCACAGGAGACCAGATCCCCTTTATACAGGGGATGACCAATGTCAGACCCCTCATCAGAAACCACCAGGAACCCAACTCCATGCTCATCTCTAGCATGCACTTGCCAGTGTGATACTGACCCCTGGGCAACTTACCTGCCCTGAAGCTCCCATCTGAGCAGCTTGGGCCTGAGCTGCTTGCACTGCTGCTGCTGCCTGCTGCTGCTGCTGGACCAGCTGAGCTCTTACCTAGAGTATGAGAACAAAAATCAAAGTGAACATACGTACTTGAGTATGGTATGACACTTCTGTTTCAACTGCATTGACTATGCTCATTAAAAAGGGTATGGAGACAAGACCAGCCTCACAAACTAAAGTTTCTGAGATTTCTTGTGAAAACAAGTTCCCATGTTTAAAACATTTAGAGTAGTTTTCCCACAGACTGCACACCCACTTCAACAACTTCTTGCAGCTTTTTACCTGCTCTATCAGGTCTTATATACAATAATTGATACTTAACTTTCTGGCAAGCCTACCAATAACCAGCATTTCAAATGTTTATACATTCATTACATCTGTCAGTGTGACAATCATGACATTTAATGACTCTTAGCTTAGCTGGTATGAGCAGAAAGTGGAGGTATCAACTCATCCATTTCTGAAGTGTGGCTGACACTCCACTCCTCCCCAGTAAGGCCCAAAGAAAAACAGGTCTGAGCTTTGACTCAACAGCAACCTATGCAGCCCAGATAAAAATGACCTTAACACTTCAAAAAGCTGCACCATTAAGAGGATGACCCAGCAAGAGATTCAACAGAGTAAAACTATCATCTTGCCCACCTTCTCTTCAAGGCAAGAACAACCAGCATATTAAACTGTGACCAAAACCTTCCAACATGGCAGCAGAAACAAAGCCAGCATGGTAGAGAGCTAACACTGGCTGCAGTCTAGAACACTTCAAAGCACTTGCTCATGTTCTAGTAAAGCAAACAGAGTGGAGGTAATTTTTCTTTAACCAGACTATGTTTCTTTTTCTTTTTTTCACTTGTCCACCCAAGAGTGAGACAAGAAATTATTTTTTAAATATTAGCTGCATGAATGGTTTTCACAGATTTCCAGAACTCCTACTCTTGGGTACAAAACCATTCTCTATAGTTCTCTGGCAGGCCCAGATAGAAACCTTTAAACACTCTGTACTCATAATGTGCTAACTGCAGAGCTTTTAACAAGTTATGATTTTCCTACTTCATTATCAGCAAAAGTCAGATATATTTTTTATTTCTCTGCATGATCATAACAAATCACCAATCAGCTGGTCTCTAGCCCTTACCTGCATAGCTTTTAACTGCTGTGGTGTAAGAGTGACAGGCATAACCTGACTGGGAATTTGTCCTGAGATTGCCTGTGGTTGAGATACCATGGGCTGGGGTTGAGGCTGGGACTGTGGTGGAAGCTGAGACTGCTGTGCCTGAGCAACCTGTTGTTGTTGTTGCTGCTGCTGCTGCTGTTGCTGCTGTTGTTGCTGCTGCATCTGTTGCATCTGCTGTTGCATGACTTGTTGAGGTGGCTGCTGCTGTATCTGTTGTTGTGGTATTTGCTGCTGCTGTTGCTGCTGCTGCTGTTGCTGCTGCTGCTGTGCCTGCATGACCTGTGCTGCCTGCAGCTGCTGCATTTGAGCAATCCGCTGGAGTTGCTGCTGCTGCTGTTGCTGCTGCATCTGAAAAGCAGGAAAAGGCAGGATGCTAAAGCTTCCAGCAATGTGACAGCAGACTTACTTTTACAGCATAAACCAAAAGTCAACAGAATCCTAATACACCAGATTGATGTTTTAAGCCCAAAGGGAAAGTCCAACAACTTTATTCACTCCTCCCTCATATATCTCAACCTTAAATGGTGCTAAAGCCTGTATTTCCACATTACAAGCTTTCCTGTAACTTTTAAAAGCAAAGGTGAAGTGCATCAGCCTCTCCTGTACAAATGGGCTCAGATACAGTTTTTCAAATGTAATCCCCCCTTACCAAAAACTGCACAAGAATATGAGAGCTGAAGTTTCCTCATCTGCCTCTGTGTCTAAGGATGATGTGTGTATATATATATATACACACGTGTATATATGTGATGTGCTCCACAGAGAGTTTTTAAAGTGGCAACACATTATTCATACAATGACAAAACAGCCACTATTGCTAGAGCAATTCAAGTGCTGTGCTTTCCCAATTTCTGTCAGAATGAAAGACAATCCTGACATTTATAAAAAGAAAGAGACGAAGATTTTAGTTCCCTATTGATATGACAGAAGAAAGCAACAAATCATCTGTAAAGCCCTTCCTCTAGCATGTAATATATTGCTGTCAATTAACTTGGCAGTCTAACCTGAAGCCCTACCCTGAAGTAGAAATGTGTTAGTAACAGGCAGAACTGACACTCCCACACAAGCCAAGCCTCACTTGATAAGTAACTGATCACCACATTTGCCATTGTAGCTGTTTGTCATCACCTGCTGTTGGTTTTGCTGCTGCTGCATCTGCAGTTTCAGCATGTGCTGCTGTTGCTGCTGGACAGCCTGCAACTGCTGCTGTTGCTGCTGCTGCTGTGCCACTGCAGCAGCTGCTGCCTGCTGCTGCTGGACCTGGAACTGCTGCTGCATGGCTGACTGCTGGGCCTGGAACTGCTGCTGCTGCTGCAGGGCCACCTGCTGCTGCTGGAACTGCTGTTGCTGCTGCTGTTGCTGCTGAGCTATCTGTTGAAGCTGAAGTTGGGCTAAAGAGAAGACAGACTACTTAAAACATGATACCCAAATAATGCAAGAATTATTAATGTCTTTCATTAGCAGTATATACTTTTGCTTCCTCAAATGGATGAGGCACATTAGCAACAGAATTAATTACACTTTGTCCTACCAACTTCTAATTCACTCTGCCTCCATTGAGTCAGCAACCTAAGAGAGTAAAATTGTGCAGGAAGAAATGTGCACGGAGGTCACCAGCAGGAAGCACCGTACCATGGAATACATAGGTGAGCTCTACAAAAAACAGTGTTCTGGAGTTGGCAAGATGAAAGAAGAATTTGCTCATATGACAAGCTACACTGTTGCTGACTATACCAAGGAAGACATTTATCCAATTAGGTAGCAGTACTTGAAATCAATTCTTTCCCCAGTTCACTGATTCAGCCAGAAGTACGACATCTCTTCAGCACCTTTTCCTTGGAGAAAGGACTCATTACTGAAAAGCTGATCTAACAATTCCAGTGGTTGAAGCAAACTGAGCACTTACTCTGCTGAGTAGCTGTAGAGACACCAGGCATACCATGAGGGGCCATTCCTGAGGTTCCAGGAGGCTGCTGCTGCCCTGGGAGGCTCATCTGCTGTGCCATTGGACCAAGGCCTGTCATCCCAGTCATTGGTGCTCCTTGAGCTCGGGAGGCCATGCCCATCCCAGGCGCCCCAGCTGTGGGACCCCCAGTCAGATTCTGCAGGGCATTCATTGGATCTACAAAGAAAACAGACACTGACATGCAGCCAGCCATGCAATTGCTTTCCAGAATCCTCTGCTCTCCATTATCCACTCTCTGATCTGGCAATTTCAGGCCATGACTAGATCCAGTACCCTGACAAACTAAGATTCACTACCCTGCCTGTGAGACAAGAGGCTTCCGGCACATGTTCACCTCTCCGTAAATGGAGTAGAGATGATTTAAAGTGCTCCAGTGTTATGAGGTTCCACACAGATTTTAAATACATTAGAGAAAAGGAACTTATTAGCCACCTCCAAATCCATACACAAGTCAAAACAAGCTGCCAACAAAACTCCATGAGGATATATAGCTATTAACCTCAAAAACCAAGAGTCCCACTGTGGATCTTGCTCCTCAAGTCAGAGAAGCTGAATGCTCAGACCAGAGGATGTACTTTGCTATACAGCTCCCCCTCTAACATCACTGTTATATGCATTGACTCAATTCAGTGCCTTTCAAGACAGTTTTTCATAATCTAAATCCTGGGCACACAGAAAAGTGAAGTTAAAGAGAGAAGGACAATTCAAGAGGTCAAAGCACAACATGGGCTGCAGAAGCAATATTAGCCAGGTACAGAACACACACCATCTCTTTCTTAAGAATACTTATAAAATAATTTCCAGCAGGCTAGACTGCACGTTAATCAATCACTGACTGCATCTTTGCCCTACAGAGGGATGAAAACACAGGACCATCCTATGTCCCCAACATCCACTGTAGTGAGAATTAGCACAGAGGCCAAAGCCAGGATCAGACCTGTACTCAGCCAAATGGCACAGCACGTACACCCTGCCAATAATTCTGCCTCTCGTGCAACACCTAAGGAAGCCACAGCTGGCAACAGGCAGGAACCTGGGCTGCTCAGCAGGAGATCATTTTCAATCATTCTCGTGCTTTCAGGAATCTTAGTGTTGTGAGCTAACAAAAGTACAAACAGGGGGACAAACAAGTCTGCTGTGTTACATCCAAAGCGCTGTCCAAGCCTGGCACCCTCATCACTGAACAACTCCCAGACTGTCACACTCCCCTTCCTTCACTACAGCAGCATTTAATATCCTAGGAATATTAATTAGCAGCTAGGGAATACACAGACACTTTATTCTTAGTAAACCACAGCCCTGATTTCTGAGCTGTTCTACTTAGAAATGGAGAGTACGGGGGAAGGAAGAAAACAACAACAAAAAAGGAACTCTTACCACTGACTGAGGCTTGAGATTTCTTATTGTCTGCAAAGAAAAAAACAATGGATCACCTTTGCTAATATTGTCACATTGACCCTTTGGATAATCTTTCTACAAGAAATATATTCACATCATAATTTAAAAAATAAAAACAAATCCACTATCTACTGTAGCTCTAATAAAATACATTAACCTAAGCCAATTTGGTAATCAGAATGCTATATAAAAATGGAAAGAAGGCAAAGATACAGGAAAAGTTAGGAAGGAGGAAAAGTAGCAAGTTTAAATAATTTCTCAAATACTTTTCAATTATAGATGATGTGTAAAAGAAATTGTATTTAGAAATTAAGCATGCATACTACAGGAAGATTTTTAAAGCAACTTCTTAAGAAACACGTGCAGAATCACACACAGAAGCCCTATAATTTACTTTTTTTTTCCTCTAGGAGGGTTCAATGAATAACCACAACTGAAAAGAAAACCAAAACTAAGAAATTACTTACGAATATCTCGGAAATGGATAATAAGTCTGGCCACAAGAGAAAGATATTCCTCCTAGAGGTGAAAAATAGTATTTTAGCATAAGAAATGAAAACAGAATTAGCATTACTTTCTGGTTCTTCAGTATTCTTCCTAAACATACTGGATTTTACTTTACAAGGTGTGTGGGCTTTTCAGAGCAGTTCACTTCCAAGAAACAGTCTGTTTATTAACTAGGAATATTTTTATTAATACATCATTGTGGTTGATGGGACAAGAATGCCAAGAAACCACAAAATTCACAGGAAAGAACCTCCCTGACAGCCACACTAGCAGGATCACAATATGCAAATATTATAAACCAACATACATTTTCCACTTCTTATCCACTGTAATTCCTTTTTTATAAGGACAGAACCTGCTGACTTGGCACACTGAATTATTTTAGTCCTTGAAATATGTCACATTCTTACTACAGTAACTTTTTAAAAAACTAAGTTCATATTACAAATACAAGTAAATTAATAACTTGGAAAACTAACACGATAAAAGTGTCAGAAGTGAAAAGACAAATATTCTTTGAAATATTTTCTTAGTGTGCTTCATAACGTGTAGGAAGCTGCAGAGGGCTGAGACAGCCTTGCTGCCCATGAAACAACAACTGACCAGGGAGAACGCCAACAGGGGGCACTGATTTGTGACATCAGCATTACAACATTTTCACCAAAAAAAGTTCTATTTCAAACATGGCTTGTTTGGAGACAGCCACAGTATCCAATTTCTCATAACACAGCTCCAGGGAAGAAGTTTATGATTTGATAAGAGTGCTGAATTGTGCATTATAGCCAGACTTGCACAGAGGCTACAGCTCTTCCCTTGGGGTTATTCTTGACAGAGCCTTTTCATTGATATCCCAGGTTTTTCTGACCACCAAACTGGAATAGTGCTACTTTGTAGATACAGGAAATTTTATGCAATTCACTACACACAAACATTCAGGTAAGAAAATGAAAGTATATGTATGGAACCAAGTATGGGTCCATATATGCATGAAATGCTGCAGCATCAGCAAAAGTCCAGTTTGATGCATCTATTGGATGCAGAACTCCTCGCTTGCCCTCAAGATAAAAGAAGCAGCAAATATAAATCAAAATTTCAAGTAACTCTGTATTCTTAAGTGCACTGGCTTTGCTATTTCTGCAATTTATTCCAAACTTCTTTTGACACCCAATCACTTCTGGAAGCAAATAGAGATGCTTTACCCTTGTTTTGGCCTTCATAAACACATGGCTCTCCATATCTTTGCTAGATTTATTATGGGCAACACCAGCTTTCCTCATAGCTTCATCACTGAAAAAGAAAAGAAGAAAAAACAAGCCTGGGTATTAATTAAGGGCATTGCAAAATACTTTTTCTGGTTAGAAAGGTCTGTGAAACAGCTTCTTACCCTCTCTCATTTATAGAGTAAGAACAAACAAAAAGCCCAAACAGCCACCAAAAAAAAAAACCCCAAACCAAACCACCACCACATATTACTTAAAACTGCCACTCTTTAAAGTTTCTTCAAATAACGGTGAAAAAAGCCAACTCACTTCTAAAAAGCAACACAAATATTCTTTGCAGAAATTCAAGACCAACTGCTAAACAAGTCATTATTTTACTGCCTGATGTATTATTTTGACAAAATACCAGGACTTGTTTATTTGACGAAAGCTGAATGACAGGATTAATGTAATCCATGTTTGGCAAACAATGAGATTGAGCTTCCTAGCATCATTCCAAAAGAATTCTCTAAACATAAGGTGGAAGAATAAAACAAAACAAAAAAAGGTTGCCTAAAGGCACAGAGGCTTAACCAGTGAGTGAGGACAATGAGTGGGAGCATTGATTAGGGACAGGGAAGGGCAGAGGTGCAGGGATGGGCAGGGTGGAAGGGGACATGAGTGGAAAAGAAGGGGCATTCTCAGTACATCAAAGAGCAGCAACCAATTCAACTATGGAACATGCAAAGAAAGACACCCTAAAACAAGGAGTTCAGCCAGGTGAAGCCCTGTTCAAATCCTCTAGGCATTGTCATTCTCAGAAACTTGCCTGCAAAATCTGTTCTTTTTGAAAGCAACCTAGCAGTTACAGTCTAAATTCCACAAACAAGTGATCAGGAAATACTCTAACTTTGTAATTAATGTATCAGCAAGTCAATTTTCGGTGACTGCCATTGCATGAGCAGCTACCCTACATTAAATACACCTCAGGGCAGTGACCCCTGAAAGTTTCAGCTGCTCTGAAGAGGCACAACTGTTTTCTTTCCCCTGAATTTCTATCACCTCCCATGCAGCAGGAATGGTGCTTGCACAAGAAGTAAACTGGTTCAGCTTTCTGACTCAATGACAGTCACACAAGAGAAGAGCAGATGCTACAGCCTTAAAATTCAGGAGCTTAGGCTGCCACAACTCACCCTCTTACCTGGCAAACCAGCAGCTGACAGCTAAACTGCTGCAGCCTTTAACACCCAACACAGTGGAACGCTGTACCTGCTGTGAGGCTCTCATGGGAACCTGTTTGTGGGGTCTGGCAGCCACCAAAACAGTGCTGCTCATACACAAAGGTTACTTAAACTGAAGCAGAATCTGAACATAGTGCAGAGTAACTATTCCTCCAGGGGCAAACAAGTGAACTGCTCATGAAGGAGATCTGCTGTGGAGGAAGAAGCTGTATCCAATTCCTTATTAACAAGTCCTTTTTTCCACACTTTCCCTTTAGGAAAGGCTCCCTCTAAATCCACACTGCTCTGAATGCTCCTTTAGCTTTCCAATCCCAGTACCATGACAATGTCTTTCATGTTGAGAGCACTGAAAACTGAGCAGACAAAAAAGAGAAGACAGAGATTGCACAGAGGCAAGTAAAGAAAGTAACACGTGAGCAGTAGTTAGTGGATGTGATAGAGACAGTGATCAGTGTGGTATCAGGAACTCAGAAAAAAATCCACAGCTAAGAAATTATCTGCTTTTATATGGATCTACCATTTCCTCTTGCCATTATAGAACATGAAAGATGTATTATTGTGACTACATCTGCATTATTGAAAGTGCCACTCCAAGCTCTCCATGTGCTATCTGTCAGCATTCCAATAAAGGTTTAGACTAGGAAGAAACAAAAACACAAGAGTTTGTTCCTTGTTCATGTATTTAACTGCTGTCAACATTAAAATAGTTCCCTTAAAAGACTACAGAAGTCACCTAAAACAGAGTCATAGCTTTAGCACAGAGCACATTCCTTGCAAAACACCCAACTCTATAAAACTTCGGGAACTAGATGGTACCAGCCAATTCAACCTTCACCTGCCTTGTGAGCACTTGGTAAATGTATCACAGGATGTGCACTAAAAATCTGCCTTTCTGATTTCATGCAGAACACTCAGAGTTGTGGTTTCACAAGATGAAGCACTCAGCACCAACACCAGCTTCAGGAATTCCCCCTCCACTCTCAAGAAGCTGGTTTCCAGCCCAAATATGTGCAACCTCTCATTCAGGCTAGCTGGTCTAATCGAAAAATCTTGCAGAACGTGTTCTCCAAAACTGCCCCAGCCCCACAGCATGACTCCATCAATCAGTTGTTACAGTGAGACACAGGACAAGGAGTTCCAGGGCCAACACCACATGAAGTCACGGACCAGCACACAAGGTGAGTTACATCCCATCCCCACACACAACACAGTTCCCTTCCAACACAGCCTCCAAGCAGCTCAGGGCAGGAATTGCACCCAACCACAGACTGAGTTCACAACCCAGATGAGGTCTGTCCTTCAGGCAATACCAACATTTAAAAACATATTAAGGGAAGGCCTTCAGCAAGGAGACTGCCAAGGCACCAGTAGGTACCAGCTCTCTGTGAGGGCCAGAATAAAGTGGTGCTCTGCAAGCAGAAGGGTATATCCACACTCCTACACCACTGCTGACTCCTGGAACACCTTGGGAGAAGCCAAAGCTGCTTCTCAGCCTCAGTCACTGGAGCTCAGGCTTCCTCAGTCTTCCACAGTATGCAAGTCCTGCTTGGGCCTGCAGTCACACAGAACCTAACACTGGAAGAGACTTCTCAGGACATCAAAATTCTCTCAAATGTCCACCAGCAAATCATGCACAGGGGCCACTGACACATTCCTCAGGATACCCACTGCCCACACCGAAATGGTCACTCACATAACAGCACTCCTGAAAAATGAGGCCAAAACCCAGATAACTTAAATTCAGTGTTGTAATGAAAACCCAAGTCTGAAATTGCAACAAACTGTCACATCTATATCCAGCAGCTATAAAGAGGCACTCAAAATGAGTTATGTGAATTATTTCATGCTTTTAATGTTCAAGACCAAGTGTTAACATTTATGGTGACAAATATCACTTCTTGGTTGCAAGATGAACTAGAAGATTTACATACATTTAAGACTGTATTTTCCTAACTGCTAGGAACAACCTTCCCACAAACTATAAAAACTTTCAGATGATTCACCAGATATTTAATTACCTCCCTCTTCCACCCACTATGTCAGCCTCTAGTGACAAAATTGGGAGCTTCTGGAAAGGAATAGGAACTTGTTGCATAGAGAGCTCAAGCCTTTTTGGCCAGTATATAGCTTTTATTTCTCATTCAACAAACTCTCCTTCTGGCTAGTTTCATCTTATTCCAAGTGCCACATGAAACCAATCCAGGCTGTTTGCAGATATCTAATGCACAGTAATTGCTTAAAAAAATCTGCTGCAGTCACTGTAACAACTCATCCCAGTCATCCCAGTAACAGTTTTGCTTGCTTTTTAAACAAGACCATGAATACAAATATCTGATCCAAACTGCAAAACTGTATGGAGCACAAGGAAGTAACAAAAACCACAACTGTCACTGCACCTGTAATAGAAAGTACACAAATCATACAGAGATATCTATGCACTCAGCTAAAAGAAAATAAATAGAGGTCATTTATTAAAAGTTTAGGATTACTGTCATCTCTTCATATGGCATTAACCTAAAAGATTTTTTGGTCAGTAGTAGTCATTTTTTAATCCCTTGTTGTACACTTCCACTGAAAAATTTATGAGCATTGTTTGCTGCTCAGAGAAAAACATCAGAGTTTGCAGGGCAAAAACAAATTCAAAGTTTCATTGTGTTAGGTTTGCATGTGCTTACTCGTGTTTATTTCCTCAAAGTTACACAGCATCCCAGGGCACTTTTGTTTGCCTGTTTTGACAAAGCAATAGAAGAGTAGGAGAAGAGGTAAGGGATTAATCTAACAAGATTAGTGACTTTACAGAAAGCTTAGAAAGTGAAGCATCAGTTGAGAGCACCAAGAGAGCCTGCCTGGCTCTGACAGACAAACACCATCACCCTTCTTCAATGAACACTGTAACAGATTAATTCTGGAACAGCACCCTCACTGTAGTAAACCCACAGCCAAACTACTTAGATGCCTTAAAAACAGACAGTTCAGTTTTAGATATGGATTGTTATGGGAGCATCAAGCTTTCCAAGTATACATGGAATTAGCACTTCAACATTACTTCAGAAACAATGAACAAACAGTGCTGTCACCTCTGTGCTCACCACCTTGCACAGGGCAGGAGAGCCTTCCAAAAACTAGAAAAAGCCTGCAGAGCAGCAAAATAATCCAAGAAAAGCATTTTTTTTTCACAAAGGAAAACTGAAAAGGCAACCAGCTGAACCTGACGTTAAATCACCAGCATTTTTATTTCATATTTGCCCCCAAAAGTCAGACGCAAGCCCAAAACAGTGATTTTCATAGGGCTGAATATGCCGAATTTCACAACATCGTGGTTACTGCCAAAATCGAAGCCCTAAAACAGACGATGTCAAGCGGAGTAGGAAGCCGGTATTGCTGGGGAAGATCAAAGTGAAAGAGAAGGAGGAGGGGAAAAATTAAGAGAAAGAGCAGTCCCGGTCACTCTCCCACAGCGCCTGAGCAAATCCTGGTAACGAGGTGCCCTCAGGAGAGGGGAGGAAACAGCGGGGACAAGCAGGAACCCAGCAGCCAGGGGAGGGCCGGAAAGCCTTGCAGAGGAACGGGCACGGGCGGGACGCAGCCCCGGGGGCGGCGGGAGCCGAGGCCCGCGCGTGGCCTACCCAGCACCGAGCCCGCGGCTCTCACTCACATCTGGCTGACGAGCTTCTGGCGGAAGTTGGTGCTGCGCCAGTCAGTCTCGGGCCCGGTCACGTCCATGGCCGCCACCGGGAGCGCNCCGCCGCCGCCGCCGCCCCGGGCCTCCTCCGCGGACCCGCCGCGCCGCCGCTTCCGCCGCGCGAGGAATCGCGGGAAATGAAGTCCCAGACGCGAGACCCGCCGGCTCTCGCGGGACCTGCCTGCTCCCTGTGAGGCTCGCTGGGAAATGTAGTCCGGCCCACGAGCACTACTCGTCAGTGGCAGCCCGGGCGCGT
>VZTR01002642.1:468752-488866 GCA_013400775.1 Chaetops frenatus | reverse complement strand
GGCACCGGCGCTAGCGCTGCCCGGGGAGGGGCCGGGCGAGCCCCGGGGCCGCGCTGGGGAGCGTGTCCCGGCCTGACCCCTCGGGCCGAGGCCGTGTCCTGCTGCCCTGCCCGCCGCAGGGGGGACACCGGGGGATAACGGGAGGGAGGCGCCGCGGCCCGAGCAGGTGCCGGCTGCAGCGGGCAGCCCCAGCCCTGGTGCCGGCACGGAGCCGCTGCGGTCGGGCGGCAGCTGCGGGCCGGCCCCGCTCGGGAGCGGGGAGCCCGGAGGAGCGGAGCGGGGCTCGGGACCTGCACACAGGCGCTGCCAACCCGGCAACAGAAAGCAAAACCGTAACCCTGTGCGTGACCTGCCTTCGACCTCTTCGTCACCGTGTTGGTCCAGGGCCAGGCTGCCTCCTTGAAAGGTGTTGCGACTCCGGGTCACCTTCGCCTGTGGAGAGAGCTGCTCGTTCTGTGGCCCTGATGGGAAATGTCTGAGTTATGAGTTAGAACCCCTCAAACGCCTGCCGAAATAAAATTAATGGGGTGAATAATATGAACAAAATTCATGTTCATGAGAAACTGGAGCTGAAACGTGCTAGAAGAGGCTCTTGCTCTCTTCCAAGTCATTTAAGTGTTGTGTTTGGTATAGAAATAATCACTTTATGATTTTTTTCCTCCTTGTTTTTTTAGAATACTTAAAAAGTCATGATGTGACTTTAAGCAATTCAACAAATCGGGTTCAAGTCTTGCCAGCTACCTGAGTTTCTCAAAATTCTTTGAGCATATTGGCTAATTTATAAATTACACAAAAATTACACAACAGAAAGTATTACAGTTCTATGAATGTGGGTAAGTTGCAAATCTGTTATGGATAAGGCAAAACACTCAAATTAGAAAGCTTATACTCTAAGTTATACTACTGTTCACAGGAGGAAAAATATTTTTAAATATCCATTTATTTCATCATAGATAAGCTTCATGGTGGTTTTGTCATATACATGTTAAATGAGGTGGTTTATTCTGGATATGTCTTAAAAATAACTTGTAAGAGGTTTGAGGAAAAAAAAAAAAAGCAAGAACCCCCAGGTGTTTGGTGAAAGGAATGAATGCCAACATTTGTGAGACAGCATAGTTTGCAAAAGCTGTTTCCCAAGCCACGCCTTTTGGTTTCCTCCCACACTTCAAGTGTACTACTAATGCTGGAAACTGAAAATGGCTCAGAAGGTCAATTCAGAGTGTGTTTCTGCATATTCCCATTAGTGGTGTAAGGGAAGGCTGTGTGTACAGACCAGGCAAAAGCATGTCATCATTTGAGTGCCCAAAAATAATGCTGAGATGTTATATAATACCAGACATCCTCCTTCCTTTCTTTTTGTGGGACCTCGATCAAAAGGAGTTGTTCAGGTTGGTTCTTGTATTTGTAGAAGGTTCCTAAAATGCAGTGTTTTGCACGGTTGTGAATGCATAGAGGGATTCTGAGAGAAGAATTACTGATAAAAGCTTCTGCCTTCCCTTCACCCCTCTTCCCTTTTTCTTGAAAAAACATGAAACTGGCTTAAGTCTTGTCTACACATAACAAGAACTCAGTTGTTTTCTATGTAGCAGTCCATTGCAAATTATCACATAGCTGGTGAATTATTGAGGTATTTGCACTCCAGTTAGAATGAACAATAGTTTTGCTTTTCATTTCACATTGTTTGTGGTATCACCTTTGTTTTCCCAACTATTTTGGCAGGCACCCAGCTGCCTCCCCCTTCTGTACACTCCCTGACTTCGTTGATCTGTTTGTTTGTGTGCCCTCTGCCCTGTTAAAATTCTGCCCATTGCCAGGTTCTGCCTGCTGGCATCTGCAGCCCCTGAGACTCAGCATAACCTGTATTTTGCTCCAGTCCTGTGTGTTGTCTTGTCAGGCTTGCAGCTGAAGCCTGGTTTAAACCCCAATCCTTGTTACTCCCTAGGGAGAGGTGAAGGTGTGGGAAGCCTAAGGGCACAGATTTTTAAATTCCTCCAATGCATTAAGATTTTTAAGGGCTTAATATATTTGGATTACAACCAGCACACCACACTGGCTCTGGTGAGAAAAAGAAAAAGCTCTGATGAATATGGCCTGCAAGAAAAGAGGACAGCAAACTTGAAGAGTGGACAAAGAGAAATTACATCATTTTCAACAGCAAAAGCAAAGTCATACTGGGTAAGAGTAACTCCAGATATCAGAGCAGGTGGGAGACAAGCCTGTCTGCAAGGCAGCTTTGGAAGAAGAGACCCTGGGGGTCCTGATGAGCAGCTAGTTGAATATGATTTCTCCAGTAGGGTCCAGCTTCATACTAGGCTGTGTTAGCAAGAGCACAGCCAGTGGATCATGGGAAATTATTATTTCCCACTCTATTCAGCACTCATAATCCCAAAAAATTGGAATGCTGTGCCCAGTTTTGAGCTCTACTGAAAGAAAAACCTGAGAATTTAATTTAAAGTGCAGGAGCACTTACAAGAAGAATACAAGCACCTGCAAGAACACTGGATTTGTTCAGTACAGAGAAAAAAGAATAAGGGCAGAGCCAGTTGACATTTTTTAAGCTACCTGATGGGCATAGGACAGTGTAGAGCCAAACTCTCCTTTGTGGTGCACAGTGCCAGGGATGAGAAGCAAGTGTCACGAATTGCAGGAAAAAAAATTCAGACAGCTAAAGAAGGAAAGAAATCTGGTGTTTAAACAGTTTTCTGACTGCTGACAAGGATGGAGATTTTGCACTTTTGTACACTTTTGCACAAGGTTCTCCACATCCTGACCTGATTTTGAAGGTTTCCCTGCTTGGAGCACAGATTGGACTAGAGACCTCCCAAGTTTCTTTCCAGTCTAAATTATTCCACACTTCTGAGAAAGCATGAGACCCCCACCAAGCTCGAGCCACCTGTCCATATGGCAGTAAGCTAAGCAGATTTGGATACCCAACACCAGCAAGCTCGAGTTTATTTTGGGCACAGCTGATGCACAAGAAAATATCACTATCTGCGTAAAACACCTCTTTGTAGTGATGTAACTGACAGCCACGAGCTCCTGAGTGCAAAAATGTCTCCGTTTCCATAGAAACTAACTTGGTTAATCCTTCCTGCATCCAGCCATTTCTCCACAGTAGAGAATCAAGGCTGTCAGCACAACTTTACAAAAAACATCCCCAAACCCACACGTGCACCTCACATCAGGAGCACCTCTCTGACCTGGATGCTGGTCATACAAGGGGTGAATTCTTGGCTAGGTGTGTATCATACCACACAACACCAAAACACACTTCAGCACTGTAAATGATCTCCACCACGTTAAAGCACAGCATCACCCACCAGAAAATAGAGGCTGATGTAGCTGTAATGGCAGCACAGGAACACCATGGTGTGACAATTGATCTGTGTTGAAAAATCTTGTTAGGATAGACACTGCATTTTCCTCTACCACACCTGCTTTGCCATGCCTTTAAATTTTCCCTTCCCTCCTTGTGGTTGAGCTACTCCATTCCTAGACCTTATGTTCTTCAAAGGATAAGGATTTTCAGTGAGCACAAGAGCAAGCCAGTGTACCAGTTTCTCACCATTTTGCCATTGCTCAAACTACAGTGCATTCCCTAAATTCCTTCTGTCCCAATTCCAACTTCTTCAGCCATAAGGCATGTACCTTTATTATGAAAGCAAGTATTCTATTGTTGATCAGAGAGGGGATTTTGTTTTTAAAAAATTACCATGGCTTTTTTCGTGGGTGGCTAACAAGTTATTTCAGCTGGATAATCAGAAGCCTAAGACTTCTACTTTTCTTCATGCCAGTAATCTGCAGAAGCATGTTGTAGAAGTGGAATTTGAATACAAGACAATCACACTGAGTTATCTGCAAGTCACTGAGAAACTGTAGCTTTCACTGTGTCCATAGCTAATTAGCAGAGACCACAGTGAATTTTGTATATAATACAGGAAAGAGAAGGAAGTACTGGAGTTCTTTTGTGCTCCCTCCACTGCAAGGCATGGCTGCCTTCTCTTTGTTCTCAGATGGAATCCAGGCACAGAATGTAGATTTCAGTCCACTGAAAAAGAGCAGTCTTGTGTTTTTAGGTGCCCCTGAGGGTTTTGCCATTTATGGGGGATTTTTTTGCCTGTTGTAGTTTTTTTTTTAACTCCTTGATTCAAAGTGACCAAACAGTCAACATCTTCCTACACTTGCCTATAGACATGCACATACAATTACTGATCTCATATGCTTTCTTCTTTATGTACTGGACAGTCAGTTGTAATACCTTAGAATTAATCACTACATTAACCCACATCCTCTAAAAGACAAATACAAACTAACATAACTGCAGCCTCAAATACATTGTGCAGCCAGCAAAGAAAATGTCTAGCCTGATTTTCTCTGCAATTTCAAGATGGTTGGAACAAGGACTTGCCTTCCCCTGTTTCTGCAGGCAACATCCCACAGCACATGAGACAATACTTTTTATCTTTGCTACTGTCAAAGAATTCCTCATCTTTTCCACCTCATATTTTCCACCTGCAGGCTGTAATTCTGTAGTACTCAGCCCCTGAAGCCCACTGCTAACAGCTGACCTGCACTGAGAAACTTGCTCAAGAAGAGAAGGGAAAGAAAACATATTACTCAAATTTCTAAGAACTTGTCTCAGTCACAGAGCTGTTTCACAATAACAGAAGAGAGAGAGCAGAGAGGCCTCAGGAACATCCTACAAGCAAGAAGCTGACAGTAGAGAAGCTCAGGATAAAGGTAGCAAACCTGTTCTGTCTCTCCATCCAGAACTGTCCTGCTTACACTACATTTAGGCAGCTTTGGGTTTTTTAAATAAAGATTAAGCAAAAAAGAGTTTTAGACAGCAACAAAGGCACAAAGCACACTGGTCAGTTAGACCACACAATTTGAGAAACAGAGTGCTGCACTAACAGCAATATCCCTCCTCAGCAATTTTGTAATCAGCATTTAGAACAATACCCAAAGAAATACACAAAACAATCAATGGGCTCACCAAACAGACTGCATTAAAGCCAGAAAATTCAAATGCCAAATCCATCCCACTTCTCTTTCAAAGAAGCCCGCAACACAACCCCACTAACCCAGCCTCAGCAGCTGCTCTGTACTTTCCTGCCCACCTGACCCCAGCTGCTCCTGGTGCAGCTATTCCAGAGCTGAGCACACTCAGCTGGGGCAATCCTGCTGCCCACGTCCCCCACAGCTACCCGGTGGTCCTCTACCCTTCCTGCTCTTACATCTCTTTTCTAACAGCCCCTAAAATCACCTAGGCAGGAGTTGAGGCTTTCCTTGGCTTTTGGCTCAAGGAACACTTAACCACACATGTCAGTCAGACTTTAGAGACTAATACCACAAATGTTCACCTTTAATTTTACAGGCTGGGAGCAGTTCATTAGGGTGATGTACATGCATGAGTGACCACCCTGAGGGACAGCCCAGCTCACCAGTGACAGCCCAGGTACAACCCAGGGACAGAATTTGAAAACAAGAGGTCAAGACTGCCGGAATTCAGGAAGTAGAGTGTAGCAAAATATCTGTAGGTTCAGCTGTTAACCAGCCAAAAATCAGCTGTGAAGGATGGTTCAGCTGCACTCCCAGCATCTCTTCTTGACTACACTGGGTGGTCACAGCAGAGCTGGTTTGTTCAGCTCTTGATAAAATGGTTATGGCGTAATTCAAGTCTGTAGCTGCTCAAACTAACTGTGAGATAAACTCCCTGCAGATCTCCAAGACAGCCCCCGCTTGTCACTGAGAGCTATTCAGATACTAATGCTCATACTAGCTACAGAATCACTGAATGATTTATCCTTTTAATTTATCTTTATTTTCTCTCTTTCATAATACCATTTAATCTTCCTGGCTCCAGTTACCACATTTGTAAGATCAGATCCCTTCTGGGGCTTTACTTGCTGAAAGCTTCATCCCCTTTCTGTGTACTTCTAAAGATGATTCAGATAGAGAATGTATTCTGAACAGTAACTATCTACAGTCATATTAATTAAAATTTAATAAATAAAGGCTGACGTGATTATATGGGTTTCCCACTCTACCCTGCATCTATCTCTCTCTCTGTAACCTGCTTCTCCTACAATACATTTCTTTGCTAACACTTGCTACAGGGCTTCAGTGGCCTGTGTAGTTTTATTATCTTTGACTTATCTCACCTTGGCCTCTCTTCCACCAATGACTGTGGTATATGATACTCTATAAGGCTCTATCAAAGGTCATGCTGTTTCCCCTCCTTGTGAAATGTCCTTGGATTCAGAAAGTAGTTAATTTGTTGCTTTTCCTTCTGCTTTTTGATACAGTGATTTTACTTCCATAGAGACTTCTTTTGATACAGCTCTGTAAGAAGAGAAAAAGATGTAACCTGTTTTGGAGCTTTAACCACATTAAACCACATTAACAGAGTTAATCAGTGCCTCATTTGGGCCATATGTCACCCTACTTTGGTTTTGCTGCATTTATTTCCTTTTAGTGAAATGGGAAGTTTCTGATCAACATCATGTAATACTCACTGTTTCACTTGCCTTTCTTACTGTATTATCTCTGTTGCCTCAATCCATCACTCTTAGTATTCCCCAGGAGCAAATGCAATGATACAGTAATATTTTGCCTGCTTTCATTTGATTTCTAGGAAAAGCATCAACCTGTCATGAAAAATAAGCCATTACTCATCTCTTCAGCTGCTGATGGATAGTTTTCCCTCTATAATCGACCTGAGTGCTCCCCAGAAGGCTGTCTTGTCAGAGCTCTTCTGAGCTGCTGTCTTGGTTTTGCTGGCAAAGAGCAGACAAACATTAATACGCTTTCTCAGGGTTTTTTCTATCCCATTCACCACACAACACCACCTTCCTTTTGTTTTGGACAGTGTAGGGTAACTTCCTCAGGCAGAACAATAAACAGTTTCATAGTTCTTGGTGTCATCTGGGTAGCTTCTTCCTTGCTGCCCATACACAGAATACCCGCAGTATTTTGAGAGATCTCCAGTGCTGCACTCACTGTCTATGGCTGACCAATTAAACAATGGTTCCATTTCTTCACTCTTTGTTTGGATTTGCTGGGTTTGTTCTCCTTTGCTTCCCTGACTGCTGCTAACCCCTTGTGAGTATCCTTTATGGCACTAAGCTATTTCCCAGGCTGCTGAAGAGAGGATCTTATGGAAGTGTTAGCAGCCATATCAGCTCACTTACTTCCTTTTGCTAATTGTGGGGTGTTTTTTTCATGTGCTCTGACAACTGGATAGTGTCTATAAGCCCTGACTGCTACAACTTCTGACATTCTTCAAGGACAATGGACAGGGTAAATTACAGGATGGTAGAAGAGGACTCATGAGATTTTGATTGCTTAACCATAGGCATGGAACACAATCACTTCCAGATAGCTTTTTACAGGTGTTTCCCAATGTACCATAGGGGACCTTCCCAGTGTGTCAATGGCAGCCCTAGAAGAAGGTACAGGATAGCCTTGGACAGTGCCCATTCTAGAGGAAATACCTTCTCTCTGCAGGGAATCACAGGAAAGTGGAAAGTAGTTGTGCATGCTAGCTTGAAGCTGCTAAGATAAAGAAACTCACTTTGAAGCCTGTAGTTTCATACAGTGTTTTGCACAATTATGGTTGGAAATGTGCTCAGCTGTGGAAAATGGAAAAAGCAAACACAGGGAGAGAGGAGAGCTTTCTGATTCTGTGATAAAATATTAAGAGAAAGATGGAAGGTGCAATTTATGTTGCAGAAAAGTTACCTTAGAATATTAGGCAATTTGGAATTTGGCAAAAACTTGGTCTGTTTTTTGTTGTAGCTGATTCAGAAATGCAAAAGAAACAAGGGGTTTTGGTAGTGGGTTGGGAAGCGAAGCTCTTGCTAAGAATAAAAAAATATCCATGTGACACATACTCTGATATAGGTCTGAAAACCCAGGAGTCAGAAGACCTGTTTTTGGAAAACCTTTTTCTGCCACTTTGGTGTGCTGATGTCCATCTGTCTGTTTTCAGTATCATAATTTGGAATAATTGGTTCAGGATAGAACTGTCTCTCCATTGACTGGAGTTGCTTTATTTTCTGTGACAGGCAAGGGTCAGAGGACCATTTGCAAAGCAAAAGGCACAAACCTTTGCTGATTCTGTTGTCTCACAGATTTCATTCCACTACAGCTGTTGGCTGAGCATTTCTGCCTGGGATGGCGGAGGATCAGGAGCTGACTCAGGCACACAAAGCTGCAGTGGAGCCCTCCCTGCAGCAGCGCAGCAGCAACACTTACCGCAGTGCAGAGCACTCCCAGGCCCTGCTCAGCGGCCTGGTGTCTCTCCGGGACAGCAGCATCCTCTTCGATGTGGTTCTGGTAGTGGAAGACAAACCCATCGAGGCTCATCGCATCCTCCTGGCTGCATCCTGTGACTACTTCAGGTACACCTCAGCAACAAACTGTTCCTCCAAAGTGTGACATGCAGGTCTTCTGTCTGACCATACTCCTGAATCTAAAATCAGATCCGTAAGATGGAGCTGAGTCTGTTTCAAAGTACTAACTATGGCTTTATTCATCTCTCTGTTATCTCTCTACAGAAATAAAGCTCTTGTTCCTGCACACTGAGCTTACCTCCACTAAATTCACTGTAGTACTTGGAGGTTTATAAAGAGGAGAGACTATCTGAGCTGGTGTCTTCTACTTAAGTGCACTCTAAAAGGCTTTTAACATATCCTTAGCATTGTAAGACTTTGCCCGTTGTGGTGATCATTTCATAAAACACAAAAGGTCACTGGAGATGGGTCACTGTTATGTGCCTGTAGGGTGGCTCGCTGTCCATTGAACCAGGCATTCCCCAGTTAATTTGATTAGCATTTTCTTTGCTTACATAGAGCAATCCAAACTTCTAACTGAAGGAAGAACTACTCTGCCTTAGAAAAAAATTCCTACTGTCCCAAGTTCCTCTGTGTTTCCTCTTCCCCCACACCCAGAGTATCTGCCTTTGGCCATTGACTATCCATATAGACTGGGTCTGTATTCAAGTCCTTCACCTGTGAACTGTACCTTCTAGGTTGCCCCTACTGTTTTCCTGCACAATGAAGAGTTACTTTCTTAGGTCCTAAAGGCCTGTATTCTTAGCTTAGAGAAGAGGTAATCACATAAAAGTGTCTAGCTAGGTGTTTATCTATCTAAATACTTTTTATGTTCCCAGGACAACGTAAGATGAGCAAACAAAAATAGCTTCAATGCAAATCTGCCATAGCATGTGCCATTGTCTGTTTTGCAGAGGAATGTTTGCAGGAGGATTGAGAGAGATGGAACAAGAAGAAGTTCATATTCATGGCATCTCCTACAATGCAATGTGTAAAATCTTGAACTTCATTTACACTTCTGAGCTGGAACTCAGTGTGAACAGTGTACAGGAAACCTTAGCTGCAGCCTGTCAACTTCAGGTGAGGCACTGGGAGATGAAAACAAAAAAAAACCCAAGAAACAAAAGCAATGATGAAAGAAACAGAAAACATGGATATCTGGTTAGAGGGAGGGTTAAGAGTGAGCAGGAGCATCAGTATGATAAGAAGAATTTCTGGGATGCTGCATCCACTGGAACTAACTGTGGAAGGGTAGCAACAGTGAATGGTACTTGCACATCTCATTTGTGCCAATGGTTTCATTACTTAAAACATTACCCATTTCACCTAGAGGAGTATTTTATATAGCATTCACTTTCACTGATCTGCTTATGAAAGCTTCCCTGAAACAGAAAATCTCTGGCCCATGGTAAAGAACAGGGTTTGCTGCTCAGAAATTGTTGTGCTGCTCAAGGTCTTCCCCAAGTGAGTCCACAGGCACATGACCTCTCCTGACCCTGCCACTACAGGAAATCCTGACACTATGGTTTGCACTGAGTGCAGGGTTCATGTGCTTTTAAGACAAGTTTTTTTTCTCAAATTTCCCCTGCAGCTAACTGCTGCACAAGGCTTTGGTACTAAATCTTAAACTTTGTGAGTGTTTGCTTTGGTTGGTTTTTACACACTTAGCACTGCTTTGTTAGCAGAGTGGCTCCTGGACAGCAGTTAGTTCTTTGTTTGCCAGTAGTTCCTCCTGCCAGATACAACTTCAAATTGTATTCAGAAGACAATACTAAATACTCATTTTCCTTTCCAATGGCTTCCTGTGCTCTTGAGTGATATATTTGATACAGATACAATCTTTGATATAGTATGTCTATAGTGCTCTGAAAAAACAAACACAGAATGATTGTAATCACCATATCCTCCGTGCTTTCCATTTTCCTGGCTGCTCCAGAGCAGGCAGCCAGGCTGCCCATGTGTCTTGGAAGACACATTGCTGCTGCACCTGGAGCCAGACAGTCTTGCAGGTCAGTGTGGCTAGAAGAGCTGTATTACATTCATCTACACACCCATGCTGAGTTCTCTTTCTCTGGAGAAAGGTAAATAGGGCACAAGTGACCATGGCTGCAAGGAGAGTAGCCATTTCATGGACAATTTCCTTACAGTCATCCCAGGCTTCAATCCCCTGTCTCTCAGGTATGGGGCAGGTGGTGTCTGAAATGAAAAATCTCTCTCTCTTGCAGATTCCAGAAGTCATTAAGTTCTGTTGTGATTTCCTCATGTCCTGGGTAGATGAAGAGAACATCCTTGACGTGTACAGACTAGCTGACCACTATGACTTGAGGCATTTGAGTGAACAGCTGGACTCCTACATTTTGAAGAATTTTACAGCTTTCTCAAGGACACAAGTGTACCGACAGCTACCGCTGCAGAAGGTCTACTCCCTTCTCAGCAGCAACCGTTTGGAGGTTAACTATGAGTTTGAAGTTTATGATGGAGCACTTTTTTATCATTATTCTCCAGAGGAACTGGAGACAGATCAGGTCTCCCTGATGGAGCCCCTTAAGCTACTTGAGACAGTTCGTTTTCCTCTGATGGAGCCCCAGATCCTGCAAAGACTTCATGACAAATTAAGTCCATGTCCTCTGAAAGATACAGTTGCAGATGCATTAATGTACCACAAGAATGAATGTCTTCAGCCAATGCTTCAGAGCTCCCAGACACAGCTGAGATCAGAGTTCCAGTGTGTGGTGGGATTTGGAGGGATGCATTCTACTCCATCCATTGTCCTCAGTGATCAAGCCAAGTATCTGAACCCCTTGTTGGGGGAGTGGAGGCACTTTACAGCTGCACTAGCCCCCAGAATGTCTAACCAAGGGATTGCTGTTCTCAATAATTTTGTGTATTTAATTGGTGGAGACAACAATGTAAGTGGTTTTCGAGCAGAGTCCAGGTGTTGGAGGTAAGATAAGAATAATCCTATTAATTTTATTGCCACCCTGTTGCCCATTTCTGAGTCAGTAAGCCAGCAGTCAGTCAGTACACTTGCCAGCCAAAAGGTTAGGAACTGAGCAGGAGCCTCACTGAAAGAAAACACAAGAAATGAGCTTCATTGTAACAGGAAGCTCCCAGCAGTGCTAATGAGACAAAGCCAAGCCTGACAGTTTAGAGACAGCTACTCGTTCAAGAGTATTACTCGTGCTACTTTCTGCCTTGTTGGAGAAGGGAAGTAATAAAGGTGTGGGAACAGTAATGAGCATTAACTCTAGGTTGTCTAGGTGTTCTTTAACTAGCATTTT
This sequence comes from Chaetops frenatus, assembly GCA_013400775.1. Taxonomy (NCBI): domain Eukaryota; kingdom Metazoa; phylum Chordata; class Aves; order Passeriformes; family Picathartidae; genus Chaetops; species Chaetops frenatus. Next base: position 477,249 of record VZTR01002642.1, on the reverse strand, counting down.
ATGAAAATCTGTGCCTAGTTTTTGTCCCAATACCAAATTAAATCAAATGCTGTTACCAACAGATTTTCAAAAATCTGTGTGCACGATAGCAGCATTCCAGAGTCTTTTTATATTACTGTGTGACAAGAAAAAGAGCAGGAGGAACGATCAGGTTTAGACCTTCATGCCTATTACATTTCAAAAACAGATATAAACCCTTTTGCCTTTATCTTATGCTCATTTTTACAAGTCTTAGCTGAGTTGCTCTTATTTTATGGCATGCATAATTTCAATTCTCAACCAGTTTTCTCTGTAACTAAAATTTCCAGGTGAGAGAGATAGTTTGATGTGAAAGTGGATCATAATATTCACTTTGAGCAGCAGATATTTGGGGAAAAGGATCAAAGAACCCACCACATATTTATGCCCTTCTTGTATTCATGAAGATCCAGATTCAGTCTTTGTGCTATTTTTAGACTGTGTTATCTTGTAGAATAGCTTTGTGCAAACAGAGATTGGGATATGCAATGTGACAGTAGTGTACAAGATAATGGAAAACCTAGGCTTTTATAGCATGATTATGTCAGCTAAAATACATCTTCTATAAATAGAATAAAATAACTTTGCTAATAATAAAATGCTGACAAGGCCACATTTCACATCACTTACAGATGAGCTCAATTTCAGCTAAAAGACAGTGCAGTAACCCACATCCCTGGAGCTGTCTGGTATTCCAGCAGTGATTCTGGGGCTGTAGGAATAACTTTCTTTGATCCCATTCTTTCACAAGGTATGACCCACGACACAACAGATGGTTCCAGATCCAGTCCCTGCAGCAAGAGCACGCTGACCTCAGTGTTTGTGTCGTGGACAACTATATTTATGCCGTCGCAGGCCGAGATTACCATGAAGACCTGAGGGAAGTGGAGAGGTATGACCCTAAAACCAACACTTGGGAATATGTGACACCTCTGAAGAAGGAGGTAAGGAGTGCATTAGCCACACACACTACCACAGTTCCCCAATTCCTGATTTAATCTTGCTAGATGTTTTTCTCAAGTGTTACTTCTAATTTGCTGATATTCAGATGGAAAACAGTAAACGCTGTATGGATGACAAGAAAATAAAATAATAGCATATGTAAATTACATTTTCCAGTTAAATGCTTATTTTTTCTGTTTCTTTTTGGTTTTGCCTGCACCTTTATTGTGTTAATCCTTGAAACTATTAATAAAATAAATAATGTATGTCAGTGCCGAAAATATAAAAAGCCTGAATTGAGTGCTACTAAGTAGAATAACCTGCATTCCTGGTAACACTGCTTGTGTAAGAAAAATCACCAATAAAAAGGCTTCCAAGTAGACTAGGGAGTAACGTTATAGTATGAATGATCTTCTAATCAAGGAACAATAAAGAGAGAGAACACTGCAGTTCTTGAAGTTTTAGAAATTCTAGTGTGTTTTGTTCAGAAATTCACAATGATAATATCTCAGAAAGAACTGTCCATAAGAGAATCCTTTCAGATTTTGATCTCTGCATAACTTATGAAGAATGTCACTCCCTTCATGTCTATTCCCTGCTTCAAAACTGGGAGAAATCCATAAATCCAGACCTGAAGCTCTTGCTTTGCCATTGGTGTGGTGCTGCAGGTGTACGCACACGCGGGAGCAGCGCTGGATGGGAAGATGTACATCACCTGTGGGAGGAGAGGAGAGGACTACTTGAAGGAGCTGCAGTGCTATGACCCAAGGACTGATCGCTGGGATGTCCTGGCAGACGGCCCAGTGAGGCGGGCGTGGCATGGCATGGCTGCACTGCTGGGAAAGCTCTACGTCATCGGGGGAAGCAACAACGATTCTGGCTACAGGAGGGACGTTCACCAGGTGAGACCGTGCCACACCTGTGTCTTCTCTTGGTTTCTTATGGATGCTGGCACTTAGAGGTGATGTCTTTCTCCTGCTCAGGGGTAGCTGCTGCACCAGCTCTCCCCCACTCACCTGCAGAACTGGCAATGATTCATTTGCTGTTGTCTGTCTTGAACATTTTGTCTCAGCCACAAAGCATTAAAGCTCTAGCACTTGGAATTCTTAGCAAGTTTAAAAAATCTTTGATGGATAACTTCATTGGCATGCATATGCCCAGTAAATAGCCCATCAGTTAAATATACTTTGTGCTGTCTTCTCACATGCATTTTTTTTTAAGCAGAGAACTTTGGAATCACCAACGTGTAATTGCAGGGCAGAGCTGTTAAGGATATGTTGGATGGCAGTTGTATAATGCAATTAAAATGTACAGTATCTGATGGTAAGGGATGTCTGGAGAGAATTCTCTTGAGCCTTATTCTAGCTTCTACAACTGTTGGAGATTTGAAAAGAAGACACATAAAGTAACTGTTGTTATAGAGTCAGTGGAGATGGCAGAATTAAATCTAGCTGAAGAGTGTATCTGAGTGATAAAAAGGCGCCTACAAATGAAAGCAGTTAGCCAAGTAGGTACCCAATGAAATCTAAAACTCTCCAACATATGGCACAGAGGCAGCTTAGCAGATTTGTCATATTTGTATGTTCCAGCATTTTTTTCTCCAATGCAAACAGGTGCATTGTGTTTGGGCTTATATTAGCACATGTCCCCATCTCTTTCACTTCTGTAAACATTTTTGGAATGACATACAGCTGTTACTCCAGCAGGGTCAGAACTTGTGATTTCAAAGCTATGTGGCAACTATGCACAATTTTCTGCTGAGCACTGTACTTCTATTACATATGCTCTCCATTATCAACACACTGTCAAAAGACTGATGATACTCCTTTTTAAATAGCTTACCTTATGGCCAGGCTCTGTAAGTAGGATACAATTCAGTTTTGGCTTCTCTCTTTTCTCTTTTGTTTTACAGGTTGCCTGCTATAAGCCAAGCACTGATCAGTGGACAAATGTATGTCCACTTCCTGCAGGACATGGAGAGCCAGGAATTGCTGTCTTAGACAACAGGATTTATGTCTTGGGAGGCAGATCCCACAACAGGGGAATCCGCATGGACTATGTCCACATTTATGATGCAGAGAGAGACTGTTGGGAGGAAGGACCCCAGCTGGAGGATGATATTTCTGGGATGGCTGCCTGTGTCCTCACATTGCCCAGGGCTATTTTAATGGAAACAGAGAAGTGGCTCTCAGAATGGCATGCAGACCGAATGAAGCATCATCTTGACTTTCCTTCAGAAGTTATGAGCGTATCAGACTGGGAGGAATTTGACAACTCAAGTGAAGATTAGAAAACTTTTTTTTTTTTTTTTTTGCCAGTGGATGAGGAATTTAAGGCTTGGGGAAAGTACTTGAGAGATTTTATATGTCTTTCTTATATGCAGAAAAATATTTAAAGGTTTTAAAAATAAGTGTTCTGCACAAAATGCCATTCACAGTCAATATCTACCCATCTGCAAGTGTTCTGCACAAAATGCACTTACAGTTAGTACCTGCCCACCTGCCAGAAAGCAACATTTTTAAAGTAAACCACACAACTGCCATTTCCCCCCAGTAGTATAGAGGTTCTTGTACTTTGAAGGAGGCTTTTCTCAGCCTTCAGCATGGACAGAAAAAAAAGCACAGAAGGCTCAGCTTGACTAGCTTCTTTCCTTCCAGCTTTTAGCTTGAAATATCTTCTTGAGATTTTTTTTTCCCCCTTTTCTTTTGGGTAATAAAACTTCTTAGCCAGCTTGATACAGGAAGGTAACACCTAGTGCTGCCCTCCTGTGCCAGGTGTCAGACAGCTTGATGACTTTTTCAGCAAGATTGAACATACAGAAACAGGAACAGTAACAAGAAAGTCTGAACCTTCCTCTCATCTGGGCATGCAGCCATCCTTGTAACTGGCTGAGAGCCTGTGAACTGACACCCACTCCTGAACTTCTATACTGCAAGTTCTGTCAACACAGTGGAAAGAAGATTTCTAGAAAAAACTCTCTGTACAGAATATGGCAATCTCATCATTCCACTGTCAGACACATTTGTTCTCAACCATAAATTAATAAATTCTTGTCAGAACTTTTTTAACTGCTGTCTCCGTTTCATTAACAGTGATGTGGTGGCTGAAAGTTTCATTACAGCAGTATTGGCAAAGTTACACCAGCCTGGGAGATGGGCAGTTTTTTCATTCTTTTATTACATGCTTTAGAAGAGGATAAAGAGAACAAAGATTGGTTTGCCACAGCAAAAGAAAAAAATTATGAGATAACAAGAAGTATTGAAGATGACATTGGTCCAAGAGCCTGCAGTAGCTGAACTAATGCCAGGAACTACAGCTGAGAAAGATAAGGCACATTAAATCCTTCCTTCATGGGGCCTTAAAATAATTGGTTCCTGACTCCCATCTTGCTTAACATTAGGTTAGAAGCTGATTTAAAATCTGAACCAGTGTGATACTGAACAGTATGAGATCCTTCCTCTTGAAGGGGTGGAGTAATCAGTGCCAGCAGAAAATCTTGACAAACTACCAAGAGGTTTTAAATGTTATAGCAATAATGGGGTTGCAGAAAGGCAAAACCAGTGACAATCAGAATGACATGGGACTAGTCAAGTGTCATCACATCATGACAAATACTGCACATGGATGTGCTACTTCAGAGAAATGGAGTAAATTCCTGGATATTCTCCCTGCTTGGGAGTATTCTGTTTAGGGGTGCAAAGATGATTTCAAAACAGACCTAGATTACTTTACTTTAGTGGACTGGGCTTCTGGAAAAAGATTCAAGAATATTTGCACATTTCTTTTAATAAGTTCAATAGCTTTTTCTTGATAAGAGGAGTGTTTGTTTATTTGTTGGACTTTTTTTTCTCCAGGACTGGCAATTTTCACCTCCATCTCGGAACCTTTGGCAATTGGCAAATAAAACAAAGGACCTGGTAACTGCAGGAAACCCTGACTGTGAGCTTTTCCAGAAATTTTTTTTTTTTTTGCTATCGAACTCTGGACTGCACACAGGGTCTGGAAATACAGACTTTATCACAGTGCAATATTGGAGACAGAGACATATTCCTTTTTTGCCTACAGAGTTACTTGTAATGTGTAGGAATTAAATGTAACCTTCAGATGTGAGGATGTACATCTCTGACCTGGGTATCAGTAGAACAACTCCTTCCAGACTGCAGGTGGCAATTTGTTTCCTCTGCAAACAAATGATTAAAGACCCAGCTGTTTGTAACTAACAGACATCTAACTCAATGCAGTGCATTTTCCATTTTAACCAGCACCTCTAGACAGACCAGTGATGCCCTGTGTTATACAAAGATATAGGGTTATTTATGTTATTTAGATGAAAAGTTACTTAGCCTCTTCAACAATGAAAAAAGAAATAATCATTCTTTGTCTAGGTCCTTTTCCTAAGTGTACCACTAGAGGGTATTACTCACTGTTACAAATAACCAACCTGAGAGGCTAATTCTTAGATTACATAGGAGAACAGAAGACATTCATGAGTAATTAATAAGCCAAAGAAACACCTTGAGAAAACCTGGGGGGAAGTTTCCAGCTTCTACCCTGCCACTCCTTCTGTGTTTGAATACTGATTTCTAGAGAGCTCATCCATTATTCCATTTATCAGCATATGCAATTTTGTGATTGCATTATTCCCTAAATGTTGCAGTTGGATGCTGTGCAAAGCTAATGAATATAAGGCTTAGAATGCAGTTGCAAGGAAATTACTTAAAGCAGATGATCATCTACCTTAGCACTGCATTATTTTTTCTTTTTTTTTTTTACTTATTGGTATGATAACCCTAAGTTACGTGAACTAAACCTGAGAGAGGTAATATTTGATAAAAATAAAACTTGTTGCTTTCAGCCCCAAAATTTCTTTACATTTGAGCATAATGTGACATTGAAAGTTACAGTATGCACTATCTTACTTGTATTTATTTCATTTAGGTAAAAAAACACAGAGTTTAGCTCAAACCATCCTAATAATTTTTTTAGCAGTAGCTCATTTTAGGCCAGCATGTCTTTTTTTCGAACTAGCTCACAGGCAAAACAATAATAAAATTGCTTTGCTTTAAAAATGTCAATTTTCTCTTACTCAGCAGACATAAAGCACTTCTTGTTTACTACAATTACCTATATAAATAAATTGCAGGAAAGATTACAGCTTGATACACAGAGCTGTATTTACCATTGATTGGTTTTCCTATCAAGAATGATGCTTCAGGAACTGAACTTTCAAGAGCCCACCTAAACTTTCTGTTACCCCAAAAGAAACATGTACCCATAGGGATTTCCAGCTGATTCTGTGGGGTTTTTTTATTTATAAATTCTCTGGTGTCCTAAATATGTCAATCTTGTATCTGACAGTAAAAGGCTTTTTTTATTATTTTTACTGTAGGCCCTTTGAGACAGTATAACACAAGACATTGTGGACAGATGGACAATGAACTAAGAAAGCTTTAAGTTATTTCTGGTCTGTGAGAGAACAATCAAACAGCTCTTGCAGAACTGAGTGATCAAAATACCAACACTTAAACTGCTGATACATTAGGAAGTCCAGAAGAATAGTAATTAGGTTTCTTGATGATCTATTTTCCTATTTCCTGCCAGCACAGAGGTAAAGCTGCACAGGCATATTTGCCAGATTTGTAATTAGTGGACTTGTATCCTGAAGTATTTCAGGCTTCCACATTTGCAGAAGTGATTGTGATTGCTTCAGTTTTGTTTCATAACTGCTTTCACTACTGTATTTCTTCTCCAACTGTCTACTTCCAAATCCCACATATCCTTTCCCATTTTCCTCATAGTTTAAATTAGGGTCACTAGTTTTGCATTGGAAGCATACCCAGTACTTGATTTGAAACAAAATAAGGACTCTTATTCTGTACCTTTGACAGAAATTTACTTCTCCTTACTTAGGCATGAGCCACATGTACAATTTATTTGTCACTCAGCCCTACTGATGGGACCAGAACCTTCTGGTGAAAGGAAGAAGGGGCAGCTGGGCACAGGGAAAGAGGTCCAGGGCCTTCTCAAGGGAATATTCTGCCAACTGAGTTTTTATTTCATCAGCAGCTGATGCACTTTTAAGCTCCCCACCTCCTCCACTGCATTACAACCACCTGGCCATGCCCTGAGGGTGTAAGCTGCCAACAGGCAAAGTCAAAGAGCATAAAGGTATTTATATATAACAAAAAGGTAAAGTGGTACTAGACATTCATCCATTCTTCCTGAACCAAGTACATTTGTAGGGATGTAACACACCTGAGATGATTGTCTGTGGTCTAGGAAGTTGAAGCCCAATCTTATCAGAAAACATTAATGATCTTGAACAAGTCACCTTTTTCTCATATGGAACTAGAATGTGGGATCTTTTACCTAAAAATTTCTGGTTTAGTTTAACCACAGTTACTAAAACTGAGGAGGGAATTACTTGAAGGATGCACACAGCCTGCATACATACAAGATCACATCATCTAATTTGAAAGTTCCTTCCCAACTGAAAACCTCTCCATGCCTTAGAATCCTCTCTGGATGGAAAGGTGGGTGTGCTGGTTCTCCAGCAGCAGTCCAGCCCTATGCAGTACTGCACAAAAACTGGTTTATAATTAATACTGCTTATTTCTGACATGTTCCAACTCTTTTGGGATTCTAGTATTATCCGTACAAAATGGAGGCAAAATCACTATGTATATTTGATTTTTATTTTAACAAAAATTGTAATTCAATCAAATGAAGCAGCAGGATTCTTTATTTCCTTTTTATATACTATGTGTTACTAAATCTACTGCTAATTTACAGCTTTTGTAATTATTTTTAAACATTTAGCATATTATTGCAAGTCCAAGTGCTATCTTTTAATCTGTATTTTGGCCATAATCAAACAGAAAACAAGCCAGATCTGGTCAAATGACACAAGAAAACATCATAACCTTCATATTCTATTGTAGCCTGTCTACAGGTGTTTAAACTGACTCTTACTGGAAGATACAAGCACTTAAACCAGCAGGAATGGACCAAAGGTATAGAAGCTTTCCTAGTAATGGACAAGATTTTTCTGTATCGATATGAATTTTCAGATGTAGTTATTCATCTCTAGGTCACTGTCTTGCCAGTGCTGCTGTACATGACTAACAGCTCTTGTTTTCCACCCAGGAGATGGCTGTGTGTCAGCAGCTGGTAAAATGATACCTGTACATGGATTCGGGGGCTGCTTTAAGATCCTTTCTTCTTAATGATGAGACTTTTCCCTGGATGGTTTTGCCTAAAACATGACACTGGAGAAGTCTTCCATTTTAGATGATTTGAACTCTGGTAAATGCCTGCAGAGACACAGCCCATATGTTCCAATCCAGACACCTCAGTTGGCACTGGTTGCCAACATAGGAAGAGGAACAAAGAGGAGAAAAATGACTGTGTGATGACTGAGCTTTTGGAAAATGAAAAAAAGACAGAAGGCAAAGCTGGAATAACACTGCACAACAGTCCAGTTAAGCACTTCAAGACAGACATCTTAAATCTATTTCTACATTTGAACTGGCTTTTT
>VZTR01002642.1:366342-467477 GCA_013400775.1 Chaetops frenatus | reverse complement strand
GGGGGCCCCCCCCCGCCTCACTCACCGCACCGACCGGGGGTGCGCTGGGGACGGCTTGAGTGACTCTCGCGGAGAAATGGGGAAGGGGCGGCTCTCCCGCTGCCCTGGTCGCCAGGACGGGACACCGGAGCACGAACCCGTGGCCCGGCCCAGCCCCGCCGCCTGCGCGNAGAGGCGGGAAGGATGCCCTGCACACCCCGCCGCTGAGGGAGACTCGGGGGCCCTGCGCGCCGCGTCTGGCCAGCCCCACCCCAGCCGCTCCTCGGCCCTTCGCCTGCACGGAGCTTCCTTCTCCCTTATCCCCCTTTCCCTGCGTTTCCTTTCTCCTGGTCTGGGCACGAGCCGCTTCCCCCTCGCCCCCAGCCCGCTCCGCCTCCCAGGCCTCTCTGCCCAGGCCTCCTCTTCTCCGGGTCTCTTCCTCCGCCTGGGCCTTCGGGCTCCTCACCTTCCTTCCTCCCTTTCCTTCCCCTTCCCCGCCCGGAGCCATGTCCTCCGCCGCTCGTTTCGATTCGTCGGACCGCTCCAGCTGGTACGTGGGCCCGGTCTCCCGGGCGGAGGCGCAGACGCGGCTGCAAGGGCAGCGGCACGGCATGTTCCTGGTGCGGGACTCGTCCACCTGCCCCGGGGACTACGTCCTCTCGGTGTCCGAGAACTCCCGCGTTTCCCACTACATCATCAACTCCCTGCCCAACCGCCGCTTTAAGATCGGCGACCAGGAGTTCGAGCACCTGCCTGCCCTGCTGGAGTTCTACAAGATCCACTACCTGGACACCACCACCCTCATCGAGCCCGCGCCCAGGTAAGTGCCCCCTGCCCCCGCCACACCCACCGCCACCTTTGCCGCGGGTGGCGCGACGAGGTGAGACCTATAAAGGTGTCATAGTCCAGCCGAGTAGCTCCGGGAGCCTGGCATTGGATGTAGATGCTGTGAATAAATACTAAGGAAACATTCGTTTCTAAAACTGGGCCTTCTTAATGCTCTGGATGTCTCTGACAATTAAGTGTTGCTCTTTCAGTCAAATCATCCACGGTCCCTGTGCTGACCTTGTGTGTAAAAGTGTCATGTACCTCTGCCACGGGCTCTCATTGCCTTGGAAGAGGGTGTGGTCGTACCCAAGCACGTCACCCTTTTTGTGTTACCCTTTTCTTCTGGTATTGTCTCTCCGTTCCAAGGATGGTTGAGAAGCTGGTTCACCAGTCTTCTCCGTGATTGAAGTACAGCCTCTGAGCTTAGTTTGTTGTCTACCCCTGCACCCACACTGATTACAATAGAACTGGCTTTTATGTGATTAGACTGCTTCACCCTGTTAAGTCAGCATTAATACGTTCTAGGCATTTCCTAGACTTCTAGAGTGGCATTTCTGTGCCAGAAAAATGTAAAACACTTATTCCTCACAGTTTGCTTATGGCACCGTTTATCTATATATGCATATACCATACATTTCACTGAGAAATGCTGTTCCAGGAGGATGGGAAAATGTGACTTGGCTATGAGCTCCTTCTTTGTCCTGGTCCCAGCATGGGACATACCTGCAACAAGCATCAGTAAACTGCTTATGAAGAACCCTAGAACATATTCCTTACTTCTAATTAATAAAGCCTTTCCCAGTATCTTTTTTCAAAGCTTTTGGGCTTCCTGGATAGAATGAAATGAAAGTAAATAAGAGAGAAGTAGTGACATATTAAAAAAAATAATTTCAAATTGGTTCACTTCTGAATTCTGCATTTTAATATCTTATTATGTTTTGCAGATTAATTAGAGAAAGTTCTTAGGAGAGAAGAATAAGTGAGGTTTATAATCACAATTGAACCTTGGCATAGACCAGTACTTAATGACAGTCAGTCACTTGTCAAAGGTTGACAATAGCTTGTCAAATTGACAAACTCAAGTGTTCAAAAGTCTTTCTGCAAAGCTGTCAAGTGATGGGCAGGATGTGACAGAAGGCACAAGCTTCAGGAACTCTTCAAGCTGCTGGCAGCCTTTTGGGTAGCGATTGTGGCTAGAGAGATGGGTAGATGAAGAAAAGTCGTTTTCACCATTGCAGGAATGCTTAAATGGAGCTGGCCAATGTTATGTGCATGCTTCAACTTGTGGAGAGTTGGGAAGAAAAAAAGTCTTATGCTGAAGCAATCTTTATGGTTATCTCTGTTCTCCAATCTGGATACTCTTGTACCTTCCTGGATGCAAAAACTTGCTCTTAATCATTTATGGCCATGACTGACTTGGCTTTCTCAAAACACTTGAGTACTTAGAGCTGATTGCACTTGCTCACTTGGTATTTGTTAGGAGTCCTGTGTGAAATGTTCTGTGAACATTTTGGTACCACCTTATTTTCAAGGTTTTGGTTGTATGTTGTTCTCTCAGCACAGTGAAAGATGGGGCCTAACCTGCTGTAAATTGACAGGCTTTTTTTATAGAGCTACAAGTGGGATTGATTAGGTGGTTTTTCTTAGCATGATTCTTGTTAAAACTCAGAAAAATTATGTGGTTGTTAGTTTAAATTCTGTGCAAAGGAAACTTCCTGCTGCAAGAGGGAGGATGAAAGGTACCATTTCCAGATTTTGGGTTTTTTTATTTTTAGTTAATGAACTAGATTTAGAATAGGGGTGGTTAGGTATGTGCTTCAGAACTGTTATGCTAATTCCTATTTCTCTGGCATTTTTCTGGGCCCGTTGCTCTCAGACACTTGTGCTTTTGAAAGCTGTTCATTCTTTTAATTTCATAAAATACAGTCTGAAAGGTGGTTGCTATATAGAGCTGTACAGTACTTCTAGATCTTGGAGATGACATTTTAAATTTCTAAACAGTTGTAGATGGACCATTTTAAACTTTCTGTTTTGTGTCTCTAGTAGTGAGCTCTGACCATCCTTGCTGATGTTCCTGAGCTCTTGCTTATGCAGAACAATTGTTCCCTGAAGGGTTCCCTCTCTCCCCTGCTTTGTGGCTCCAGCAGGCTGTCTGAAAGATGGAGTATCTTTCTGCTTGGGGCTTCTGGCATATCTTGCAAAAATCACAGGGATTTGACTTCCATGGTATTTTGCAAGTAGAAAAGAGAATTGAAGTAGGCTAATGACATGCATTCTTGCTATCCTAGCTTAGATAATAAGTATCTACTGTGGCCTACTTCCATTACGGTTTTTTGACAGCTGCTTTAAATAAAATGTATAACATTTATGATGAAAATAGTGAGAGCATTCTCATTTGATGGGCAATCATATATTATCAGAGACATCAAAGTGACTGTATTTGACATATGATGGAGATAGTAATAAACAATTATGTAAATAAATTAAAGATAATATGGTTAATAGGCAAAAGAATATTTCTAGAAGGCTAGCTTTTTTTTTCCTAGTCCCTTCTTATCAGTGGATGCACGTATTTCATACTGTCTTTATGAAGATTTTGTACATCTTTTGTTCCCTTTTTCCTCTATGGTGCCTCAAGTCTAGCATTGAGTTACTGAATTCTTTAGAAGTCAGTGCTGAAGTTAAAAACAATATAAAATTATTTGGGTGACTTTGAAGGTGGCAGGGGACTGTTGATGAGATTCACAGCTACATTTTTATGTATTGCCCTTCCACCTCAGCCACCCAAATAGTCTCAATTTGGTTTTCTGTATCATTGCTCTCATAACTTAAGCTATAGAATTAATATGACTCCAGGATCTTCACAACAATCCAGAACAGGAGGATGAAGATTTTGCATTATTTCTCCCTGTTTTCTGCCTCCCATGATAGATTATTTTGGGTTTCTGGGGAAGCTACTTTGTATTTTAGGTAATTATTTGAGAGTGTGAGTTACTCATGCAATGCCTCACAGTGTTACCAAGCCAATACTTTTGTTACAAATCCAACTAAGTAATTCTTCTCTAATGAATGTTCCTACTGCAAATCTGCTGCTTAGCTTTGTTACTGGAAGTACAAACCAATAGCTATTACTTTTACCAAATCTTCAGGTATCCAAGTCCACCAATGGGATCTGGATCTGCCCCTGCCATGTCCACTGCAGAAGAAAACGTGGAGTATGTTCGGACTCTCTATGACTTCCCTGGCAACGACGCCGAGGATCTTCCATTTAAAAAGGGCGAGATACTGGTAATTGTAGAGAAGCCAGAAGAACAGTGGTGGAGTGCCAGAAACAAAGATGGTCGGATTGGGATGATTCCTGTTCCTTATGTAGAAAAGCTAGTCAGATCTACTCTTGGGAAGCATGGAAACAGGAATTCCAACAGTTACGGTATTCCAGAACCTGCCCATGCTTATGCTCAGCCTCAAACCGCAACTCCCCTTCCCCCAGTATCCAGTACACCTGGAGCAGTGATCAATCCTCTGCCATCCACACAGAATGGACCAGTCTATGCCAAAGCTATCCAAAAGAGAGTACCCTGTGCTTATGACAAGACTGCCCTGGCATTAGAGGTAAGTTTTTCCTCCAGTCTCAGAGTTTTCAATTGCCTTGTGAAAGAAGAAACTAGAAACTGTTATGGTGAAGTCGGATGACTTCATGTGGAGTCTGCTTGTTTATGTCAAGGGTCTGAGAAGTTTAGGTTACATTCTGAAGAAACATCCACAAGAATTGCTTAATCTATACCACTTCCTTTGAGAAAAGTGACCTAGTGAGTAACTTTAGGACCTGTGTTTTCCCTCCCTTCTTGCTTGTTCAACTGTGCAGATGTTACAAGGGTAGCAGAGTGTACACATGCTGCTGTGTTATAAATAAGTGCTAGTCAGAGGGTGGCTTTGCTTCTGCACCTCATCTTGGGGAAGGAAAGAGATGTTTTGTTAATCCTTGTAGTGTTCCAGGCTAAGAACTGACAGTGGCATCCTCCAGAGAAAGGGAAAGATTGCTGGCTGAGACACTTGATATTTCTGATCCTCAGCTGTGAAATGCACTTGAAGAGCTCGTGCTGAGAGCTGAAATCTGAGCAGAGTATATCAGAAATATTCTAGTCCCTTTTATTTTGATTTTCAAAAGTGGAATTTGAGAAACCTTAAGACCTAAACTGGGGGTGAGGAGGTTAGCTGAAGAAGCGTAGAGTAACCTCTAAAGTGCTGGAATTTCCTGTGCTTGCCAATGCATTTTTTATTTCATTTTTATTAGAGATATCTTGTAAAACTTTAGAGCGTTGTTCTGTAAATAGTAAAGAATTCATATTATATTTCTAGGTTAACTGGAATAAATGATTGATTGGAAGAATTTTTTCAAAGCTATATCCAGAGGACTAAGATTGTTACTCTTACATTTAGATGATACTGAAGGCTAGTTAACCTGTAATAGGAAAATGTCTGACCTGGAAAAATGATATTTGAATGTGCTGCAATACTTCCAGAAACAAATGCAAGCAAACAAGCAGAGGAAGCAACAACACTTTAGCAAGTAAAATAATAATGGTTTTAAAAATCCTTTTGAACTTTCCCTGTTGTTTTTGTTCAGTTACTTTGCAAGTTAAAGCTGTTACCTATGGCTGATAGTTTTGACTGAAATTTGGAAGGCTGTATTTTTGAATTCCCATTATTCATAGTGCTCACCCTAATTGTTTTACTCCTGTATTTGTAAGACTTCTACAAGTGGTTATTCTTATGGGGTTAAAAGTTAAATATGAATCACTGGAATTTCTTCGTCTTGTGAAATTTAGCAGCTTGTTATTTGTGAACAGTGTGTGAAAATTATCATAGAACAGTTTAAATTCAGTGCCAACTGCACTGTACAGAAGATTCCTGGCAAAACCACTCATGCTTCTGAAAGCAAAGCAAGGCAAGCAATTGGTTTTGTTATGTTATCGATGTGTCATGGAATTACTTCAGAGGAACTTACATTGCTGCAGGGTAGCAGAAGCACTTGGAAGTTTGGCCCTTACATATAGACTTTTCTAACTTGCCCTTTGAGTGACCTAGTTAACCCCATCAGTTTAGCTACTCTAGGATGCCAGTAGGATTAATTCTCTGGCCAACAAATAGGTTTGACTTGGTTTGAACCTTCAAATTGCTGAAGTCCTGTTTGAGAGATTCTTCTCATCCTCTAATCACTTACTGCCTCATGTTTTCATGTCTCTCAACACTGGCCTATTTTGTGTTGTTGTGCAGTCTGTTTTCCTTGCAAGTGTACCTCATCCACACTGTGGCTTCTCAAGAGGCTTCAGAAGCAGAATTCTGGGAACTGCTCTACATTTTCATCCTATCCATATCTATCCATGCACAGGGAACTTTAGCAAACTCATTACAGCAGTATTTTTTTGTCACATGGGCTATTCTTAAGGAAAAAAAATAATTCAGCTTCTTTTCATGATTTTCCTTTAGTTTGCCAAACACCTGCAGGTGTTGATAAAGTATTTAAACCCAGCCTTGTGAGGGCCCTGCACATTACTAAATAAACTGAACCATTTGAAACTTCTGTTTTTTAAGACCACTGAAAGTAGTGTTAGACAGAAAACAGGTTATGGGACTGTTTGGGGAAGAAAATTAATGGTTTTCTTTCATAAAAATAGTACTTGACAGTTCTCAGTACAGGTATACTTTAAGTGGCAGTTCAGCTTGTACAGGTAGAACACCTTGTGAGTGTGATTACATGGTTGCTGATTGTGCAATCTCATTTAAACTGATAAAGCAATATGAAAGCAAAATATCTGTTTGCTGGCTCTAGCCTTGTGTGGTCACACAGTACTCAAAAGGAAGAGAATACCATCTGGAGTAAATAAAGCCATGGCACAGTAATCTGCTCAACTTCCTTTTAAGTGGAGCGATGTCATTCTTGGTTCAGTTTGAAAATGGGACAAGCTCCCTGCTTGCAAGCCCAGTGTTTCTGTTGTACTCTATTTTTTACAGAAGCTGACAGAATTTTTCTTTAAGGAAAGGTAAAGATTTGTAGCCTGTTACAGAGAAGTTTTTGTAAGCAAGTTTTTTTGTTTGTTTTTTTAATTTCTTATATGAAAAATGTAAGTGACCAAGTGACTGTTCTACAGAAAATCTGAAACAAGGTCTGATTGGTTGGATAAAGATGACGGGTTCAACTCATGAATTTTAAAGTGTGATAATTTAAAAGCAACTACAATTTTATTTCTGTAGGATACTAGTTAATAGAGCATTTATTTTTCCTGGGCTAAGTTTATCTAGCATTATATAGAATCACAGAATGATTTGGGTTGGAAGGGACCTTAAAGCTCATTTCACTCCCCTGCCATGGGCAGGGACACCCTCCACTAGTCCAGGTTGCTCCAAGCCCCATCCAACATGGCCTTGAACACTTGAGGGATGGGGAGTTCACAGCCTCTCTGGGTAACAATATTGGTGTTATTGAAGTTACTAATGCACGAGTGTTGCCTCAGCCCTGTTGTGTTACATACTCCATTTTTATTCTTTAAAATAAAAAATTAAATTATAATCTACCTATAGGCTAAAATGGTAGTTTTAAGTATAGACAATATCTTGGAGCTTACAGCTGGTGGTGCATGTAATTTTGTGCATCTCCCTGCACCAGGGAACAGTTAGTAAAGCCTACAATAAATTACATGTATTTCTAAGATTTACACATGCTCTTGTCTGTTGAGTTACTTTGGCAGTTCAGATTTAATGTTTTTAATGAAATTATTGAAGTCTGTAGCTTCTCACTACAACTAACTTCATTACTAATATGTGTAGAATTTTATGGCTACTGCATTAAAAAAACCCAAACCATTAAACAAGCAAGCTACAAAATTAAAATAAAAACCACCAAACCCCACCCCTAACTGAAAAATTCAACAGCCAACGACCCAGGTCTGTTTCTTTACTTGTGTACTTTTAGCCAAGAAGCTATTTCCTTCCTTTCTGGTGCTGTAGAGGAAGGGGTTTGAAGGACAGGGTTACAGTGTCCTGTGTTTATTGGGATCAAAATTCTGCACCACAGGGTTATGCATTGCTATTCTTCAATCCTGCTAATTACTATGGGAAAACCAGGAGGGCAATCCCGTGTTCAAAGGATTGACAGGATAGCACTTAAGGAAGGTGATGGATTTGGTAAGAGCAGAGACTCTTTGGCACTGTTATTGTGATACAGCAGCAAAGTCTACCTGAAAGTTTCTCAGCCTTTAAAAACTTGTAGTAATTCTATAGCCAGTCTGTTAGCAATAGTGTACTAATGAAGTCTTGATTCACACTGACAAGCTCTAACCAGGATATGAAAGACAAATTCCATATACACTTACAAAATGGAATGGAATAGGATAAGGAACCAGAAAATGGGAGACCAGCAGCAGCCACCAGATTTATGCCTGTTGTGTTTAAAAAATTATTCTTGAATATATCACCAATGCTCTAATCAGTGTCATAGTCAATTTTGAAGGCAGTAGCATGCTAGAGTTTGTCTCCAGATTTAACTTGACAGTGTTACAGAATCAATTTTTCAAATTTTTCTTTTTAAACAAGAGTTGCACTATATTTTTAAAAGTTTTTATACTAGTGATGGCTTTTTATAGACTCATGCCAGCATTACTATGTTAACTAGTTTATCTTTTAGTGATGTAGCAATCATACATGTGTATGTTTGCTAGTACAGAGTTAACCTGTCACTGCAATGTTTTGGTGAAATAAATATCCATCCACCATAATTATATAACTGACTTACAGTATTTCTCTTGAGCTTGTTGCAATTAGGTTACAGTTAAGTTTTTCCCTCTTCAAAGGAAAGTTGAGACAAGTAGGCCAAAATGTGCTAGCAGTAGAACTTTCTTAATTAGGATATTAGGCTACTTCTTTCAGTAGACAACATGCATTGTGTTTTTCTTAAGCTAAGGAAACTTACCCTTCCTGTGTTAAACATTAAAATGCATCTAACCCACAAAGTCTGGATTTTAAGCAAAGTATTGATCCTGTATTTGTGTAGTATGAATTGTTGCCCAGAAGCTTTAGTTGCTATAACTGTTGAATTGAAAATGAACTCCCCAAATTCTGTACAATCATGACAGTGGCTTAACCTGAAGGAGACAGGCTACCACCATGTAATGAAAAGCAGCACTTTTTTGATGCTGCAACACCTACTCTGACAATTTTCCTGGCTCTTGGTGAAATGCAAAGTTCCTTTGTTTTAATCTGTTCCTAGGTGAGGCCAGATTAATTGCATTTAGGACTTCCACATTTCTATGTTGCCCTTGAACCTCCTTTCATGTCTCAAGAGTAGATGAAGCTTTCCCTCTGAACTGTTTGATTCTCTGGTTTGGGCATCAACTATGTTGATTATCTGGCCCAGAACATCAGGAGTGAAGGATAATTAAGCTGTGCTTTCGGCCTGGTGGCTTCTTGGATCTTCCAATAGATACAGCACGAGCTCCTTCAGTGTCCTTCTGTCCTGTTTGCAGAGTGGCTGAACTCTGCCTCTCTTCTGTAGCTCCTCACCTTGGGGACAATGGGGTATCAGGTATTTGCTCAGTGTTGGACCTTGTCTGTTCCTCTCCAGACAGGCAGCTGGCCTGAACAACTATTTTGGTTTTGGTATTAATGTTAGTGTTACCAAAGAAGGTGGGCTGTGACACTAATTAGGATAATGACTGAGATTCAACATCCTGTAGATTCCAGAGAGCAATGTTTTCTATAGCACTAAACCAGTGTGCTAAAATGATGATTTAGAATTTTAATGCATTTTTATCTCCTTAAACTTATATTACAGAACTTTAGCAGCCATAGAACTATTAACATATAATTGTTGGAGTATCTGTAAAACTCCGTGAATTGGTTAACTAAAATGGCTTGCAGGAAACTTTTTGCAGTGTATGAATCAGCTTCAAATGGAAGACAGGTATGGAAGAATCTAGAGTGAATGAAGTAACCTTTCTGACTGGCATGTTCCACAGCTTTTGTTTCCCCAGGGCTTTGAATTCATGCTCTAACAAGGATATAATGAAAGATGCTATCTAAAATACATTTTGATTTTTATCATTTGGGTGTAACCAAATGGCTGCATTTCAGAAGTATTACTCATTTCAGCAGTGATACTTCATTCCAGTTGTGCTTCACAACTGAATTAACTTATCTGAGAGATGCTGAGTCTAAGGAAGTGTTCTCCTCATTTATAGATAAGGGCCATTAGCTGTCCAGAGTCATACAGGAAGTTTGTGGCAGAGATGAGAATAGAACCAGGTCTCCTGACTCTGTCCTGTGCCTAATCATAAGACAATTCTTCTGACTGGCTTAAAACATTCCCTGAAAAAAATAGTGTGTTAAATAATTTTAGTGGGAGATTGCACCTCAGCTGACCATGCTATAGATGCTTTGAAAGGCGTTTATGAAATAATGCATTTACTTGGGGGAAACACACATAGAGGGACTAGTTGACCAGATTTTTCCAGACATTTTTGAAATTAAGGTCTTTAAGATAAGATCCATGAGTTAGTCTAGCATGAAGTGAAGGTTCCTGCACCAAAAATCTTATTTCAACATGCTGTTTCATTTAGTCTTCTCAGGGAAACTACATTTTTAAAATAATACAGCACAAGAGAATATTCAGCAGCTTTCATTTTAAAAAAAGCCTTCTCAAAAATAGTAGAAAGTTATTGCGAATAATTCACAATTCCAGTGGTTCTTGGCATATGGAAGTATGTTTCGAGTAGCTTTTGTAAGCCAGCTCTCTTTAGAGGGAGATGCTGGTGTGCAACAGCTTTGCCCACCCAGCAGCATAAAGGACATTTTACATCATTAATATATAGGGCAGTTTCTTGCAATGCAGTAAGAGACATCCTGTAAATGTTTTTTTTCGCTCAGCTGAAGCAAGACATCCAAACCTGGTCACATTGTGAAATCTTTCAGAGCCAAGTTGAAGAATATCTGTTCTAGAGCTTCAGAATGAATAATGGATTGATCTCTACAGCATATGAATTACATTGTCAAACTTTCAGAAAATGCAGGTCTATGTTTTTGATTCAAAAGATTATTTTTAAGATTAAAGGTGTTGAGAGTGGGTTTGGTTTATAGTGTGGTGGAAATGCAACTCCTTATTAGCTTTAAACTGTTGTGATGTTGGCTGCATCTTCTTGAGTTTGGGTCTAGAACTTGGAACCTAGGTCTGTCTTGAAGGGTTATTTAAATGTAGCAATGTAACACTGAGTATTTATAGATGTTATCAGCCTTTTCCTAAAGAGACATTTGCTAGGTTCCTGTTTAGGTCATCTTGTTACTATTAAAAGCTTTCTTGAGTGAGAAGTCTGACAAATTGTGCTTTTTAGCAAATATACAATCAGAGCATGCTGCAGCAGGCCCTGGAGGAATGAAAAGCAGTCGGGTGATTTCTGTGTGTACATGCAGTGTATAACTGCTTAATTCTGTATGCTGGCTTCATGTTGGAGTTTAGGAACAGCATAAATAAAAATGTCCATTTAAGAAATTAATATGACCTCAGTTATATCCTAAAAACTTATGGGAGTTTAGAGGGTTTTCTCATCTCTCAAAAGCACAAGATTACAATTGTTCCAAGTGTGAGTCACAAATATGGGGGGCACATAGGACACAGACAATGAAATAGTGGAGAAAAAGTAGGGCAGGCAGAGCAACACATAAGGTTTAAATCTCTAAGAATAGTTTCAGAGTTCAACAAATTTTATTTTAAGAGACAACACTGGGTGACTGACTGGCAAGGAGTTTATTATAGTATCCTAAATTTCACTTAAGGGTTCTTGCTTCTGAGTGATCATCAAAAATATCTGTTACAGTAATGGTAACTGGTTTGAATGGGCTTCAGATCATCTAGTGACGTGCACATTGTTTTGTAAACTCAGGGGTTTTTCTTTAACATACAATATACAGGTCTCACCTGAAAAGTTTGAGGATGTTGGCCAAGGGCCTATCTGCATGTGGTCTGAATTTTAATACTATTTAGGTAATGTAGACAAATTGCTTTACATACTGTATCAATGTCTGTTTTTTCCTTAAATAAGGTTAAAGCTAGTTTCAGTTTCATTTGAATTTCACAGTAGTAGTTTGGTAACTGAGACTCAATTACAAAGAGCTTGGACCTAGTTTGGGAAAGAAACTTACAAACTGTTGGTTATTGGTCATAGGCTGGTTCTACTTTTTGTGAAATTAGTTCTTAGCTGCTACTATCACTTTTCTAATATTTACTGTAGTTACCACATAGAGTCAAATAAGTAAACAGGAAGGGAGGGGGAAAGTTAGAGAGCTGCTGTAATAGACCACGTGTTCAGCTCTCCAGAAGCATCTCAGGGAGAATGAGTATTTAGCTTGTCTTAAATGCTTCTTGTCAATTTGGATATTTTGCTTTGTAAATTGTCCTAATCCAGATTAAATACAAGTGTTGAACAGTTAGAATATAATTTGTCATCATTGGGGTTTTTTCTTGCTTGATCACAGTTTAGACTTTCTTCATTTCTCACTGCCAGATAGGAAGAGACATAGTTATGGTAGGAAAGGCCTGACATGTCATCATTCCTGTTTCAAATGCTTTGACAGGAAGTAGATGTGAAAACCACAAATAAAGCTAGAATCTATATCTACTGCTAAAAAAAAAAAAAAGTTTGAAGTTACTTTTTCTCACTTTGGAAGCGTACCATTATTTTAGGAATTACAGAAGGTTCATCATCAGAATTCTGATCATCAGAATTAGAGCTTCAAGTAATGGTTTCTTTGCCTTAGTAATCTCTCTTTGAAAAACTACATTTCTTTTAAGTCAGCTGCTGCTAAAACCAGTCCCCATACTGTGCTCTTTTTGAGAGGATGTTGTGACTCATCACTGATGGTAGCATTACTAATGTGAGTTTATATCTAAGCTAAAGATGCTGCTGCATGAAGCTGTAAGCTCTCCTATAAAAAGAGGTGTAGTTCAGTAATCTTTATAAATACACATCTAATTAAGAGGCTGAGAAAGAGGCAGACAACCTTATGTTTAGCAACAAAGTGTTGGTAGTGTAGTTCAGTAAAAGTAACTTCTTAATTGAACATTCTGCCAAGAAGAGGGCAAGATTTCTTTCCCTATGATGGGCTTGTTTGTGTTGTTCTTCATTTGATTTGTATTTGTATCAGAGTGAGATTCCCATGTGTGATAAGGGTTTTTTTGTTTCTGATTACACAGGTTGGAGATATTGTGAAGGTTACGAGGATGAATATAAACGGTCAGTGGGAAGGAGAAGTCAACGGTCGAAAAGGGCTCTTCCCTTTCACGCATGTCAAAATATTTGACCCTCAAAACCCAGATGAGAATGAATGACTCCCTCTGCTCGATTTACACTGCTGCTTCATTTTCCTGGCTATCATTAGCATTGTTTGAGGTGGGATGATGACTTAATGGCACATTGCTAGCATTGCCCATTTTCCAGCTTGCTGCAGTTTGACAGTTCTTTTAATATACATTTGGAATACATAAAACTGAAGTCACTGCCTGACCTTCAGGCCATAGTTGCGTCATCCAGAAGTTAGTTACACTTCTAAAACTTTACTGGGCCTTAAGCTGGAGAAGACTGAACCGGAATATAGCAGAGAGGTATGGGAAAAAACCTTTCCTGTTGAGACTTTCATGGACTTTTTCTGGTTTGCTCAGTAGGAAGAGCCCTAATCTTAGATCAAACGTGCAACTTGTGCATTACTGTCCAACAAAAAGCAACAACAAAAATGCAATTTTAGAACTGAAGAAGATTTAGTTTTAAAATTACCTGTCCTAAGGTAGTACATTTAAAATGATGGTTTCTTTAAAGGACAATAATTGGAGCTTATGTATTCTAAGCAGTTGTATTAGACACTGCTCTTTTCTGTTAACTCTTAAGCTTGTTGTTGACCTTCCTGAAACAGTGTGTGTTAAATGCAAATAACCATTGATTGAGCTGCATTGAAGCTGATACATTTATTTATAAGGAAACCTAGGAGGGGTTGATACTTGTAACTTGGTTTTGACATATTTAATGCATTTCTGTTGATTTTTGCAAGCACTAACTGTAGAAAGTGAGCTTTAAGGGGAAACACTTTGGCCTGGTCTACGTACAGCTCTTCTGCAGTGTTGAAGGTGTAGTTGTACTGGTACAGAAGTGCTTGTCATCAAGCTGTTACTTGGTGGACAGATCAGATTGCCATGGTGAGGAGAGGTAGGAGTGGGACAGAAGAACTTGGTAAATACCGATAAAATCCTCTTATTTAAACATTTAAAGACCTTTTATATCCATTTCTCTGCAGGGTCCCTGCTCTCTCCAGTTTCCAAGCTATGCCAGTCCCAGCTCATCAAAAGCTCCTTTTCAAACACAGTACCTTTTTACCAGGGTATCTGTGTTGCTGTGCTTCTCTTCTAGAGCTGCTTTCATCTTTTTTCCCTTCCTTCTTTTTCCTTGCTTGTATCCCAACTCCCCTGCATGCTGGCATCTTTTTTTTTTACCCCTCCTAAGGCATTGGCTCTGGTTTATATATGACCCAGATCCCTCCCCCTCCCAGCATCCTCTAGAAAATGGTTAATTGGAGTCAGCTGCCTGGGTTCCCCCATGTGATAATGCTCGGGCTGGAGGAGGCCACAGAGGCTTCTGTTATTAGAGTAGCTCCTTCACTCTTGGTGTCCCTAGGCTGCCCTGCTGTGAGTGTTGTGCAGCAGGGAGCTCATGGCTGCAGCTGGCTGAGCACAGTCTGTGCCATGCGGGTGCTCAGCCTGAGCCTGGGTGCAGGATAGGAAAGCGTGGGCACAGTGGAACCCTGTGCCACCTTCTTCAAATGTGTGTTGTAGGTGAACTGGAATGCTCTTTTCAAAATGATGGAACACTGAATAAACAGAATACATGTCTGCAAAGATACAACTGCAAAACCTCCCTTTTCAGACAGCCTGGTTAAGGCAGATGTCCGGTGTGGAAGCTGGCAGGAAAACAACAGCTCCCTTTTTTCAACTCTGGAAAGCTGTTGGTTGTAGCAAAAGGAGAAACTTCAAACACCTGCAGAATGTCATCAGATCTTATAAATGTCTAATGAGATGAACATTGTCTTAAGTTCCAGCATGTTTTCTTGTTGATTTGTGTTGCTCAATCCTAATAAAAGCACGTTGTTGGTAGTTCATGTGGAAGTGCCATGAGATCCTTAGTTGGAAGGCACTGAAGAACTGCAGAAATGGCATTCACAAGCAGATATTCAGAGTGCCAGGTTTTAAAGAAGTCTCTCCATTCATCTGTTTTCTGTAGTATTGATCAAGTGGCTGACAGTCTGGAAGTTCTTGTAGAGCATTTTACTACCAAATTAACTGTGAAGTAGAGTAGCATTTACTGAAGTGTTTGGTGCTGTAATTCTTGACAATAGGCATTGACATTTTGTCTTGCAAAGAAAAGCTATGCAGTTCTCTTAACTAAAGAAGGTCATGCTTTTCCTGTGCCCCAACAATACCTGCACGTTTACTACACAGATTGTACTACTGAAAGTCATCTTCTGAATACAAACTGCACTAAACTCAGTCTGCTGCAGAGAAATCTTATTTCAGGCCTGACCTAGTTACAGGCAGCTCTTCAGAAGACTGATTGTAGAATTCTTCCTTTGTGTGGTAAATAAATACTGTGAGATTTGAGATCTTGAACATAACTTTTAATCTGATTTTTTTTTCACTGAAATAAACATCTTGACTCAACCCCTCATTGAATAAGGTGTCCGCTTTGAACACAAGCATTGTTTTAGGTTTAATCATGTTCCAATACTGCAGAAAAGCAAATTATTTTACCTTCAAAACTATGCAAATTTGTGTGTAGTGGTATCTGATGCAAAGACAAGAATTCTTGAATTTCTGTGAACCTGGTTTTAGGCCGTGAATGAACAGTGTTTCTCCAAGTAGCAGCGGGGTGGTTCAGGTATGTAAAATGTGGTTTCAATGTAGCATACTGACCAGCCTAAGCTGATTGTAACCTTTGCTTCAAAATGTGTCTTGGCTATTTTACTATGAGACAAGTATTTTCATATAAAGACTGCATTGGATCAGTGTGTGTTTCTCTTTGAAGGACTCTGGATTCTCAATCGCTTGTTGCTTGCTTACACATGTGCTGTTGTTTTATGAAACCTCTTAAATCTGAGTGATAATCTATCAATGTAAATGTTCTTGGGCGTGTAAGGTAACCTTAATATGAAGCATGAGAGCCTACAAGTGATGGCTTCAATCTATGCACCATTAAAGTTGTCCTTGCTTTGGAACTAGGAGCTGGTATAATGACCTGGTGCCACAGTAGTCAACTATCACGAAAGGCTTGGCTTCCTCCTGCTGTGTACATGTGTATATAGACATTGAAGCCTCTGACCAGTCTGAAAGTTTAAATGAAAACTGTTTTAATCAGTGTCCATCACTGGATAAGCGCTAATTTAATTCATGATTGTTTACAAATTGGGAAAGAATAAACAAAAGGGAATATCCTGTTTGGGTTGAGGCTCTGAAGAGCCTGAGCATTATTTTTGTAAAGGGAAAAACAGCATTCTTTGTGCCATTTCATGTGCCTGTAAAGTAATTTTTTATATTGTATTAACATCCTGGGAATGAGTGGGCTGCCTTTGTTTTCTAGTCCAGTTTTCAAGCATTTTCCTCAATACCCGCATTTGAAAGTGAGACATGCCTAAAAGACTGCCTTTTGGGACCAGTGAAAGCGTTCCTGTAGAGTTGTCATTTTCTGTTTATTTGTGTTCAAGTGTATTTTGAGACAAGGATACAATTATTACAGTGGGAAAGGTGGCCTTGTATTTGAGACAGTCTTCACTGTGTAAACTTTTAAACACAATATGTAATTTAAAGACCATGATCTTCAGGCAATAATATTAAGTGTAAGCTTTTAAAATTTATTTTGGGGATCATAGCTTGTTTTATTTTTTGTGCTATAAGATTAACAGTATTAAATGAATTATATTCTTAGAATATACGGAGTGTCTTCTCTTAAGATTAGTGCCTTTTTAATTTCTTACTCCACTTAATTCATAGAACTGGTCCCAACATCAAGCCACTGTGTTTTTTCCCCAACGCCCTGTTTGTACAGTCTAAATAAAACTTGCCTCAACTTACAGAATGATTTGTCGTCTTTAGTCTGAAAACCTTGTCAATAACAGCAGAGTGTTTAAGCCCTTACTCTGTCCTTACAATGCCCTGTTTTGTGGGTGAACAGAGTGTGCCAACTGAAGTTTTCTGGAATCAAAGGAAGAATTAAGCAGGAGAAAATGCTGTTGCCAGGCTGAATGATACTCTCCTGTTCCATCCTCGTGTACCTTCTCAGACAATACTGCTGGGCTCTGGAGGTTCACATGAAAAAGATGCATCTCTGATTATACAGATTACCACTGTCTCCTCTACCCTGATGCCCGACACGCCCGTGCTCTTCCACCACTGTATTTATTGTGCTCTTTGGCCCAGGCTTTTAAGGGTCTCTGGAAACCATGACCTTTCTTTACTGTGATGCCCTTGACTGTGCTTGTAAGAATGACTGGTTTATGCAATGGTTTGAATTTGGCTTTTATTGGTTGAGTAACTAAGGTGTAACCTGTGCAGGCAACTGAAGAGCAGTGACTGGGGCTCTGGCCCCTGCCATGAGGTGCTGGTGCAAAACATCAGAAATGTCTGTGTTTGGAAGTCAGAACCCACATCCTGGTCATCTTCTGCCTTTTTAGTCAATCCAGATCAATAGTCACTTAACTGAACTTAAGGGGGTTTTTTTCAGTTAAATCATTAACAAGATGTTAATACTAGAATTGATCCTGTATAGGAGGAAAATCGAAGAAGAACATCAGCCACTCAACTGCTGCAAAGGAGAAGCCTACAAAGCTTGTATTGGTTCCCTGGACTCTGTAGGTATGGTGACAGCCCTCGTGTTTGTCTTCTCTGGAGTACAGATTTCCATGTGATGTTAATAAACATTCATAGCCAACTCTGCATAGTGTCTTATCATCAAATAGTCACATTTGGCAAGTTACGTTTTGGAGAAAACCAGTTGGGTTTTAAGGATGAGAATAGGTCAGATATATTTAGTGGGCTTGGTAATCCAGTTTCAGGCTAAAAGGCAAAAAGTCAAAGAAGCAAGCAGTAACTCAAGGAGGGTTTATTTGTCTTACCTGCATTCAGGCTCACACCAGTGCAAATCTGAAGTTGTTCAGTTACTTCAGTCCAACAACAAGCAGCACAAGCCTCCATTTTTCAGTGCAAGCTGGGATCAGCTGGGTTCATCAGTTTGTCACTGATTTAATTAAAAGGTTTTATTTCTAAACCAGTGTGATAACAAACACCCTTTTAGACATACCCAGAGGTCTGTTGGAGCTTACACCAGTAGGAAATACACCTAAACACACCAAATAAACTGCAGCCACAGCAGAACACAGTTCATTTTTACGTGATTTTCCGCAGTGTGGACTGTGCACAGATGAAAGCTCCTGAGGTCCACACTCACCTTGGATTTCTGTCCCCCATATTGTCCCCTCTGTCTTTTTTTGAGAGAACAGATCAGCTGCTCCTGTAGCAGCTGTTGAACCACCAGTCGCAGCTCAGCAGGGAAAGGTAAAGCAGTTCCAATTTCAGGAACCCTCCATGCACCGAGCCGCAAACTGGCAGTGGCTGTGCAAACAGCTGAGCCCTGCTGCAGCAGGGCCGCGTGTCCCGGCGGGACAGGCCGGCAGCAGGCAAAGAAACCGTCACAGCTGTCCCGGAGTGAGCCTCCTGCTCTGAAACGCCGGCTCTGAGAGCTTGCCGAGAGCCGCAGCGGCTCCCATTGTTGTGACTCATTCACACAGAGCGCTGTGTGCCCGCCCTGAGTCAGGCTATCCACGCACTGCTCCAGCTGCCCGCCCTCCCTGGCTGCAGCCTGGGAACCCAGCGCCCACCACCGTGACTCAGCCCATCTGCTTCACGGGGGCTCCTGCTCCACACTGGCACAACCTTGGGAGCTACAAGCTCCGTGCTGTGATGGTGCTCACTGGGGCCTGGCAGCCCCTCGGTGCAGCCTCACCTGCGGAAGATCCGTCCCACGGCTTCCGAGGCAGGCAGGGAGCGAGAGGCGATGGGGAATTAACGCAGTGCTCCCCTCAGTTAACCTTGCCAGCACCTGCTTGCTTCATTCCAGGCATTTTGTAACCAGAACCCTCCCTGCACGAGTTATCAGTCTAACCCGCCGCTGGCACACCAGACAATTGGGATCAGAGCTAAATCTGGGCTATCCGCAGGGAACTGGCTCCTGCTTTGTACGTCCTGGCTGATCCAACAAGGGCAGCTCAAAGTCAGTGCCGAGAAATCCGTCACTAGCATTTGGTCTAGAAATTTATCACTAAAGCCCAAGTGAAAGTGTGGATCCCAAGGGACTGTTAATCCCCATCCACTGCACTGACTCCCAGTCTGTGCTATCCAGTGAATCCTCTCCAGACCCTTGGGCAGGAGCAGCTCTCGCTGGGCTGTCAGGGGGCCCCTGCTGTGCTGGACTTGCTGCTTTGCCTTCCCCCAGCTGCCCCTGCACCCAAAATACAACTGATTTGAGGGGAGTGTAAGTCCAAGGAGAGGATGCCGTTTTGAACAGACAGAAGTGACTGACATAAGTGAACAACAGGAGCTGGTTTGAAACTCTTGGCACTCGACTCCTGTTCAGCCCACCATCACTCAGCAGCCAGGCTGGAAACCCCCAGGGATGCTCCTGACAGAAGTGACAAACCAAGCCAGGCCTTAGAGTGCACTGTTGCTGTCCTTGTCATAAAAAATGCAAAAATCAAACTTGCCTATTTTTCATTACTGGGAAGTAATGACCCCCTGTATTTCTAGACTCGATTTCTACAGTTTTTAGTGTATTGTGACTTTACTACTTTGATCTGGATTATGTGGTTCAGGGGCTCTCATGGAGACTTCTACCTGCTGAATCCTTTTCTGTTATGTTAGACCATCTCTTTTTTTCCCTCTTCTTGTGACCAGTGATACAATTAAAACACTGACCTTGAAAAGGAAGAGCTTTTCTCTTTCCAGGTATCGCAGCTGGTGCTCTGGCTCTGAGTCTGCAGTGAAGATGGATACACAGCTCTGGGCTGGATTCCTGCTGAGCATCAGCCTCATGCTCTGCAGGGCACAAAGGAAATGTAATTCATCAGGCTTGGCCTTCGTTGTGTAAGGAGGAACCATATCCCACAAAGATGGAACACCTCCCGCTGTGCCCGACTACCTGGAATAGCTGTGCCTACTCGGCACTTTGAGAACTAGATCTAAAATTAACAAAGATCATTTCCCTGCAAGAAATAGCACCTTGGCCTGGACACAGGACACATCAGCAGGAGTCTGAAACAGAAGGGCTAAAATTAACTCAGGTCTGGGATTCTGCTGAATGTGCTAACACAGGTCTGACCACCACAAGCAGGATAAGCAGCACCATTGGAAATCTCTGGCCAAGATCATCCCAAACTGCAGGAGGTACCCAGCAGTGATAAAAAGGTTACTCCCAGTACTCAGTAGCAGCTCCTGCCTGTATGAGGCTCAGTGATCCACCCTCACCATCACTAGTGACCATCTGATCGAGGCAGATGTGGGTGATGAGAAGGAAACAGCTCTCCAGCTTCTGCTGGACTTCTAGCAAGGTTTGGGCTGTACAGCAGTGGAAGCCCACAGACCTCCACAGTGGTGTTTGTGGGGTCAACACTGGCAAATTTAAATAAACAAAAATAAAGAGACATTGAAGAGCAGCCTAGGAACAGAAAGTGTGAGCAGTCCTTAACAGGGCAGCAAAGCTGTGGGACTTCCATCCATCAGCTGTGTAGGGCTCACGCTTCCCTCACTGCAGTGCCCTGATTCCAGCCCACACTGCAACCCTGCAGCCCCTTGGCAGCACTGCATTGGAACAGCTGTGGAAAATGGAGGGGGTTGGAGATGATGTACCTGGAGAGGGACAGGCTGATTTAACACCCCTCCCTGCTGCCAAATGCTCTGTGGGCTCTGCAGTCATCACCCAAAATAGAGCCACAGTCTGTGCCTCCTCCAAGAGACAGTCCCTGCTGGAAACATTGCCTGGGGCAGTGATTTCCTGCAGGAGCCACCTCGGGAGATGCCAGCACCCACCGTGCCCCACTGTACCTGGCTCCTCTCCCTCTCACCCACCATTCAAGCTGCCTGTTGATGCTTGTTGCAGCCTGGGAACACAAGACACAGGGCTTGACCCAGCAAGGAATGTAGGCAGGGTTTGGGCAGAATGGAGGAAAGGTCCTGCATTAACTTCACAAATCGACCACATGTGGCTGTCACCTACACAAGGGGTCCCCTCCTGGCAGAGGCCAAGAGGATCCAAGGCAGCCCCTGCGACAGCTTTGACTCTCTGGGATCAGACAGCCAGATCTGCCTGGGAGCTGCCTGCACTTCCCAAAGCAGAGACACATCCTCCCCATGGAGAGCAGCTCATCCCAGGTAACCACCTCCTCCTCCTCTTGTTTTGCTGCCAGATCCCTCCTAAAACATGAGCTGCTTCAGCCCCAACTTGCCCAACACCGAGCTTCTGTCAGCACCTGAGCCAGTCGTGCAAAACCCTCGCTTCAGACACAGCACGACAGCCCCAGAGCTTCACCCCTTGTGCACTGTAACCACAAAGCAACAAGGGAGATGGTTTCTCGGCTTTCTGTTCTCCACACTGCCCTGGGATACCCTTGCTGCAGCTTCCAGGCCTCAGCACCTTTGCAGCAACCCCCCTGCAGGCCGCCCCAGCTGTCCCCTCGCAGGTCACACGCAGTCACTGGGTGGCACTGTGCCCCTGCCTGTGCATGCCCGGCTCCAGCCTCCTCCTCCTCCGCACGGGGGTGCCCGGAGGAACCCCCGGCTGGACCAAGGGGCAAAGGCTCTCCTTGCCAAAGTGCATCCACGGTGGCACCGACAGATACCCAGGGACCCCAGGAGCCCACAGGGTTGTGACCCCAATGCCCAAACACAGGCTCCTGCTGCCTCCCTGCCAGGGTGTCTCTCTCCCCACTATGGTTATATTTTCATTACCGTGGCAAAAGGAGACCAACTGCATCCTCACAATACGCCCCTCCATAAAACTAATAGGCCAGGCAATTGGCACGGGCCTGTGAAGTGCTTTATAGTCTGGACTCGAGGAGTTCGTGCCACAGCTCACAAGCTGTCCCAGCCCTACATCCCAGGAATCACAGCGTTATTTCTCCCTGTCCTCCCCACTTTCAGCCTGGGAGCAGTGTGAGGATGAACATGGTGCCCCCACACCTGCTTTTGCCTGTCTCCCACCACCCAGAGCTGCACCCGACTCCAGCAGCACAAGGTTCTCAGGAGCATCCGCAAGAATCGGGATTTCCTCTTTCCAGGGCACTATGACACAGTTCTGCCCTGATTCCAGGAGATTTGACACCATCAGTATGTGTCCAGGGTTGGGAGGCTGGACCCAGCACAGGGCCAGGGTAGAGGCCAGGGAGGTCCTTTGTCAATGCTTTGCCATTTGCTTCATTTGCAGTTGAAAGCCAGAGGAGCAGAGAGCCTTTCTGACACTGTGATGGCAAAACCTTCTCAGCTCTGTAGAAGATCCTTCCCTCTACACTGACACCCCATGTTTGTTTGGGAAGCTGGGGTGACACATTTGGCATAACCCGGAGCCCCATTTCAGAGGGTACCTGGTGAGGTTTGAGGTGCTGCTTTGCCATGCTGGGACCTGGCCAGTCTCAGTGGTGCTCTTCAAGTGTTCCTAGAGCAGGAACTGGCTCAGGCTCCAGCAGGGGCTGGGTGGATGACCCTAGGGACAGCAATAACCAAACAGCAGCCGCTGCTACCTTCCCTCTTCCTGCTGTGTAAAAACTGCCTGAGAAAAGCCTCCTTTAATCGCTCCCCCTACATTAGACCTTCCAGGGGAAATTAGCACAAATGCAACATCAGTGGCACCAAGGGAACAGACCCTGAATGACTTGGAGGGAGGTTAATTAGTTTGTTAAAATCCTTCTCTCTTTAGTTGCCACCTAAAGCTTCAAGTCTTGACAAACAGTTGGGGAAAAAGGGTCTCTGCAGAAAATCAATGCTCTTTGGAGGTAAGAGCTAAAGATCCTCCAAGGAGCATACAGCTGACAAATAAAGTGGAGAAGACTGTTTCTCCACCATTAGGGTAGAAGATGAATGTTAGATGGGAAAGCAAAAGGTTTCCAGGTCTCCATAAAAGTTAGAAGGCAGACAAAGAGCCCATTTCTCCCCCTGTGGTTTACTGTCTTCAATCTCTTTGCCTTAGGGTCCCCACCTACCCTGCGATAGAGGTGCTGAAAAGCTTAACTGGCTTTTGCAGAACTGATTCAGGATCCCCAGATTCTGAGTGCCAGAGAGGTGCCCAGTGTTACTGCCTGTCCCTTTGGAGGACAATCCCCTCAGGGCTGGAGCTCCCTGCTCCCAGACACACCAGCCAGGGAACATGAGTGTGCTGGGGGCAGGAACAAAGCCCCACAGCCCCTTACAGTTTCTCCCTTAGATTAATTTAATAGACCACTGTATTGACCCCAGAGAATTTTGTACAACTCCCAGACCACCATAGGTGCCCCAAGCATGGTGGCACTGGGAACCTGTCACAGAGCTGGTGTGTGCCCATGGTGAGACATGGCCCTGCCAGTGCTTCTGCTACTTCCACTGCCACTGCAGGGTTGTGCTGGGATGGCTAAAGCACAGTGCTGCACCTCAGTGACTGCCACAGGCAGCACTCTGGGACTAAAATTTCCTTGAGTACCTGGTTTAAAGTTGGGACTAACTTCATTCAGTCTCCACACCAGAGCTCTGTGCTGCCCCGTGGGGGACAGAAGGGCAGACAGTTGCAGCCTTTAATCTAAGGACATGATTTCTTTGCTAGACATGATGAGCTGTGTGCCCTACCTTCTATGCTGTCCATTGATGTTTTTATTTCAAAAGCCACTACTTCATCTGATTCTGCCCAGCTGTCTAAAAAACAAAACAAAACAAAACAGACAACATCCTGTGTACCACTGGGACCTCTTTGTCAGAGCCTGTGAACTCATCTGCATCCAGCACCAGGATGGATTGAACAAACTGAAGCAGTATTTTACTGCTGAAGCATAAAACACGGGAATAAACAAGCACCAAAGTGCTACTGATCATTAAAACCAGATGGGAGCCCATTTACTGCCTCCAGCAGCGAGGTGCCATGGCTCCTCCGCTGGGGCCCCCTTGAAATAAGACACCCAGTGCACCATCTGGAAGGTGCACTGGCTACAGGAGCCCCTGCAATTCCAGCCTGGAGTTATCTGCACTGTCCTCTCACCACCACCACCAAGGAGTGACAGAACTGAGTCGTAGCTTCAGTCACCCCTGTAAGGTTGTGCCTACATGAAAATGCCCTGGTAAGGACAAGCAGCCC
Organism: Chaetops frenatus; assembly: GCA_013400775.1. Classification (NCBI taxonomy): domain Eukaryota; kingdom Metazoa; phylum Chordata; class Aves; order Passeriformes; family Picathartidae; genus Chaetops; species Chaetops frenatus. Next base: position 443,226 of record VZTR01002642.1, on the reverse strand, counting down.
ATGCAGGGCCAGTCCCATAGTCCATGGGAGGTGGGATGGGGGGAATCACAGGCCAAATTGCCCACACACAGACCAGGGACTCTGCAACATTTCAGTATTTGTTCAAATGCACATCAGAGAACCATCAAAGGTTCTGGTCATTCCTGTGCAATTCACCTCTCAGATGGTGGATTATCCAAGGCAGTCCAGGACTGACCTTCTTCCTTATCAACCAGCACTGTCTGGCATGGGAAGTGAAGTACTACGGTGGGAAGAAACCAGGGGCTATTTCCTCTTCTTCCTAATTAACACACCCACCTCAGATAAATGCCCAACGAGAACACTCCCAGTCTGGAGAGTACTGGAAACTGGCTCCATCCTGAGTACCCAGCTACAAGCCGAGCTCAATCCCCTCCTAGACTGAAGCTTTGCACCTTTGTCTCCAAGTGCCATCTTGCCGTGGCAGGGAGCCCTCTCAGCAGCCGAAACCGGAGCACGGCACGGGGCCAGGGATGGATTCCTGGGCAGCCCGAGAGGAGATGCAAATGGAGCGGGAGACTGCTTGAGAAGCAGAGACAGACAGATGCTTTTACACTTCAAAGGGAGCAGGGCCCTGGGAGGCTTTCAGGAATACGCACAAATCGATAGACTCCTTTCAAACAGCGAGCACATTTGCTCAAGTGTGAGGCAATTATTCCCTGAGGATGGAGGCAGGACAAGGCCATTAACAGCCATACGGGCAGGATGAGGAGCATGCCGCTGCTCCAGGAGGAGCCAGCCCAGCCTTCGGGCAGAACACCGCTGTCCTGGCCGAGCTTTCTCATCCACGATTTACAAAATGCCCTCGTGTCCCCAGGGGCTCACTAGGGAGCACATTAGTGCCATTCAGCCTATGCCAGTGCAATGCTCAGCACATCCCTTTGGTGAACAGCAGGTTTGATCACATCCCCTCCACTGCTCTGCTTCGCTGCCTTTATCCCTGGAGGGCTGACTTACACTTACTGAAGCAATTCCCATTTCCCCCTCACCCAAATGCTGCTGGGCGAGCTCTGGAGAGCTCTGTCTCCAAGGAGCCCCTTTGGATGGCAAAGCAGAGCCCAAACCATGTTGTGGGCGAGCAGAAGGCTGGTTGCTCAGCATGGGGACGAACCCCGTGGTGTGACAGGAACCACGCCTGACATCCCTGTCTACTCTGCACCAGGGCTTCCATGCAGATTACCCTTACTGCACCATCTCCCAGCAAGGATGTTACAGAGATGGCAGGTGCCGGTGCTTTGCGACCCCACAGATGGGAGCTGGAGTGACAGTGCCAGCACACAGGAAGTCTCTCCTGTGAACAGCTGCTGTTTTACATCTACAGTCTTATTTGTACAATGAGAGGCAGAGACACTGAAAGCGAGCAGTGCTTTATGCCTGGTGCATGACTGATGGGAGTGCCCATTCTGTATCACAGGCTGCCCACTCTGCTTTATGGAGGCACATAATTTACCCTCCTCAGTAAAAATAGAGGAGGAGGAAATAAAAATCCCAGCATGTCCCCAAAGAACTGTAGGAGATTAAAATTAAAGCTATCCATTACACTCACCAAGCAGGGTGCTGTCTGGGCAGGAACACTGTGTTAGTTGTACACCTGCACGTTCAAAGAAAAGAAAATGAGTATTAGAGAAGTGTCAGAGGCAATCCAGCACCCCACAGCAAAGTACTGCAGGTCATAAAACAAACTCACACGACTTGGAAAAACAAAAAAGGAATAACACTAAACTAAGCTGAACTGCAACACTGCTCAGCACAGCTGCAGCATTTCTTCTCAACCCTGGATCAAAGGTTTGCTTCACCCTTGGTTAAAATATTTTCTGACACTTCTGCTCAGGCCCAGGTCTCAAGAACGCTTCCAGGTCTGTCCTGGGACGTGCATGTCATGTGCTGTGGGAGAGAAACATCTTTCCTACTTCCTTCACTATGTCCTGTAAGCTTCTCCCTGTGCTCCTCCTGCTGTTCCCCAGATCTGCTGTAATGTCCAGAAAGCACATTTAGACCTCACTACAAGCTCTGCAAGGCAGGACAGTGAAAAGTGTCTTACCTGGAGGAGCAGGGAGCCAGGCCAGCAGCAGAGAGCTGGGAACAGAGCCTTGGGGACAGGCAGGAACAGGCCTCCCTCACCACCACTGCAGCAAGGTCACATCTCTGAGCATGGCTGTGCCCAGGGCAGCTGAGGGCACAGAACAGCCCACCCCCAGCACGATACAGAGAAATCCCCCATTCTCCTGCACAGTTTTATCGTTTTATCCCTCTCTCTTTGCTCTTGGCCACTCACTGAGCACCTGGAGGGCGGGCAGGCAGGCAGGCAGGTAAGTGAAGACACCTGGAGCTGCAGGTGTGGTCGCTGAGGAGCAGGCAGAGGGGCTGGCACCGCGGGCAGCTCCGGACAGCAGGGATGTGGCTCGGAGCTGCTTGGGCCCCTCACGGCAGGTGACCAACCCTGGTTGTTGCTCCAGCCAAATGCTGCCTCCTCCCTGCTAAGAGGCTCCACACGGATCCCACCCTCGGGCTCGGGAATTCAGCGGATTTTAAGCTCCGCAATAAAAACCCATTTGACTTGAGAGAATGTTGTTATTCCTGGAAAAGGGTTTGCAATGCTTGCTTGGATTGCCTTGAAGTAACCCAGTACTTAGGCTGACCAAGGAAATGCACTTGCAGGCTCCTGGGAGGCTCGAGGAGCACCACGACAGACACCCCACCGCGGGCAGTCAGGTCAGCCCAAAGCCAGCCAGGAGTCCTGTTCAGCATGGCTGTCCAGCACCAGGTGATTCGAGAGCCCTAGCCCAGCTGGGCACGGAAATGCTGCTCCCCAGGATGTCCTCTCTGCAGACAAGGAGCCTCCTTGGCCCGCTCAGAGCCCCGCGGGCCGGGCAGGCCCTGCCCCGCCCCACACGCCTGAGGGCTCCCCTCACACTGGGGGCCGGAGCAGCGCGGCCCCGGAGCTCGGCCGATGCCACCGTTCCAGAGCTTGGTTGGCACGTGGAAATTAGATAAGCTCTTAGTGAAACCAGCTGGAAGTTGCTTCTGCAGAGCCAGTGCAGGTATGAGTGCAGAGGCCGCACCCCGGGCCAGGCGAGAGGAGACCCTGCGGCCCTGGGAGGACTCGCCGTGTCTCCACAGCGCTGTGGGCAGAGCTGGGAGCTCGGCTGCACCGCAGAGAAACAGCTGCCTCTCCCGAGCCTGCAGCTGCCTGGCAAAGAACTGCAGCATCGGCAAGAAAGCATTTTTCGGCCATTCCCATCTGCACTGAAGCGGTGTCAGAGAAGGCTTAAGGCTGCAAAAACCAGTAGCAGAAACCAAAATAAATCAAGATCTTTATTTCCCGTAGGAAATTTACCTAGATCCCATTTATAGTCCATTTGCCCTCCCCTCCTTATGTAACTTCTCTGCAGGAAAGGAGCAGAAAACACAGAGAAAATAAACAATTTGCTGCAAAGAATTGGTGCAAGAGCCTGAGTCACATCTAGCAGTGTGAGCAGATAACCTGAGGCTCACTGAACACACTGTGGAGAACAATGAATGCTGAGATCAACAGCGTGCCATGCATGTACAAACTGGCCCCAGGTAACATGACTAAAGCAGAGCACGTTGTGCTTGAGAAAGATGCACAAAACCTACACTTTTGAGTTTATTTTATTAGTCTTAATGGCCTGACTTCCGCATGTCTCATTTCCTTTTATTGAAGCTGTCAGAGGCATTACATTATCTCACATGCGTGCAAAAACAGCATTTCAGTCGAGCTCATACAGACTTTAAATGCCACAGCTGAAGAAAACAAGCCAGTGGGAACTGCAAAGGGAGGGGGTGGGAGCAGAGTCCAGAGCACACCTACAGGCAAAATCTCCAAAGGCTTCCCAAGCCAGCGAGCGCAGGCTCTAATCAGAGAGAAAGGATAGGTACTTCTCCAGCGAGCTGGATGATTCACTGAAGGAGAGCAAGCAGTCCTGTTGCAACAGAACGCTGATGAGTAATTGATGGCTCGTCCTAGGCACAGAGCTAAGTCTTTTACCCCCAGTGCAGAGCCGTCTGCCAAACCAGCTCTACCGCCAGGCCCAGGGGGCAGCAGCACCTGCACTGCTACTGCGAAGGTTGGAAAGAAACAGCATTGCACTGGTATTTTCACAGGAGTTCCCCAGAGCTGCCCAGTTCTCCTCAGTTACTCATACTCACTGCAGCTTTTCATCCTCATTAGCGCTCTGTGACAGGGAAACACATCCTGCCTACAAAGATAAAGAAACAGATCCAGCCAGGTAGCCTGTGGGGGATGTGTTCTCTCTCTCGTGGGCACGCTGCTGTCAGCGATCCTGTGAGGTGCACAATGTACCCCCCTCGGGTGCCTGCACATGGGGCTCAAGGCACTCTCACTCAACTCCCCAGCCATTCTGCTCATCTCATTTCCAAGACGTGAAGGACAGTGGTGGCAAAATTAACTACTAATGGCCAGAGACAGCCTTTTACAGCTGACCTGCCTTCACACAGCTGGCGTTTGGACAGCAGGAAATCACAATATTCTGGCACTAAAAAACCCTGCCCCACATTTTGTTTCTCCAGCCAGATTTCTCTGTGAGTTGCTCACATCCACATGTGTGTCATGCACAGCAGGTACAAATCACTACTGGCCAGGGTGCCATCAGAGGGGAAGCTCACAGGGCATTATGTGCATGTACTGTGGCAAAGTCTGACCTTTATTTCAATGCTGCACACCCTCAAATCCTGGGAAGCCCAGGGGAAGTACTTAGCTGCTCTGTAGGTATCATAAATGTGGTACAAAAGCAGTTAGCAAGATACAATTTAAATAAGAAAACAGTCATTGTAGTCGAGTCCACAAATTTACAGGGTTACTTTTCACAGTAATTTTAACAATAACAACATGGCTCAACATCCCTACGCTATGCAGATGCACAGGGCTGAGCTGGTGCCCCAAAAACCTGGTGCACAGCCTTTCCCAGCATCCCTGCACAGGGATCCTGAGGCATTGGGTACAAGCCTGCCCAGGTCTGCTCAGAGACAACATCTTGCTACACACACACACGTGTGTGCACAGGTTAAATGACACACCTGAGTGCCTACTGATGGCTGCAGACCACACAGCAGCTATTAGTGTGACAAGAAAACGTTCCCTAAGTAACACCTAGGAACATGTCTATCCTCCCTGAGAAGCAACGGGCCTGTCTCACCAGGTCCCCAGTGCCAGGGCCATCTGCACTTGGGCAAACAGGGAGGCCTCCCCCTTCTAACAGCAAGATGAAAGGAATCCCTGCTCGCATGGCTCCTGCCCAGGATGGGACCAGAGGGGGGGGAGGTGGAACCACTCTGATAACTAAACATGGACAGATCCCTACAGACTTACAAACAGCGGTGAGATGACTTCACACACTCATAGAGCAATGCAGGAACCACAACTATAAATGATATTCTCCAGGGGTGGCAGGGAGCAGGAGAAGGACTAAGTTCACAGTGGAAAATTTCCTTTCCCTCTAAAGGAATAAGTTGGAATAACACAGCAGCACTGCTGTTCATGGCCCTGCTTCTGACAACCTTGAAAAGCCCCAGAGGAGCCCCCCACGTTCGATGAACAACCTCCCTCCACCTCCACAGAATGAAGAGTGTTTCACTGACCTCGAGTCTAGGGCTGACAGAAGAGGGATGGGCATGGGGACAGCAAGACACCACACAAAGCCTTGCTGCTGCTTCTCCTGCATGGAACAAACTCTTCCCTCCCTGCACGACCCACTGCTGTGCATTTCACTCTCATCTGCTGCTGGAAGAAAGGCAAGACTCTAGCTTTGGTTTGACTATACTAACCGAGGGAGCTGCTCGAGGTTCACCAGGATTGTTTGCTTTGCTTGTCTTTGCAGTATTTTCTACAGCTTTTTGGCCACGTGGATGGCTTACTGCAAGTCCTCAGCCCCTATCTCCTTGCACCAAGTCCCAGGAGGACGGCATGTTGGAAACTACCAAATGCGAGGTGCCAACACTGTGACTGCAAGTTCAGCAGCTCTTTAAATACTGTTCTTGCAGATCTGTGGTTTCCTACTCCTGCTGGGAAAAAAACCTCTGCAGAACAGATTGAGCCTGACCGACAGTGACATGGCTGGGGCAGCCACCAGTTTAACCACTGCTTGTGAAATAGGTGAGGGTTGTTGTGCAAGGAGACAAGGAAGTGAAGGTGTCCCATGCTACTGCTTGCAGCAATACCTCTGCCTAGTGTAGGCAAAGCTTCACAAGTCCAACACCCCAGAGCAAATTCAATCTCATTTACAATTTTGTTTCAGTTTTTTCACTGAGAAGGGTCCTCCCCATTCACCAGCAGGCGTAGGGGAACAGAGGGTACTGGCTCCACTCCGCCATGGTGCCGTGGGCATGTCCCGGGGTTCCTTGTGTGTTGTACTCCGTGGAGAAGGCCGAGTAGCTCACTGCCCTGTACTGGCTGTGGGAAGGCACCACCCACTGCCCCAGGCCCTGCTCGGTGCCATAGGGACTGTACATGGGTGCCCGGGGCCCGGCTTTCCCCACAGAGTCCAGAGCCATGTTCACCACTCCTGTGTAGTCCTGGGGAGGGGGCAGAGGTGGGGGCAGCGGTGGCAGATTGGTGAAGGCCTCTGGGAGCTGTTTGGGGTCGTGCTCGGGTACCATGGCGAGATCCAAGGCGTGGCACCTTGCCCGGAAGTCGTTCAAGGTTGTGGCATCACGGCTGGGAAGCTGCTGGCTGTCCCCAGCTTCGTGGAACCTGAGCCCAAGGGCAGAGAGAACAGCGAGTCAGACCTACCAGAGTGGAAAACTATGGAAAACCCACACAGATCCCCTGAGGAAAGGCAGGGCAAGCTCTTCCCTTTGCCTACTGCTTCATCTTACTGTTACTGTGGGTTTTAGCCCAGGCCTCACTGCCACACTCACAGAAAAATGAAATGCCAGAGAAGGTCCAGACTACCTTTAATTCTGGCTCAATTCTAGTCTGGGCTCTCTCACACCCAATTTTGCAACGAGGAAGGAAAAATTACTGGAATCTTGTAACTCCTCCAACATTTCCTCCAAAGGACAGGCAAGCTCTGTAGTACACAGATCTGGCTGGGAGAGCATTTTGGGACAGGGAAATAAAGAACATTCTAAAGACATGAGCACGCCCAGAACCAATGCGTTTGAACTAGAAGAGAAAGGCTATCCTTGGCCCTATGTCCATGCTAATCTACCATCTCTCAACCACGTGTGCTATCCAACAGAAAGGCATCCTCCCCCTACTCCCAAGTGGCTGTTTTTCTCAGGAAATACCCAGCAGAAGAAGAGGAATCCCACCAGTGAAAGGGTGGCTGTGCAGCAGAAGGTGGGACTCACCGATATGTCTGGTAGGACGGCGTTGGCACTTGCTGCTCTCTGGCCAGAGCCTCCCTCTGGTCAGCAGCCACTGGTGAGGCTGCAGCGAAGGCCTGGCTGCTGTTCTGCTCTGAGCCCCAGAAGGGATATCCACTGCTGACTACCACAGGGTTACTCTCTTCCTTCACATCTACATTCTCATCCTTCTCAAAATCTGACTCAAAGCAGGGAACATAAAGAATGGAAAAGAATGAGAAAGGGGAAGAGGGAGACAAAGCTCACAATGGCTCACAATTGGCAGTTGAAGTAATCACAGGATTACTAACACACTAACAGCTCCTGTACTCTTTCTGTCTAAAGGGAATAGCCCCTTCCAGCTCTCTTCTGCCCAGATACTGGAGTGGTCAGTCTTGCCCTGTCCTCTCTCCTTAGCTGTGCTACTGCAAGCAGCACCGTGAGCTGGAGCAAGGAATGATTTTGCTTAAAAAACTTTCTGAATATCATTCTCTGGGTTTGTTGTGATCAATATTACCACGTTCCTCAGCACCAGACTCCTTTTCCTCAGGCAGCTTCCTCTTCTGGCTCTTGGCTGGACTGGGCTTCTGGCATTTGGCTCGTCCTTCCCTAGAAAGAAACAAAATGTGGGGGTAGCTTGGATGCAAGCTTTTTGCCTAGATGTATAGGCAGGGATGCTATTAGGAGGAGAAAAATTCGTAACATTTCTAAAGTTTAAGTAAAAAAGAGTCAGTTTTGGCCTTTTTTCACCAAGAATTTTTTTTTAAAGACAATTTTTTTTCAGGCATAAAATAACACAAAACAAAATCTCAGATATTTTCGTAACATTTTCTGCTTGGATAAAACCTCCATTTTTTTCCTTCTCTATTGCCAGCCTGGGGTTGCAATTTAAGCTTTTTTTTTTTTTTTCATCTCGTCCACTGGCTGCCCTCAGACCAAGCAGATCTCACTGGTATTGCTATCCATCTACCCACATGCAGACAAAATCTTCCACTGGAAGTGACACTTTTCCACCCACAGCAAAAGGAGACAAGGGAGCCTCCAAATGTCAGAACCAAGCTGATCTCCAAGAGACCAAATGGTCTGCTGTGGACTCCTGTTATCACTGCTATTCACATGTCAGACTCCAGTCTAGCTCCAATGTGCAAGGGAATGCAGGTCTCAAATTTGTCACACCTCCCACATTTCTGTAGGAATTGTCACCTCCCACTCCCCAAGTCTCTTGAGAAGAGGCTGCACAGAGGGACATCACTCCCAGATACAAGAAAATGCAGTGTGCACAATGCAGCAGGCTCTGCAGAGCTGGCTGGTAGAGTTTTGCTCAAAGACCTTGGGTAAAATTCACAAGTGAACAAAATGAAAAAACAGTTTACCTTCGAGTGTTCTTCCCATGTTCACGGAAACCTTTAGCAAATGGATTGTTGTCAATCTTGAGCTTTGTAATCTTTAAATAAAAGGAACAAGACTCAGCATCACAGTAACTGGTTGGGTTCTTCACTGTTCCAAGACCTTCACCTCAGTATTTATCACAACAGATAAACTCTGTGAGGGTTTTGGACATGGCCTTGCCATGGTACCTCAGCTCTCCCAGCAGCTCCCATTATTGGTCAGGAACAGACCCACAGAGAGAAGTGAGTTTGCCAGGGTCAGCAGGGATTTGGGTGGGATTCATCTGACTAGAGAAATATACAGGGTGAGTATCTGTATCTGGACCTGTAGTCACACTTTTTACTGCACTTGGAGTTGTGTGTGTCACTGCCAGTGCACTCAGTACCATCAAGGTGCATGACTCGTCACAGAGCAGATGTTTTCCACAGGAACCACAATGTGCCTGCTTCTTCCCACTGTCCACCACAGGTGCCCAGGATGAGCAGACAGGAAGGAGACACCTTCCTTTACAGGAATTTTACAGGCAGCATTTTGCAGCGTGCCCAGAAGCGGAGCTTGCCCACCGTACCTGCTCGTTCTGGTAGGCAGTGACAGAGGTGAAGACGGTCTCAGGGAAGCTGAACACCTGGAAGATGCTCCAGCGGACACTGAAGAGGTCGTCTGCCTGCACGATGTGGAAGCGCGGCTTGTAACGGTGCATGGAGTGCAGGATGATCTGGGACAGACAAAGGACAAGGTTTCCATCTGCCAGCACTCCCAGCACACCCATTTCTAACCAGGGATGCCTGCTGGGACTGGTGTCTCCACCAAGCCCCTGTAGTGACAGCACAGATCCATGCCTTCCCTAGCAAGGAGCTAAGAGGGCACAAGGGCTGGGCTGAGGGAGGAAGAAGAGGGCACTTGGATATGTTTTCATTTCTACATGATCTAATTTCTCACAGATCCTGCTTATTTCCCACAACGTTCATCTGCAATGAATTCCAAAAGAGCACAGCACAACCTACATGCCCATGTTGATCCAGAGTGTTGTTAGTGAGCTTCAGTTTTTGGAAGGAGACAGGTTCTTTCATCCAGTGGCTGCCAGGAGCTGGGGAATCTGGGTGGACATAGGTGCGACAAGGGAGCTGGGGCTCTGCTTTTCCAGCAACTTCCCACTGATCTTTATTCCACTGTGAAGGGAAAGACAGAAATCTGGAGCTTAAAAAAAAAATGCTTTCAGTACCAAAAAGCCCCGGCAAGTTTGTTCCATTGTCAATTCAGTGCACTCCTCTGAAGCACAAGTAGCAGATTCTCTCTTATGAGCCATGATCATGTTACCAAATCAGCTCCAAGTTTAGGCCTCATTTTTCCTCCCTTTCTCCCAGTGGCTGCCAGAAAAGTCTGACATTAATCATGATTAAAACTGTACTGCTTACAATGAAAATTAGTTACCTTTCCAGCTGCTCCCCAAGCAAAACTGACAAATAACTCCAGAGAGGCATAAAATCCATCAATTACTTCTGAACTTTGTCCAAAGATAATTTATTTATCAATATGACAAGTGAAGCATAAAGATTAATCTATTTCAAACAAAGATGAAAGGACAGCATAAATTCTGTAATTTAAAGTACTTACCTTGTACCTGAAGTTGTCCATTGGCACAAAATCTACCAGCATGAGGTACTTGGCATATGGGATTAAGCCAGAGACTTTGATTTTGCATTGTGGAAACATTCGTCTGAAGGAGAAATGAAAAATAGAGTATAAAGGTTTCTCTATAAAGTGGCTGTTAATGATCAGGCAGCATGTCATGTTTACTCACTACTGTGCAGAGCCCTGGCAGCAGAATTTCTGCAGCCAGACATCGACCATTTGTCCATCTTATTGAGGGACTGTCCAGTCCTGTGGGTTTACATGGGACAGACACTAACAAGGCAGCTGTCACTGATGGCCCGACACTGTTACTGCTTTTGTTCTTCCAATTCCTCTCACACAACAGTGGGAAACTTAAAAGGAACTATTTGGAGGTTGTACATAGTTCCTGGCCTGCTGCAGCTCTCACAGACCTGGAGGATGGATTAAATCTGAGCATGAGTAGAAAACGTGCTCTCATCTAGGAGCACACCCAGCTTTCTGTTCCTGTACTCTCTGACACTACTTTTAACTTCTGACTCTGCAAAAAAGCTTTGACAGCTACCTCCCTACCCAAAGGGATTATTCCAGCTCACAGGAGCTTTGACACAATACTTTACAGTTTCACAATTTCATATTCTTTCACTGCAAGCTCCACAATACATGACTCATTTATACTTCAGTGGAGTCTGCACACACAGATCATTACAAGTCTGAGCCATGTTCTTGTCTGCAAACACAGACTCAAACCCAAGCTTCTACTGCTCAACTGCTGCTGCCTGTGACCCAGGCAAAGGGGGCCCAGGGCACTTCTCAGAGCAACCTCAAAGAGACAGGAAGAAAACCAGTGTTAAATCATGAGATAAGGGTACAGAAGTTTTCTCAGCACATCAATCCCACAGTGATCTTTTGCACTTCACAGTTTGGACTTCTATGACACCCTGAAAGTGCAATTCTTCTGCCACCATCAGGGGGATCTGCATGACTGGCTTCAAAACCAGTTTAAAGGCCACCATTTGAAAAATGAGCACTTGGAGACTTTGACAACAGCTCGGAGGGGCAGTTGTCCCGTGCCCCTTACCTGCCAGATTTGGTGATGATCATCTCAGTTCCTATCTGATGAAACTTCATCCAGAGCCCCATGTCCTCAAGGGTGACCACGATGGAGCTCTGTGGGAAGGGCTCCAGGCTGGGAGAAGGAAGGGCCTCGCACGGCGCTTTCACGTCTGGAGAGAGACAGGAGACAGCAACTGCAGGCAGACAGGAGGGGAGCTGACCCTCGGGCTCTGGGCACTCTGTGCCACAACAAACCTCTTAAAACCGTTATTTTTCTTCAAAGGATTTTTGTTACTTAGTAGGCTCAGGTAAAGAGCCTTTTCCAACAGGTTTGGTTTTAGCTGGCAGGTCCTTTTGTAAGGATCTGAGTGTTTTACCAAGTCAACATAAATTCCACTGTTACAACCTAAATTCCATTGTGCAGCCATAATCCACTGTTCTGGTATGATCAGGGTTACACAAAACACTTTATCAAGAGAATACAATGAAAGCTGAAAAGGACTGGGAAGATTTTAAGTGCACCAGTGGGTAACAGGGAAAATGACAAGTAGGTGGTAGCAGAGGTGAAAAATCTCCCCGGAAGACAAAGATGAAACAGACAGGAGTCCTAAATGTAAGTGAAAGCAAGAAAAGGAGGTGACAGGGATAGACTATGGATAGAATATATTCTGAAAAGAGGATGGCTGGGCAGAGCTGGAAGTAGAGATGGGGGCCACTGAGGAGCCTGTGAGAGTGGTGGAAGGTGTTTCTTCAGTAACACAGCATGGCACAGTGCAGCAATCTGCCTGCTCTTCTTCTTGGAGGTACAGAACCAACTGCAGGCCTGGGGAACAGGAAAGGGAAACCATTCTGGAGGAACTGCCTTTGGTGTTGATGGTACCAATCACCTCTGTACAGCTGTTTGGATTAAAAACCTCCTGAAAACCTCCAGTAGGTGCTCTCAACAATACTGCAAGGCAGGCAAGATTGCTGCTGCCATACTGAAAAGCCCAGTTCCATTTCAGGTCAGAATGTGACCCAGTGCAGTTCTGGTGGGCTGAGTTCAGACTCAGCAGGGCTTTAGGAACACTGCCCTGAGGTCTGACTGAGGGATGAGGGGCACCCACGGCAGCAGGGCTGTCCCAGCTCAGGGCCAGCAGGACCTTTCTGGGTGGAACATGAGCAGCCAGGCACAACTATTTGTTCAAAAGGTAGATTTTTCTGCCTCTCAGCCTGATCAGATCTTATTCAGAGCATAGCAGAAAAAAGGGAATTTTCACCTCGTTACAGCTTTCCGGAGTAATGTCTTCAAAAGAGTATTCACAAAAAGTAGACAGCTATCTTCAGAGAAATTAGCTTTTTTCACAAAGGGACATCTTTCTAACAAAACAACCCAGTACAGGTCTAAGCAGTTCTTCCTTCAGTATTAAGAAGCAAAAAACATTAAAATGTAATTTTGTCAGTTTGTAGAGGTCTTTAGGCATTAAAAAAAAACTCCTCTACCCTTCTTCCTGCTTTGATCCAACATTAATGAACTGGGCAAGAAGTGACACCTAGTTTGCTCACCAAGATTAGCCTGTTAACATCTTCTTACTAAAGCTTCCCCCATATCCTCTTGCAAAGACATGAAAGCTGCCATGAGAGGATGCACTTGGTAGCTCAGTGCAGCACATGTATCAAAAGGAGTTACAATAAAATTGGGCTGATTTCCCACAGGAGCCATCCAGTCACAAATAAATGCAAACAGGTTTTGATTAGCTAGACAGATGCTTGCTCCTTCCCCAAATGAATTTTCAAATTAACATTTCTTTAAGCAAATTCCAATGCCATTAAAAGAGACTACAACAAGGCAGATCTCAGGAGCCCTTAGTGAGGGGAGATCTCCAATGAAGTCAAGAGGAATTGAAGTGAAAGGAGTTCAACACTGAATTAAAAATCAAAGTCAGATGTTATGATCTGATTTTTACCAAAATGAATCCACAGCGCACCTGTAGGAGCACGATGCTGCAGGAGACAGGGACAATAAATGTTGCAGCTAAGATTTTAAAGTGTAGTTAATGCCTTCCACTGTGCAGGTTTTGTGTGCACAGGCTGAGGCTGAAAAGCAGGACATGAACAATGTGCACGAGGACCTGGAGCCCAGCAATGGTGTGAGCTGGTGAATGGATCCACACAGCTGCCGTCGGCCTCAGCAGAGTGATGCATCTGTTTGTAGGATCCACTTTGGATTCTGTTTGCAAATTTTGTTTGGATTTTTGTTTCCCTCCTAGTTTGTGCCTGTGTAACTGATGGCAAGGCTCATGCACTCACCCTCCCACAAAGATGCCTGAGTGTTGGAATTATGGCATGGAGGGGTTTGGGCAGAGTGTCCAAGCACCAAATGGAGATTGTGTGAGCTGTACTATGGTTTCCTCTTCTGTGCAACTTGGTTTAAAACCATTATTATCTGAAAGAGATTTAAACCTTTTCCAGGAAGTCTAGTTTTACTTTTTAAAAATATTACTATTATCATTGTAGCACTGTACGTGGCCCATTCTAAAACATGTTCTTTTATGTCCAGATGAGGTTGAAAGGTAGGAAGCTGCTATGATAAAGACACTGAAAATTAAGAAACCTTCAATCTATTCTGTGCTTGATTTGAAGGTTTATATACCAATAGGAGCAGCTTGTGCTACAAGTTTCTGTATCTAGAATGAGCTGTACATATCTTTGTGTCATCTTGGGGACAGAAAGGAAAGAAGGAGAAATGAGAAACATTTTAGTAGTTTTAGGAGGGAGACCTTTGGATAGAAGATGCTGGAGTACAATTGCCACACCTAAAGCAGTTCCTCAATTAATTATCCATTCCTGAGACAATGTTACAATGCCAGAAAATTTGCTGCAGCCTTCCCAAAATGTGTAGGAAAGGATTGGCAATACTGGGAAAACTCCAATGATGGAAAAAGCTAGGCTTACCTTGACTAAAATCAGTTATTATTACATTTATTGCTGTTATCTTCTAAGTGAAGCCCAACACTTACAGCTATCCAGTGTCCACTAGGGAGGGATGCACATCAATATACAAAGCTTTCTAATAAATTAATCTTGCAAACGAGCAAAAAATGCCCTCCCATGTTCTCTGATGTTCTAAATGTCAGTAGAAACACCCTGACCCTCTGGAGGGAACCTCATCCCTCAGATCCAGAGAGTGTTTTGGCAATAACAAAAGTATGATGTTTCTACAAATGCAATGACTTCACCTCTCAGATGCATCCAGTCATCACCTGGAATATTTCTGCTGTAGAGAGTCATATTCTGGAAGCAACCCAGTAAGAAAATGAGGTGAATACTGCAATATTTGGAATCTTTAACATGAAAGTACCTTTACACAGTCTTTTTCATTGCTGGTCTTTTGTTTTTCAACTTAAAGTTCAAGTGGCGGAAATCAGTATGAATCAGATCAACATAGCAGGGACTGAAAAAACCCAAAACAGCTGCAAAGGTGGAAATCATCTAAATCACTGCACGTGTATTTTGCTCATGAGTGAGACAACATCTTGTAGAGGAAGATAAAGGAAGCTGAGACTGCCCAGTCACTTCTGATGTACCTATAAACTGCACACCTAAACCTGGGCCAGTTTTTTTTTCCTCTGATGTAGAGTAAAACCCCAGAGTAGAGTTAGGGTTCAGTTACACTGATAAATGCAGCACCTCTGGGCTGGCCCTTAGTGCCCCAAGGCTTATCTGTCCTTGTGCCCAATCCAATCATGCTCCACACAAGAGAGATTAACAGCATCCTATGAGAAGGACTGAAGAAAAACATAATGAAACCTTAAAGAAATCACACAAATCCTGTGCTGGGCATGAACCTGGACACTAGATTGGCTAGGCCTGCTTGGAGTTCATGTTTTCAAAGGGCACAGGAAATCAGAAAAAAACCCCCAAACCAGATTGTAACAGAACTATTATTAAAAATATAACAAGTATTTCCAAACTTTCTGTGGCCTTCAACCTGAAGAACTCACACAAATAACACCTCCAGCCTTCAGCTGAAGGGTCACACTGAACAAGGTGATGTGGGTAAGGGAGTTTTGGGCACAATTGTGAGCAAATCTTTGCTACCTACAAAAGATCTTCTAAGGCTCTCAACAAACACTCAAATGCACAGTTTTTTTATCTACTCCCATTAAAAAATACAGTTTTAAAACCTCTCCAGCCCCATGCACTCTTCTATAAATGCTGGTAGTCCTTCAGGAGCACTTGTTCCCTTTCTGGCACGAGTCTACGATCTTTCCATGCAGTAAGAAAAGGGAAGGAGTCCTTCACTTACCTGGTAAAGCTTGCATTTTTCCATGTACTGTGATGTCGAGGAGCTTGCACGGCCAAGAGAGCCACCAGAGTTGTTACAAGGGGAGCCAAAATAGTCCAGTTCAAAAGCAGGTCTGATTTCCTGAAGCAAGCACAAGCCCTTCCTTCCGAGATCCAGTGTCAAGAGTGAGCGGGATGAGGATGGGACTCCGAGCACAGCTAGCCAAGGTGAGTTCCTGTTTTATGGAGGCTAATGAGCAGGGAGGAGCTTCCCGCCAGGGCTGTCCCCTCGCGAGCCTTTGATGTCCGAAGGGACAAAGAGAGGAAGGATCTGCAGCAATGGCTAGGGCTAGGGGAAGAAAATCAAAGAGAATTAACATGGCTTTGACATACAGGAAACCCTACAGGGGAAATGCACCTTGATTTACTGCTAACGCACTTTTAAACAAATAGAGACAAGACTGAAAACATCAGTTGAGGACTTAGTTACAAAATAAAAACAAATCCCTTAAACAGCAAGTAGGGGTAATTTCTCTTTGCCTACTCCATGGGTTTGTGATTATTCTCATCTTCAGCACACAGAATGGTTTTACTCTTGATTCCTGCTATCAGAATCAGGATGGCACCGAGCTCATTCCTTCCCAAGTGGGTGATTACCAGCCTGTGTGAAGTTTGCTCTCACAACTGGAATGCTGCAGCAACACATCCCTTCACCCACAGATGCCTTCAACAACATGAACATATTTGGTGGCATAACGTCACTTATCTGCCCAATTTCTGCATTCCCAGCCTTTAACTGCACTTCTTTTCCGGGAGGATCAGGTTATGCCTTGCTCAAGGCACTGCTCTTACCCAGGGAAGGCTGAGCAGAAATCGAAGGGCTTGAGCATTTTCCCTTAATTAGTTTATTCTGCAAGTGTGACCATTAGCCTTTGTGCTTATAAGTGCTAAGAGACAGCAATCAAGGCTCAAGCTCCAGGGCACAACACAGCCATTGCAGATGAGGGACGGGGTACTGTGCATTCACACCCAGAAATGGCTGTACTAACATTTACAGGTCCAAGATGGTCAAAAAGTGGAGGTCAAAAGCAGGATATTGGTCCAAACGGGTCAGTGCTGGGTCCTGCACAGCAAATTTAGGAACTCTGTCCATTTCAAAGGACTTGCTATCTCTTTCAATGTCTGCTCTTATTCAAAATAAAATAAACGGTTTTCCTATTTTGTCAGTGATGTTACTGGGACATCTGATCTTCAGTCTGATGTACAAAACAAATCTTCAATTTATTTAGTGAGTGTCTATACCCAAACATTCCTTCACTTCTGTTTTTACTGCCTTTTGCAGTAGGCAATGTAAGGACATGCAAAGAGGACAAAGGAGCTTACTCAGAGCAGGGACTGACTCTCTTCCAGTGGTATATTGAATTTTAGGCATCCCAGTGCTAGCCAGGGAGAGAAAAGCCATTGCTTAGTGTGGCAAGGAAGAAAGTTTTAAAGAAAAGGGTTGGAGAATTTGGGAAGTCCTGAGGAGGATTTTATAGCAGGAGATGGTCCACTGGCTCCTGGCACCTCTGAAGAACCACAACCAGCCCTGCTGGCATCCCTTTCAAACCACTGGGTTACACAGGAGACTACAGGCTTTCCCCCCTCAGATAACTTGGAGACATCCAGAGCTGTGGAGTCTCAGTACCACTGAAGACTACCATATGGTAGAGAAATGTCAACGTGTAGTTCAAATGGAAATTATTTATTAAACATGTGGAGAAATAAATCAGAAGGGAAAAGGTCAGCTGAGATGATATCAAGGTCAGATCTCTGCTTGTGCTTGCACAGCCACTACCAGACACAAAATAGGATGCAGAAATGCTTTTCTGCTCCACTACAGAAGGAAAGCCAGCATCACATCTGCTCCCCCCTCCATGGCCTGCTTTTCTAATGCTAGTATTTTAATTGTAGAAAACGGAAAAAGACAACCATAATCAGAATCTGAAAAGGAAAAATAGAACAAAAATTGGGTCAGATTCAAGCTAGCAGTGAGATGAATCAACATCCCACACAGTCAGAAACTGCACAACAGCAGCAGCAGCACTGGGAATTTCAGACTTCACCTGACAGGAGCGTGGGATGTGTATCATGACTTGCTGCTGCTTCCACAAAGGCTATGAGATGGTCTCCTGCTGCCACTTCATTTGCACACTGAGCATCAGAACGTCTGGGGAACGCACATTTGCTACAAGTACTCAAATCCTTTTGGCTTCTCCCAGCTGATTGATGGGGAAGGTGGAGCCATTAATTACCCATGACTAGTTAACAACCGGCTTTCTCCCAACCATTCTAGTTGCACTGGAAAGGTTTTAAAAGTGAAAAAAAAAAAAAAAAGTGAATTTGTTACTATTGCTGGAAAGCATGGCTAATAGGAGCAATCCCCAGGAAATTAATGCCTAGCAAAGGGGGAATTTAGCACATTACAACCTCATCTGTCCATCCATGGAGAACCCTCAGGCAATTTGATGGGAAGTCAGAGGTGAATGTGCTGGTATCTAACAATTCACTGGCAAATTGGAGGCTGAGGGTGTGGAAAGGAATGGGAGAGAGAGTGGATCTGACACGTGTAAGTCAGTGACACACACAGAGCTCTGCTCGGAGCCCGTTTACAGCAGCAGGTATAAATCCTGCTGAGCCCAGCTCTAACAGCAGGCTCTGCCCTGTGCTGAAGGGATGAGGTAGGGCAGGAGGGAGGGCATATGTGATGACAAAAGCAGAGGCCAAGAGCTTTTGCTTTGCATCTCTTTGAGAAGCTGATTAGAAAGAAACATTCCCCTCTGGGTTTTGTAGTCAGGCAAATGTTTTCTGGCATTTCTCCCACCTTAAGTGAAGGTTTAACCCTTACTCTCAACAGGACCCTGTAGGGAGCTGGTTTGCAACCAACACAGTGATATCTTGCCATCTCTGGCTGCTGCCTGGGGCTCCCAGACTGCTGGAGAACAGATAAGGTGTCAGGCTTTGGCTAATGGGGTTGGAGTCTGCAGTGCCTTGGGCACTGCCACCTCTGTCCAGGCAGAGTTCCCAGGGAAGCATCATGCTCCAGTGTGGGGCAGAAAGTTCCTGCCTGGGAGGCAGCTGCAATGGAAAAGTCATCTTTCAGAAGAACCTGCCTTGGGTTATTGCTTGTGGGTGCAGTAAGCAGCATCCAACCCTCAGGTTTCCCTCTGTGAGAAAGTGTTACCAGATCAGCTTTAATAAACTGGGCTTAAGTGAGGCTGCCTTGTCTGCCTGGATGTGCACAAGCAGAAAAGGACAACACAGAGCAGTACAAACTGCATCTAAGAGATCCTACCCTGTGAAACGTGAGGAAAGCCTTGCTGCCATTTAAATGGGACTCATTTAGCTGATTCCCACTTGGCACCCAGAGGCCACAGTCCCAGAGCACCTTGGCAATTCTTTGTGAAGGATCCTCTGCCATCTGCACGGGATGAGTACTGGAAAGTAAAAATACAGCACGTCATCAGCAGGGCCCAAAATTAAACAGATAGTGCTACACTGATACATACTTATTTTCATACTCATTTAAAACATGAAGTGGCCTCAGATTCTCCAGAACTCACAAACTGGCTCCTTAAATCCAGGCTCAGCTCACTGTGAAACAAATGCAGCCTGATTTATGTACACAGGGCCGTGGGGAAAAACCGAGTTCTTCCAGAGAAAAATGATGGAACCCTTGCTCCTACAGCTGTGCCAGCATGTGACTCCTTGTCCTTGTTAGTGCCTGACACCTCACCCAGAAAATAGGAAATACAAGTGCAGGGTCAGCCAGGACAGAGCTGCTGAGCTCTGGCAGCACAGGAACAGCATGAACTTGGGCAGCTTTCTGAGCAAGTCTCTGTGGGCGGCTGCAGGAATGGTAAAAGCCTGCAAAATGTTTTGAGAGCCTCTGAAGAAGTGCTACATATCTCCTATCATGCTGCAGCACGAGAAACAGTTCCTACCCAGCCCCTTACAGCAGCTCACATAACACAGCATCCTCTTCTGATGGAGGAAAAATGGAACCTTTTGCCCTCCTTTTTATGGTTTTGATTGATTTTTTCCTGAGAAAAGCTATCTGGTGTCTTCAGGTTTATTACAAGTGTCATGAAGACCCTCCTACCCTGGGACCGATGCAAGGGACCCCACAGAAGGCAGATCTCTGTAGGGCTGAAAATCCCATACTGAGCCCCAAATTGTACCACCCCCAAATTGTATCACCCCCAAATTTTCCCGTGCTTTCAAGGATGCAAAAATGACATTTGGCAAACCAAAACAGCTGTTTGGAGAGGGCCTGTTGGTAACATCTCCATGCTAATTCACCACAGGGTTCCTGGGCAGAGGTGCTGTGGGGATGGGTCACAGGCCGCAGGGCAGCTGTGACAGGATCTGCCCTGGAAGGGAACGTGGGAAAGCAGCTCGGGTAGACAAAAAGTTGTACATTACAAGCTTAACACGAGACTTTTCCTTTTGCAGGTCGGTGGATTGAGGTATCTGGCCGCGAAACTGAAGAGGACACGCCCCTGTCTCCCTCCCTCACATCCGCCCTCCCCAGGCCTGAGCAAGGGGCTCCCTGCTCCCAGCACTTCGTTAGCACGGCCACAAGAAGGGAAATACTTATCGGCCACTTATCACTGCAGGCTGAGCTTGGCCTCAAAGGCTACGGTCCAGAGTCAAATGCAAAATATGTCTGTCTAGAGCCCTTTCAAGTTCTCTCAGACTCCTGATGTTGGGTGCGCTGTTTTCCTGTCAAGCCATTGTGTTTCCCAGACAGAGCTCAGCGCTCTGTCCCGCCCAAATCCACAAAAAGAAGCTGCCGAAAGGACTGGCAGCAGCAAGGAGAGCTCTGCAGGCGGCTCAGCAAAGTGCAGCGAGCAGCAGCACGGGGCAAGGCCGGCCTTGGCAGCCCTTCCTCCCACACCTGGGGCAGGGTGAGCCGGGCCTGAGCTCACCGCTCTCCTCCGGCCATAAAGGAGCGGCCGCAGAAAACAGAGGCAGCCAATAACTCTGGCTTCACATCCATCTGTAAACACTTCTGTATTTCTACACACGGGCACACACTCAGATGCAAAGAGAAGCATCGTGCAGATCTTAAAAACTGCTGGCAGTTTGCTTAACCATGAATTGAGACCAGACAAAAGCCCTGAGCAGAATGGATTCTGCTGAGCCGAAGCCCAGCAGGCAATACTGCAGCAATCTCTGTTAAAAAGCTGATGTTTCCAGAGAAAAAGCAGCAGTTCAGACTCAGAAGGTTTTATCTACACATCATGGACCTTTGAGATTGCTGATACACTGTCATGGCACCTTGGTTTCCACAAAAGATTACTTTTGTTGGTGATCAGGTATTTGTAAAGCCATGAAACCAACAGGTAAAAAGCCAGACTTCAATCATGCAAGTTCCTTTGGCAAAGACAGTTCTCTCGTATCATAAGGAAGTTTCCATAAACTGCTCATCACAGTAAGGTTCTAATCAAACCAGGAAATCAATAAACAGTATAATTCCTTATCAGAGGAACTACCTTCAAAGAGCAAATTAAAATTGTTAAGATTTAAAGTGTTTGGAATTTAAAGATAAAAGCTGCTGTAAGCTCTACAGAACTGTGTAGAGCTCAGTTCCTCCAACATCACTATTGACTCTAAAGAACTTTCTGAGGAAGTTAATTATCATTACCAGAAATAATGACAAGAGAACAATTAAACCATACACAGTAGATTTTGATTCAGAGCACTTACATTAAATCACATTTCATTTTAATAAGATTTTATTACTGCATATTTATTTTCCTTTTATAGTATTATCTATAATTTCTTTTTAAAAGAAGTATAAAAAATTATATAGCCACAGGATACATACAACTGCACCTACATCTCCCAGCAGGAAGGGAACTGAACACACAGGATGTCTAACTGACCTGTAGAGTCTCAGCTGAGCTTTACAGGATCTCCCAAAAATAAAATGAACACAGAAAAGACAGATTCATGCAGTACATCCTGCAAGATACTTTCTGAGAACTGCTATAGAGCTTTATGATGGGACATACATCATCTGCAGCAAAGTCTGAAGTCAGCAACAAAGAACTGAAAATATATATGGATTTTAAGCAGAAAGCCCTTGGATAAACTCTGAGCTGTACTTTTTCTCACCTAATTTGTTCATCACCTCACAGAAAAATGATATTTGGGTCCCCAATACCAATATTCAGCACCACTGAATAATAAAAAAAAGCACCTGTCAGATTTCATGGATTCCTCAAGTCAGCACTGGGATGAGGCTGCTGTAAGTGTACATGAAGTGACAGAATCAAACACAGCTGCCACTTCTCCTTGCACTCCCTCATCTCTCCAGATTTATTTCCCTTCATTCTTCCCATAGTGAAATTTCTCATGCTCATTCTTTGTTGCAGGCAGGGGCTGGGGTACAGACTGGGGGCAGATCACAGCCCAGGGCTCCCTCCCCCTCCCCAGCAGATTGTGAAGTGTTTATGACCTGGCTCTAATGGCTCCAGAGGTGCTGAATGGCCTTTTCCCCCCTCGACTCTCAGCTCCTGATGGGCAGCTACAGACCAACTTCTAGCCGGTTTGGTCCGTACTTGTGGATTTTATTGCCCAGTTTGTCTCTTCAGCTCACATTTGTAAGCTCCAGAGTAGATTTTTCCCTGGGTAACACTCTGCAGCTCAAAGAACTCTTCTTGTTTTTATTACATCCTTAGTGATTAAAGGGATATTTAAACCTCACAATGTTCCCTGCTGTGAATATAAAAGCCTAGCATCATTTTGGATAGATGTGCTTAGAAAAATAAATTAAAAATTAGCCCTACTATATCGAACAAATGCTTCTAAGTGGTTAAGAACATAAGACACCTGAATGATTTAAATACATGGGATGCAATTCCTTGAGAAACCAAGGGTGACACATGGCTTTGTCCTGGCACAACAGTTATACAGACAAGCTTCCCTTGGAAGGAGAACAGAGGTGTGCAATGAGTGCATTATACTGAAAATACTGGATTTTATCTACTTAGGCATAAATGACTCAGATTTCTTCTTCTCCTCTCTAACCCCGCAAACATCAATGCACATAATAGAGGCCACTCTTAAAAAAACCACAAACTTTGCTTTTGTGAGGCAAAATTGTTTTTAAACGGCCACCACTTCACAGCCAGACCTATGCCTGCCAACCAAATGTAGATACAAACAATGCCATGTAAATTCAACAGAAATATTTATAAATATTGCTTAGAAAAGTGCTGGGGAGTGTGCAGGAGGAAATCAAAGTCACATTTGGGAGCAAGCATTGCTGTGAGCACAGCTCAGATGGTTATCAATAGTGAGGTCACTGCTTTTGCCACCCTCCAATACTGCAGTTACGGGTTTATTTTCTGCAGGGACCTACAGCTGGTTCAGATTGGATGAGCTGAGCCTGCCTGAGATGGAGGTTTGGACTCACCACATTCATTTCCAATTAACTGCTGACAGTGCAGAGAGAACCTACCAGACTTAGAGGGCTTGTGCTCTACAGGATGGGAATGGACAAGTTACAGCAGCAGCCTGGGAGGGCTGGTTTAGATTATCAGAAACCTGAAGCAGGAATTTGAAATCTAAGTCCATACATGGTCCCTGAGTATGTCATTCTGACTTTTTTTTGTCTTGTATTTCCTCTCCAAGGTGGAACTACTCCTTCTTCTCCCTCTGTTCCATACTGTGAAGAAGCTGTCCAAAGGAAGAATTGCTGAATTGTGGAATTCTTCACCTCAATTCCAGATTTTCCCTTATGAGAACATCACTTAAGCTTTTGTTTTGAGCAGTGATGTTCAGCCATATCCACCTATAAAAATATGTTAATATTAAGGAGGACCCATTACAGAGGTAATTTATAGGGTTTTCTGCACTGGGTGTGATGATTTCATTTCCTTGTTGAAAACAAACCACAAATATAAGCAGAGGATACATATGTGAAAATAGCATATAGTTGAGCAGGAAAGTGGCAGGGCCTCTTTCTGTAAGCCTGCTGTAAAACAAGCTGCAAAACCACACGTAATTCTTATCACCTCATTATCGAAGCTACTAGGGAACTGGAGGGAGACTGGATGAGGTGAACACCAGAAAAGATGAGAAGAGTTGGTTAAGAAAAGCTTCCCTGATTGATGGCCCTGTTCACTAAGAAGGAATGAACATGTCTGCAGGGTGTAAACATACGGATGACAGAGGAATTAATATTCTACAAAGGGGTATAATTATCTTCATTAGCTGGGATGAAAATGAGAAAGAAGCAATTTGACTATGCAGGAACAAACACAACGGCTGTGCAAGGGCAGCCTGCTCAGAGAGAAACAGACAAAGTCCTTCCTGAATTAGGCTTTTAATGGCTTTTTGCACACACCAGTGGCACTGCAGAGAAGAATCCTGCCTTCGTGTGAGCACTTAAGAATGTATCTGCTTCTCTCTTATTCCCATGATTCCTCAAATGAGCACTAAATGAATTCTGGGGCCACAGAGAAGAATGGATGTTCTCCTGGCACATGACCAGGCTGCTTCCCAGAGGGATGGAACCCGGGCTCACTGACAGGCTGTGGGTAACAGCACAGAAAATCCTGCATTTCTACACATCATAATTCACAAAAGACCAGCTATCAACACCCAAGAGAGGTGTGACTGCAATAGAAACACCACTGACCTTGGGAGAGCACTCCAAGGCTTAGGTCAGAGTGAGGGGACAGGTGACAAGTTATTGAGCCCCTGGGTTACATTTCCCACAAAGTGCCTTTGGGTGACAGTGGAGATACACTAAAGCCAGCAGCCATTGTATTAGAGCTGACAAAAGATTGATCCACGGATGAGAGAGGCATTTTCTCTGCAATTCTGAAGCACAGAGTTTATGAGGTGTTCTCTGGGCTTTCAGAAGGCTTCAAACAGCCCTCAAGGGAGAGAAAAGAACTTCAGGTTACACAACGATGCCCACTCTGTTCATTTAACTCCTGCACAGTGTTCATGGTTCACCAAGTAATTTTCTGTGTTCTAACAAACTCCTGCCACAGGCAGCTCCTCCTTTTTTCCATCACAACTTTCTTTTCTATCCCCTGATAACCAAGAGCAGGCCAGAAACAGACACTCCAACATTCCCTCTGCTGAGAAGTCCTTTCCTTTGAGGAATCCAACTGTTCTTGCAACAAACTGGGATGGACAATACCTCCCTCTCTTCTGCTTCAGCCCTAGCATTCACAGAAGTGCCAGATTCAGCTCTGCAAACTGAACTCCTTTTTACCAGAACTGATATAGCTGTGGTCGAGGCAGTGGGTATTTCTCATGGATTTTGGACAGGAGTATGTCCATCTTTGTCCAGTAAGGTCAGCCCTGAGATTGATTTCCCACCCTTCAGTACCTGGGTTATGGTCTCTCATTTGCAGAAATGCAGCAAACCCATCAAGCCATTGTTTAAAGATGGCTTTAACCTTGCAGAGAGGTAAAACCCACATAACAACAGCTATTTAGGAACAGAACTTGTCAGGTTCTGGTTTAGCTCTTGTTGCCTGAATTTTTTCTTGCTTGAAGAGAAATGAAAATATTCTTGCAGAAACACAGGTGTTTTTCAATTTGCATCAGGAACAGAACAGTCATAATAAAGGAAATCATCCCTGTTACCTGCACGTCCTCCTGACCAGCTCTGGCTTCTGCAGTGCAGCCATCTTCAATGATTTGGTGACCCAAGGAGTTCCAAACTGCTTTTCTGTCCCACATCCTTATTAGTTAGTTCTGTCTTCCATTAGGTGAGACAGTGCCAACAAGTCTGCAGTGGGATTATCACCATTGAAAGGTTTTCTGACAAGCCTGGCCTTACAAGTTGTTTGCCATCCCCAAAGTTAAAATTGAAGCCTGCATCTTACTAACATTTTGCTCAGCAAAACACCAAGGGCATTCAAGCCTCAGTCTGCTTCTGTTTGCAGAGATAAAAATTATGTTAATGGATGAAGATTGTGTAGGAGACAGTTATTCTTCAGCAAACTCTGCCCAAGCTGAAGAATCCTGGGTTTCCTGACAGCAGTTCTGCCCCAGCTTTTCCAGGAGGTTGCCCTCAGAAATGGAATTAGGCTCTTAAGAGAACTGTCAGTTAAATGCATTTACCAATCAGAGGTCATCTTAAATAAACCTCAATGTACTTATGCTCTCATTCCATGCTCAGCCAAACAATGGAAGAGATTTTCTTCAGCAAATAAACCAGAATTCAGCAAAAATAAACCCAGCAGAACCAACTCTCCCCACTCCAACATCATTCTCCAGCAGGCAAAATGCTAAGTCTACATCAGTGTTTTGGCAGTGAGGAAATATTCTCAAAACATCAGTATCACAGCAGTAACGTCTTCTGCTTTGGAAATGTGTTACCTTGATGTTTATACAGCCACGGGAGACCATTCAACAATGGCAATGTGTTAATTCCATTGACATTATCGCTCAAATTCACTCACAGGGGCTGGCGAATTCTTTTTTTTACATGGCTCTTTCATCTAAAAGAGAATAAAGCAGGACATAATGGATGGTTAGTAACATATTGTTAAACAGTTACAAGACACAGGAAATTTCAGCCGGGGGAATGGGAAAAACTGAAAAATCCAAGTAAGTCTTAATTAGGAGAGAGATTTGGTTTTGCTACACTGCACTATGCCAATTTCTCAGCATTCAGAGCTAAGGATTCTCCAAAAAAACCCTGAGCATGTTCTACTCTTACATGAGCAGACACTTTTTAGTCCTCTCCAGAACTCTGCTCGTGGCAAGCTCTGAGTTATTTGGAGTTCTTCATCATCACAAAAACCCAGGTAACTTTTTGTGTTGCTCTCATTTAATTTAACTATGGGAGTGGTTCCTAGTGGATAGTCATATTCAATCAGTCAAGATGAAAAAACCCATGGCTTTACACTAAATTGGCTAGAAGATGAAATGATAAACAATTTATGATCTATAAAAATGTCCCAGCTGCAAATTCAGTGGCCATTTAGGGGAGGGGGGAGAGTTTTGGACAAGTTGTTTCTATTTGATGGAGACAGAAAATAGAAGATAAACTGAAAAACTCACCAGCTAGTGGGAGAACTCTGAGGCAAAACTGAGTTATTTTGACTTCTGATTTAACCAATTAATCAATGGTGTTGTAATGAAATAGATGCAGAAAGTGAGTACAGACAACACCCAGACACAGAACCCACAAAGAAATGTGCCAGCTTATTAAATGGCCATCTTATTCCAAACCTATCACCAGTTCTGCTGCT
Source organism: Chaetops frenatus (assembly GCA_013400775.1). Classification (NCBI taxonomy): domain Eukaryota; kingdom Metazoa; phylum Chordata; class Aves; order Passeriformes; family Picathartidae; genus Chaetops; species Chaetops frenatus. Next base: position 416,287 of record VZTR01002642.1, on the reverse strand, counting down.
ACTGTTCTGAAAGCCACCAGGATTCCCCTGCTGGAGCACAGCAGTGGCTGGAACCACTGAGGATGGGGGAGAAAAGCTGTTTAAAAAATTATATTCTAAATAAACACTGTCTCAGGGATCACATGAAGACAATTGTCACTAAACAGAACTTAGTTGTTCTGCAGAGTTCATCTAATTGCCATAGCCACCATAATTTCAGGGAGAAGTAATTAGGGCTTATTTTTTTTACCAGTAGAGATATTTCCACCTTTCCTTGGTCTTTTGCATTTTTCAGTGGTTAACTGTGAACTTTGGAGTTTGCATGTATTAAGGAAGCTAAGTCTGTTTATTCTAAAGCAGCTACTTTCCATGGAAATTTTAGCTGTAGAAATACTTTATGTCACTGAAGAAACTGCACACACCATAGGCCTGGGGTGACACACAACCTGAGGCTGCCCTTTGCTGTCTTCACTGAAATCAAGAGGAGCTATTTATGTTTAGGCACCTTGTTGAATCAGGAACACCTTTTAGAATAAACACTGTCCTTCTCCTCTCTCCCTCTTCCCCAGCAGATGCCCTGTACTTGGAAATAACAGTTTCTCTATTTTCCTACTATTTCCAGGTATTTTTCCACACGTGTTGATAGTGCCAGGTAACAGACAGTGGCTACACTGTTGTGTCTGTGCCTGAGTTGTAACTGGAACACGACCACACACCCAGCCTGGACATCATCACACTCTGGCTATTTCTGAGTTCCCCTGACATTGCAACAAATTCACCTTATTAAAAAATCAAATGCAGCAGGAGTGCATTTAAGCACAGAATATTTACCCTCTCTTATGCTTTAATCGAATTCTCAATTACCCAAAAGTGAGCTGCCCAGTTTGGAGGGTGACCCCTGCAGAGCAGCAGCTGAATCAAGCACAGCTGTTCAAGGCCCTCGTGTCTGGCTCTGAGCAGCTGCCAATGCCCGGCCAGGGGCTCAGCCAGGCCAGGCAGCTGCACAGGGACATCTCTGCAGCAAGGGGGAGGCACTGCAAGGTTCATCGAGGGATTCAAACAAGCACAGGCTTTCCACCAATCCTGCACTGCTTTCTCATCTTTCTTACGCTGAGAAAAACAGCTGTATTAACAACTTCCAAGGAAAAAGTACAGGCCTGGTAAAATGTGCCATTGTAGGAGAATCCCTGTGCAGTTCGCTGGAATATTCATTTTAGAGACAGCAAAAAGCATCACAGTGCATCCACCGTGTGCCAGTAAATGCACTTGGCTTCTTTGGCTTCTGCAGAAAGGGCCACATCTGCCCTATCACAATGAAAACATGAGCTGGCAGCACTGCCCAGACACCAGCAACTGGTTCTGACTGCACTGGCAGAATCCAAAGGCTCCCTCAGCTTGCAGAGCAATGGGATCACAGACCAGGTTATCAACACGAATTCCTCCCCATTTCTCTTTGCAGAAATACTTTACAGTGTGCAATCCCAAGCTGTCATTACCTTCCAAGCAAGGCAAACTGGAAAATCACCTTGTACCACTGCTGCTTGCTGTGAGAAAACACGTCAGGCTCTTTGTTTTACTCCCAGGAAAGCCCATTTACTTATTCAGTGTAGGAAGCATTTCCAGCAGGGTGTCTATTGGGAGGGCCATGACAGAAGTTATTTGTTTGAACTTGTGCTGCTTTCTTGAGGGCACAGTGTGGCAAATTGATGTTGTAAGCTCAGAACTTACACTATAAAGTTCTAAAATTTAATTTTTTCCCCCCTAACCCACTGTAACCTAATGGAGATCTAACATACAGCCAAGACATTCCCAAGTGACAAATTTCTATATGCAAACTGCTTTCTGACATCCACATAGCATGGTGAGTTTCTTGGTGAGTATGTTGGCTCAATTAACAAGTTAAGCAATTCTTTGAGCATCTAGTGCCATCTCTTAAGGGGAAAATTATCACTGTAATCTTACTGAAAGTGGTGCACTTTCTACATAGCCATGCATTTAGAAGAGAAAATGTGACTCTTCATACACATTAGGGTGTAATTTAAAGAAATGAAACCTCTGGTGTGATTTAAATAACAAGGAATCAAAGAACACTTCTGAGAATGAAGATCTTCTGCCTATACAACATCCTTTACTAATTATCACTGAACAGTATGTGTTCAGTGCTATATTAGATCATAGTTCATGCAATGCATATTGCAAATAAAACTCAGTTGTATATTATTCCTTGTGAACAGCCCTCTGTATGTGTCGGACACCTCAGAGAAGCAAAATTAAAGGAATGTGAATATAGAGGCAGGTTCTTAGGCTAACTGTGGATATATGTAATAATTCTGCATTCACACAGGAAGCACTGTTTCTAAAATACCTTTGCCCTGTTATATGGCCTTCCACTTGTAGTTATTATATCACTCAACTAAAATTAAATGAATACCATTACTATGTGGTTCTCATATGCTTATACCATATATGAACTTTGTTTATATTCCATTTATACTGGAATTCACTGTTGTTTCCAAGATCACTGAAAGAGATGGGAGAGAAAGAAATAGGCTGAGAAATAAAACTTGAGAGGGGGATATCTATGTTTAATCTGAGAGCAAAAACTACTTTTTACCATATATGTTGACAGGGCTTTAGATAGGCAGTTTCCTTCAGTAAGACAATGCACTTAGATAGACATTGCAGAGTGTTCCTCCCACTGGGATTATATAATGGAATGTTTTTCCACCAGCTACAGACACAACCATTTAATTGCGCAGATAAATCTTCCACGCAGGCAGAAGTGTGATTTTACTTTTCCCCTCGGTAGAAGTGATCTGGTTTCTCTGATTCTGCAGCAGTGCATGGCCTCAGCTCCAGATCCCTGCTCCCCACCCTGAGCTGCCAGATGGCTGCAGGACCTGAGCTCACCTCGGGGCTGCTCCACAGAACAGACAATGTCTCCCAAGATTTCACCCAAGCTTGAAAACTACACATTTCTTCCATCACTCTCGTACACATTTGCAACCCTGGTTAGAATTTTACTTGAACAAAAGTACTTCAAAGCACTTCACAGATCCACAGGCTGCATGTTCATCACTGGCTCCTGGGCTCAGGTATGCTGGCACAGCCCCCACGGCTCTGCCATGAACCAGGCTTGAATTAATCAGGATTTACACCGATCAAACTGAACATATTATTTGAGCCCTTTCACACAAGACTGACTGTCAGGAGTTCCCCATGACACCCCAGTGTAAGATGCTGCACATTTTGAAAATGGAAACACCCAGGGGGCTTCTTATAGGGGGATTAAGGAGAAAGAAAAAGGAAAAACAGTCATGGGGCAAACAGATTTTGTGTGAAAGGCAAGTATACAGTGGATCTGTTTCCTTGCCAAGTGTCAATATTAATGGTGACAAAGTGAGCTCTTGTTTTTTGTTGCCATGGCCAGGGACACAATTCTGTAACCAGCCCCTGAGGATTCTCATTCCCTCTGCCTTGACTCAGACCATACATTATGCAAAGCACATATGGTACAGTAGCAGAAAGCCCTTAGAACTGAATGAGGTCAAAACCAGCAATGCACTGTAGTCTCAGTAGTTTCAAGACAGATCCTGGACACCCATTTACAGTGGGGGGTTGGACCCCCTCCTTTTTTCCCCTCTCTCCCCTCCTCTGTCCTAGGGCCCCCTCTAGTGCTCCTAGAACAGGCTGTGTGGCTCCCAGGTGACACAGGACAGCCCTGGGCATTGGGCTGGACATGCCCCCACAGCCAGCACACACCTGCACAAAGCTCTGCTGAGCCCAGTGAGCTCAAAGGCAGCTTGGAAGGCTGGACCAGAGGCTCTGGAGTTGGCTAAACAGGCCCTTACTGATGGGTGTCATCCTCACAGATGCATTAAACAAACAGCAGCAGGAACAAAAATGTCTAATCCAGGGAGATGCAGCTTTTAATCTCTGGTGAGATTTGCCTGGGATTCTGCATTAATGTGAAAGAGCCATTTGAGTGAAGATAAATCATCCTGCAGAAGCCAACAAACCCAGATGCTGGTCTGTTGCCCTCTGCAATCCTACCTCTTCCACCATGCCCTGCAAGGACAGCTGAGAGTCCCACAAAGGCAGAACTTGGGCTAGTACAGCCTGTGATACAGTACCCTGGGTTTACTTGAAATTCCATAAATAACATCACAACTTAGCATTAGTGCATCCCTAGTCATTAACTGGAAGGGAAAGATGGCAATTAACACTCAACCTTCAGTGAACCTCTTACCATCATCTTCAAATGGAAAAGAAAAGCCTCTTCACCCCAGCATTTCATCACTAAGAGACCACAAGATCCATGTCTGTTGTGCTTCTTTTTAACATGCATCTCAACTCATTTACCTGCCACCTAGGCCCCTAAAATATGAAAGCACCTGCAGGAGCAGAAATGAGCTCAGTGTGTAACTGTACACACAGGCTACACCACAGATACTTCACCCTCACTGGAATATCCAACCCAATACTGTGCTTTTGGCAGTGGTGTTAAACAGTGCTGTGATCCCACCCTCCATGGTAAGACTTAGTCTGTTCTCACCTGGTCCCTCTGTTTCCTTCAGTCCATTTTGTCTCCTATCAGCTTCAGCTGCTGCTGTGCCTTCCTCATCTTTTCCTGGTCCCTTTCTCCCTGACCATATGGTGTTTATTTTGGCTGCAAAAGACATTAATTTCATTATTCATGAGAAATCTCAATCCAAGAAGAAAAAAAAAAAGAAACCTAAGAGACAACAACTGACAAACCCCAGTACATAATAAAATTAAGGAAGTACTTGGTATCTTCCTTGATCTGCTATTTTGGTTGTGGAAGGAAGCATTATTAGCTTTTGAAGAAAATGCTACAGCATTTGTCAGACAGTGGGCAGAAGCCACTAATGACAGCTGTGCTCAACAAAATTAATTCTTAGTAAAACAGTAGTGAGTGAGATACATTCTCCATGGTCTTATCTACACATGGATTATATAATCCCTGTGCCAGGAAATGAAATTGCATTAAACAGCCAAACCCCAGTACTATGTACTTTAGCAGTACTTTCACCTTAACAGTGAAAGACATCTGTATGCAGAGACAGTGCCCAGCAGCAGCACAGAAAGGATATCAACTCTCCACAAATTACTCTTCACAGCCAATTCAAAATAATCCCTTTTCCATCTCCTTTGGAACAAAAATAGTTTAGCTATTTGCCTGAAAGTCTTAACAGTCTGGCTTTTCAGTAGCCAAAAAGGATTTGATTTTTAATCAATTACTGTCAAAGGAAAAAAAAGAAAAAAAGAAGAAAGCCTCACCACACTTGGTCAGAGACCTCACCTTTAAGTTGACTTTAGGCACCAGACATTCCTGTCCCTGTGGCTCCACAGGGAAAAACCAAACCAAAACCATACCAAAGCAATATAATTCAGTAGCTGCCATTTACTTGTCTGGCACAGAGAGATGCCTGGGAACACAGATTTCAGAAGCAATGGTTACCCAGTAAATCCTGAGGGCAGATGTAGTGTTTACATTTGATCTGCAGCTTGGTAAGCTGGATCTTGCCTAGGCTTGAATTTCAAGGATTAGACCAAAATAAAAGAATCCACTTCAAGTGGATTTAGTGATGACTAACTGCAGTTTTACTACAATATTTTTTCTTGATAATTCCACAAGAGGACATGGCCAAGCTTCAGGAGATGCATTACCAAGTGAACACCTCTGTTTTTAAGGATTTGAAGCTCTTGCTCCAAGTACCTTTAGGGATGGTTCTTCAGACAAACATCATTATCCCAGTGCATCCAGGGACCTTGGCACCTTCACTCCAGAATGTGGCTCCTTGAACTGAAGAACTGCATCAGCTGTACTTACAGAGAGGTGATTTCACACATGGAGAAGAAGAAAGGCTCCTTCAGGCCAGCCCAGCAGTAACACCCTTGTGGAAGGAGGCCCACAGCTGGGGAACATGGTATTTAGTCAGCAGCAGCAGGAGGTGGCCTCTGTGGTTCAGTTTCAGTAATTTCTTGAGCTTGAGAAAAAGTCCTTGAGCTACTCAAAAGCATAATGGGAATAAAAAAAATCATAGACTTTTTAAAAACCCAAAAAACAACAAAAGGAAAACCAGGTAAGAGAATTTAATATAGGATAAAACAAGTTGCACAGTTGAGTAGCTTGAAGATTAAAATGAGTTTAGAGCAGATCAGCAAAAGCAGCTCTTGTTGCTGGCAGGAACAGTTACATTTACTGTTGTAGCTCTCCTAAACCAGCAAAATTTTAAATCCTTCTCAAAAAGCAGGACTAGAATTGAAAAGAAAGCTCAAGACCAGCATTTCAGGAAGTCTGGAGGGAAAAAAAAAGACCAGAAAGCCTAATGCCAAGGAATCCTTAAGAATAATAAATGAAAAGCAACAATTTTCAGTGGTCACATTCAATTAGAAAATCAAATGCTTTACACATCAAACCCAAGCTAAAGTGTGGATCTAAAAACTTACATGTGATCTTTAAGTTAGCAGTACATTTAAGAATACATATTAGCCAAACAGTCTGTGTAGTCTATTCCATTTGGGTGGAAAAGCCCTATTCAGAACTGCACCCTCCCCTTGCAATTTCTCACAAGCAGCTGATTTATTTCATTCTGTGCTTTCTTCTAAAAACCCTAAGCATCATGTTTATCTAAAACCCTCAGCCTTTTACCAGTCAGTGACTACACAGTATGCTATACACTGCATTTATAATAACTTACAGCAAAGAGTAAACACTGAAAACATTTTACTACTGAAAACATCTGTCTGCTTTTACCATCAGCTGCCTCCTCTTTTCTATATCAATTGCAGTCAGCTCACCTATCACTTCTAGTAAGTGAACAAGTTACACAAACAGTTGCTGACACATCCAGAATGGACACACTCACTTCCTTGTAAACCACATTTTCTTCAAAACAAACCCCCCCAGAATTTGAGATCAACCTTGCCATACAAAGTTTGTCACAGTTTCTTTTTATCCATTTATGCTTCTCAATGAGATCAATCACTGTAATAAGGATCAAGTACAAATTTGTACAGGCAAATATTCTGTGTGATCCTGTTCCCCATGTGGTGTCTTCCCCCTTAGATTGCTCATCAGCTTTCAAAGACACCAAGATGGGTGAAAAAGAATTCACATCTCAGTGGGGAAGTGAACCCAGTGCAGGCAACCTTGGCAACACTGGGTTCTGGGTCACACACTCCAAACCCTTCCCAAGAGCTCTGGCTCAAAAAATAAAGGGGCTCCCATCACATCCCCCAAACCCTTTTTTCTTACTGAAAAAAGCAAAGAGGAGCAGCCCTCTTTCCAGAACCTTGTGCCCTCTCAAACAAACAGAGACAACAGTGCATTTCAACTTTATTAGAAAAGAAACCCAAAAGTTTATACAAAGCTCTGCATTTTACAGAAAACCAACCCCCCAAACACAAAGAAATCCGACATTGCAAGCTGTATGCATTTTCTGTTTTCATATACAGACATATATATATGTACATACACATATATATATGTGTGTGGGTGCACACGGGTGTATATATAGTGTGTGATGTATTTTTTTGCATGGTTTGCATTCATTATTTTACAAAGTTAACATTCAGTAGAAAAAAAAAATGATTTTTGTTACCATTATTTTCTCATATAAATAACTGTGAGCAGTCCCTCTGCAGATAGATAAAAAACACCTTTTCGTGTCATTCTGTAAAAAACAGACATTACTGAAATGGTACTGAAATCTTTCAAGTTTTTTTTTTCAATACCACCATAAAAATATCATCTAGCCCCCAATTCAAAATGCTTGTCCAAGGCATTAGAAGAGAAAGGACTGTAAGACAATTCTGGAAAGATCAGTTCTTTAAGCCAACATTCAGGTAGATAAATTTTGCTGGACCTCATACATTGGTGTGAAATGAACACAAACAGGAGACCAACCTCTCTGTCTGCCTGGAAAAGCTGGTTCTTTTGTCTATTTGAAAGAGTCAAATTCCAAGAAAGCACCCAGCAGTGTGAAGGAGCTGACAGACCCTCAGCTCACTCTCCTTGCCCTATGACAAAGCCACAGACTTCCTCGATGCAATTAAAATCTCTACCAGCTCAGCAAATTTTTCCTACTCCATTCACCTTAAAAGGAGCTGTTGGATTAATCATGGCATGGTTAGACAGACATCAGGTTGCTGAATTACTGGGAGAAAAACTTAGCTAGAGGGGAAAATACAAGACAACTAAAAGGAAGAAAACACTATGGGAAAGAGCTACTGGAACAACTCCCAAGGCTCCGGTTTGAAGAAGCAGGAACAGTAGAGAGATATGAACTGCAGCTCAAAACATCCTTGTGTTTACTGAAGTTCCTGGTGACAGTGGGATCCAGATGAACCAATTGCCTGGTAAACAATCAATCATTCTTTCTGTCAAGCACCATGATGGGGAGAATGGCGAAGATTCTGAAGGCAATACCAGTGGTTGTGGGGATAACAAAGGTAATGAAAGTGAAGAACACAATGATGTCAATTAGATGGAGAGTAATGCCAATGAAGATGTTTCAACTTCCAGAGATGCTGGCAACAAGAAGAATGGTTATGTGGTTGGTGTTGATGATGGTCAGAATTCATTCATATGTCCATGTAGTCATCATCTTCATCAGTATCACTTTCCAGTGAGGACTCCTGGCTTGAGGTCTCTAAGATTTCCAAAGCTGGCTGACAAAGGCTCTCCTTCTTTACATTCGCTGCAGACTGAGCAGACAAAATAGCAGACTGATCCCAAAAAGAGAGAGAGAGAATATATTGCTAAATAGTCAAGATAAACCCATGATCACAGGGAAAAAAGCCCACTGGTTGCTACTCCTTCACATTCAATAACTGTCTTGTGCCTATAAAAGATGTCATCCTAATGTAAAACAACATAACATTTACCAGTAGGCTTCCCCACAGTTAATTTCCTGGTAGCTTCCACTAATCTAAGAACTGCAATAGCTGCACTAGGTCACTCAGCCATGCTTGTAATTTTTTCCAAATCCCTCTGAAAAGGAATAAGGACTAGAATAGTTCTCATTTCACCCATAGCCAGTATTTCACCAGTCCTTTAAAAACTGGTAAAAGCTAGCATCTCCTTCTACTACAAATCTACCTCTGGTTATGAACTGGGGACATGAACTGTTGCTTCTTTCATACAAGTATTTTATTGAGGGGAGAATTAAGATAAAAACAATCTAAAAAATTACTGTTTCCCTTTTATTACCTTTAATTTTTGCTTGGTCTCTTCTGAAATGCTGCCCTTTGGAGAAAGGAGGGTGGGAGTGGGTGGAGTGACAGTGATCTCAGGTGGAAATTTGGTGACAGATGAAGGTATGAAAAGCTTTGGCATGTTGGGCAGAATGCGAGTTTTTACTCGGGTGCCATCTGTCTTGTTCTGCTGACTTCCCAAAGTCTGTGAACTGGAGCTGAGTTCAGGCTTGGAACTGGAGGCTAAACAGAAAACAGTAAGGAAAAAATATGTTAGGAAGTTATCTAGGATTTCAGGTGTCAAAGAAAAGGGATTGTTGGAAGGCTGGCTCAAAAGGCCTTTCTTCAAAAGGCCTTGCAATAACCAAAGCTTAGAACCAGAAAAAAGATTGTATGATGAGAACTAGAAACCAGCAGTAATTAAAAAATACCTTACTGAATGGCAGAAACTCAACCTGACCAAGTACAAGTGGTAGTGAAGCACTGGACTCTACATCTGCTACAAACACCATCTTCCCACTTGTGTCAGATGCAATCATCTCATCTTTGCATTCTGTGTCTCTCCATCCTCTAATGCAACAAAGTTCTTTAGCTTTACTTAGGAGTCTTCATTTCCTCCATCACTGTGTTGTCTCTTTAATTACTGAGAGAGCAACTCCTCAACGATTAGAGAAAAATACATGGTAACACTTGTCAAAATTTGCTCATTACTCTGTTCAAATCCTGCCATAAACCCCTCCTTGGTGTGCTCAAGCCACTGGCTCCCACACCAGCATCATTCCCACATCCTTCCCAAGGGTCTCAGCTTGTGGTCTCTCCAGTGCAAACTTGCTCAGAGTGTTTATTGAGTACATCTCAGAAGGAAGATCCAGCCCTTCCCTAGGCACTATCACGTTACAAAATGATAAATACACAACAATAACCAGGAGATGACAATGCTCTGACATTAAAAACTGAGTATTTGTTAAATGAGATTTCTTACTTGTAATGCTGCTTTATATGGAGTCAAAACTATTTCTCAGAAACTACAGAAATGGAAACACCAGAGCCTTTCTCAGTCTGGTAATAATGACAGGTGTTCATATACATTTTTTCAGATTCAGTATTGTCAAATCCATCTCTGGCAGATATTGGGAACCAACATGGCCACTTACACATAGCAAAATAAAATGCCAGTTTCTTAATGCTATCCTGAGAAACAAGCAGCAGTAGAACAAACTACTGAGGGATGTAAAATTGAATTCATGTTCTCAACAGCACACAGGAATGTTAGAGCTGCCACAACAGATGAAGCATGGCTTTCCATCAAGGTCAGTGATCCATCTCCATGGGCAGCCAATCCTTTCAGACAGTAATCAGACACAGGATAATCTGCCTCTCACAAATAAGGAAAAACAAGATACTCAAAACATGAATATCTAGATTATGCTTGCCTGAAATACCAGGTTTTACATTTTTTTCAATTAAAATACCAACTTCTTCTCTTGGGAGGAGGGCAGAGGAGGGATAGAACACATTAACTGCTGTAATGCTGGCTTTTATGTTTACTCAGACTGAGTCAGTTTTGTGAAAAACCATTTCCTTCTGCTAAATATCCCAACAGTGTAATCCAAAGTGTTACCATACTGCCCCATATAAGACTTCAATTAAAAGAAAAATTCTGCTTTAAAGGATGCACAAACTACACTGCACGAAATCTGGTACAGGAGGTTTTTTATTTGGCTTTGCTGCCATGGTACTTAGCATTCCAGACATGCACCAAACAGAATTCCCACTAAGGGATGACAGGGCACTTGCCCAGGAAGCTCAGGCATTGCCAGGAATGCATCTAAACTCTGGAATACTTGACTGGAAGGCAGGCAGAGAAATTGAGGAATATCAATCCCAACTGTCCAACCGATCAGTGCCTACAGACTGATGCACAGCTCACCACCCATTTGAGGATTCTCTGAAGCACAGGAAGCTCCTACCTGGGGTACAAACATGTCCCGAATTTGTGCTGGGCACGGGCTCCACTTGCCAGCAAACAGGCTCTGGTGATGGTGCAACAGTAGCCATTTTCATCTGCTGACAAAGCCGTGACTCCTGCTGCTGAAATCCAAGCCCCTCCAAAGGCACTTCAAGCTCTTCTTCCTCTTTAGTAATGAAATATAATTCACAGATTAAGAGACATCCTGATCTCTCTCCTAAGCCTTAATTGTTTTTCTGTCTAACCAACTGGTAGAAAAATCCTTTTAACCCTTGCTCTGTTTCTAAACCATAACAGGACTGAGTGAAATTAAATATTAGCAATCTAAGATGGCAAAAGTAACTTTGTCATGTTGGTGTCATCAATTCAAACTCTTAAAAAAAGGCAAATGTCATTTAAAAAGCAAAGGAAAAAGAAATTTGAGTCTGACGTTTTGTCATCTCTGCGCATCTGCAAAAACACAGAGAGCTGAGCCATTTCCTTTGGAGCTGTGATGGCTGGAAGGAAGAGCTGCCACGTGCAGAGCAAAATCCATCACCCCTAAGGAAGGACCAGCTGTGAGCCACGGGTCCCTCTCTGATCTCCAGCCACAGGAACCTGCTGCACTGAGGCACAGCTCACTGCTAAGGAACACTCATTACCATGACCATGGAATAACAGGGCCAAACCCATTCTTCAGGAAACCAACATCAAGTGATACTGAACACCCACTCTTCACTGGTATGTCCACTGTAGCTCTGTAAATATATTAGCCTAAAATTCCCACCTTCTGCTATTCCAGACCCTGGGATGTTTATAACTCAGAATCCACGTGTGTGTGCAATCTTGTTATTACATACCAGCTGTACCTGCTTTTAAATTAATGCAGTGTTAAACCAGCTTTCTTACACACTGAGCTGCATGTTGTACATAACAGGAGTAATTTTCACTGAACTCCTGAGAGCTGTCAGTGCCCTTTCTGGGCAGGGCAACAACCCTGTCAAGGCTATGGACACACAAACAACTCTTAAAAATGAAGATCTTCTTCAAAAACAAAGGGCTGCCTAATCTAATTTGAATAATCTTATATTTAAGGTTTATATTTATTAATTATTATTATTATATTTATTATTGTTTACGGTTTATATTTATTAATATTTATATATTTAAGGGTAAATATTTATATTTAAGGCTAAGGTGTGCACAGGCAGCTATCATGGACAAGCACATGCAGTGGATATTCACAGTCTCACTTGCTCTAAAATTCTTTGTATGTCAATGCTCTAAATTAATTTAGGATTTTGACCATGCAACGTCTTAAAAAGGGATACATATTTTAACTTTTCCTCATTGGAAAACTGCTCCCACCCCCTCAAGTGTTGAAAACACTTCTCCATCTCCACCAATATAGAGAAGAGCTTGGAATTTACCATGGTAATATTCTCCTGTACAAGAGTTCCCCTTACAGAAACTGCTTCAGACAACATCACAGCTTAACAGTCTGATCTACGCAGTTTGAAAGATGCAACTTTTTTACAGAGTTATCATTTCTATGGTTCTTGAATAATTGGTATGAAAGAAAGCTCAGGAAAGCAGGCTGTTCTTTCATCCACCAATTTTCAGAGGTAAAGAAAAAACTCCATCATCTAGACTTGTAGCTGGAAGCTCATATAAACCTTAGGATAAATGAGATTGCTTGTAGGAAATTGTCCCATAGCTCCCAAAAAGGAAAGGTCACCCACTACAGCACAGTTCACAGGCAGCTCCTGTTCTGAGATGTTCCACTCACTACCAAGCACAAAATGGAACAGTCTAATGCAGAAGGATGTAGTTCTCATTCTCAACACGCTCTTGCCCATCTCTGGATACTTCAAAATACAGCACTGGAAGTAGGAAAATGATACTTGCATCTGTACATGTATTAATAGACCAAACCAGCTGAGAAACAACACAGAAGAAGTGCTTAACTGCAGCAACCTTGAGTAGGAAAATCCTCGTGCATTGTTTCCCTGCTGAAGAAGCAGAGGGCAGCTGAAGGATGCCTGGCTGCTGCCTGCCCTTTCCAGCACCCCACACAGGGTTGAACCCCACACTGCCACAGGAGCAGAGCCTGCAGGCAGCAGCAGCAGCAGCAGCAGCAGCCCCAGCGTGGCCCCAAGGCAGCCCACACTCAGCCCATCACACTGCTGTGCCTGACGACAGGCTGCAGGCTAAACCCAGAACCCTCCCACACTCAAATGGCTACAAGACACTTGATCAAACATAGGAGGAACATTGCAACAACATCTGAAGAAAAGCAAGATGAAAATGATGATGATTTCAGACTACTCTACAAAATAGATGAGAAGTCAACTCGTTCTTAACTTACTCCAACGCTCCAGAATCACCCTCTTAAGTAGCCAGGGTAAGTACTAACAGAATCTTTCTTATCCACTTATTAACCCAGAATACAAGCCAGTAATTAACTTAGCAAGTACAAAACTATATACAAATAAACTGCAAATCCTACAGCCTCAACTGTACTGCTAACTGAGAGCAGTTTTGTATGTGCTCTACTACTTAACTACATTAGGGACTTATTAGTTCACAATAGAGAATAAGAGCTCTGATTTGCATTATTATTTAATGACAAAACTCTACTTCTTATACTGATTACAATATTTGTTTAATAGTAAGATAGATCATTGCTTCAGCTGATTTGCTATACTTTATTTCAACTAAATTATGGCCCACTGAAAAAAGCTCTTGTGAGCAGCCTAATTCTAGGAAGATGCTGCAAGACTGGTATCAGTCTATGTTCTCTCAAGAGCAATCAGCATCCTCCTATACACCTCCATCTTCCAGATCATATTTTTGTTAAGTTTTGAAGTTGCAGTTTTACAATGCAGTAAAATTAGATTTAAATTTGAATAAAATATCTGACAGTAATTTTTAATGTAGAAGTGAATGGAAATGAAAGGGCAGGAATCTGGCACACTGTGTATTTCTATCAGTGCACTTCTGGAAACAATATTTGTTAATATTCTATTAGAATGTGCCTTTCAGTACAACAGAAATCAAGAAGCACTGAACGTTAATCAAACCCTTGAGGTCAGATATGTTCAATACTGTCACAGAATTCTATCCCTTGACTGGGTCATAAACTTTACTTTTTCAGGACTGTGCAATTTTAATTTTTTTTCTTTAAATAGAAACAGTCGCACTCAAGTGACTAAGTTAAAAATAAAGTTAATAAGCAAAATATTTTTTAGACTTCTTGGAAATAATAAGAATTGGTTGTTTCAGTGCACATATCACAACTTATACTTTAATACATTGCATAGATATTTGTTCTTTTTTCATTACAGACAAAAAGGTCAAAACAAGGAAGGACAATCAAGAAGAAACATACAGTTCAGGATCTCCTCATTATTTGTCTAAAACAGCTTTCTGAAGAGAATATTTTAATATTTGTTTTGAGGAAGATGCTGTTAAAGCCCTGAACATAATGTCCTAGTTCTTCTAATAAAAACTTTCCCCAGGGAGGTAAAGACTCCACTAACTCGTGAGCCACAAAATTCTGCACAAGTGTGAGAACACAGAATACAAGTGCAGCACATTCTGAAGGTGTTCAGAAGCTCACATTTAATATCTAAGTTAATAAATCTTTTGGTATTACCCAGTACTTGTACTGTCTTGGCAGGTTTTCAAACATTAGCTCTACAAACCCAGTTTAACACAAAATCAGTTTCTGAAGATATAATATGCAAGAGACCCTTGTCCCCAGGCTGAGGATGGGACAGGGACTGTACTCTGGAGACCCATTTAGCACTCCCACAACACAACACACAAAAATTAAGCACACAGAGAAAAGCACAGATTTGCAATGCACGTCACTACTGATACTGAAAAGTTCCTCTCCAATCGAGCTGAATTACAAGGATTTTTTTTTTTTTTTAGCCTTCCCTTTCCCAACAACTACCTAAATATATATAAAATAGTACACGACATAGAAAGAGGGACATCATACCTTTCAACATCTCCCTGCTTTAGTGAGGAAGAAACAAGCTGACAACAATTCAATGCAACAACCTACTCCAGCTTTCCTCACCAACCTCTTCCCACTTGTTGCCAGGGTAACCAGTGTTTGCAGATGCCTATAGCGGGCGCCTGGGTTCATGACTTCATCACAGTTAATATCCTCTCCCCAGCTCCTCATCCACAGAATGCACTACAGACATCTATCCACACACTCCAAACACACAGATTATACAACCCTGCAAGCGTTTTCATACGGAGACCGTTCACTTTGCTATTCTGATGCGCATAAATTCAAAAATAACGCTGGCAAAAATAATCACTTGGCAATTTGAAGATGTGGAGAAAGTTTAAAAGCAGTACTACTGTAACCAGTAAGCAGCTGCTCTGGTCCCTCTGCACTGAATGCTTAATAATTTGATTTTATCATGCTGTCAGGTATGAGATGTTAACATTAGTGTTATAAAACATTTTGGATGGAGTTTCAAAAAATTTTTTAGTCATGCACTAAACCTCTTACATTACAAATGAAAGACAAGCCCAGAAAATGTGACTAGCACCTGGAAAAAAACATTTTCCAGTTTCCAATAAAAGCAGTTTTGAAGTATTACAGCACAGATATGTTAAAGAATATAAGCAACACAGAGTGCATGCACAAAGCACCATTTCATTATAGGAAAGAAGAAGGAGCTGTGCTTTGAACTCCAGGACAAAATATTAACATCATTTTGATAGAAAATACAAGGAGAAATGAACAGACAACAACATTAAGTGCTTAAATAAAGCATTTGTACCACTTGCCTTCATCCCTCTGCAAAATACCTTCCCCAGCAGTTCCGTGTGTCAAGACAAAAACCCTGGAAACACATCAGCAGGATTTAGCTGATTTGTACTACCTTGCTTTCCAACTACTTCAGAAGAGTAAGGATTGAATTCTGTGTTCCTCCAGACTGTGGGAAACACTTATCTTCCTAGTCCCAGTAACAACTGGTTTACCCTGCACTAGTGGCCACCCACAGCACACACAATTGTTCATACAACTCATTTACTGTATTAGGCAGAGACTTTTTTTTTTTTTTTTAAAGGGATGGAAATGGGTCTGATCCTTTGCTCCTTGACATAGTGGAGGAAGTATCTTACACATTTCCAAGGAAAAATATTAATGTGAAAACAATCAATTTTCTGTATTCCATCTGCCTCGCCCTCCAGTGTGCTGGGAATTAATACAGCTTTTTTCCCCAAACAGCAGTTGCAAGGGCCATGGAAAGCCTGAATTTGAGGGAACTCAGAGTTTCCTTTTGAACTGTGCTACTAAGTCAGTGGAAAGACTGCCCTGGAACACAGGTTAAGGATGCTGAAACACAGAAACAACAGAGCCTTTAGCCACAAGGTACCACAGCAGACAGTGAGGATACCTAGCTCATCACAGGATGCAACAGGTACACTTGGGAGCCTTGCTTTCTCTAAATTCATTCCAAATATCCTGCCATGAAATTTATTTCTAAAAAAGCACTGCCAAGTTATAGCTGTAGAAAGAAGTATTTGACTTGAAATGCCAAATGCAGGAAATTGCATTCAAAGCTGACAGAGTCATATGTTAAAAATTAGGCATCAGAGTAATTTTGGAGGCGAAAAGCTGCAGAACACAAGTTCTATTGCCCCCTGAAATAAAAGAAATTCAAGCAGTCTGGTGAACAGAAGTCTGCAGTGCAATAGCACAGCACAGTGCTATATTTATCACTAGGTCCTGAGCAGGGAGACAGTACTGTACAATCACACAAGACATACCCCAAAACTCTTCCTAATGCTGAGGTCAGCTGTCACAGAACATTAATGAGAATAAAATTTGAAACAGGTGGCTGATCTGAAAGTGCTTCCTGGAAATAGTCCCTGGCCCATACTAACTCCCAGATCCCTCTGACAGCCAGGCTGAGGCCAGTCTAACAGCAGAGACAGTGGAATTCCTGTGTCCAAAAACATTTCCTGCCACCACCAGCTGTCCTAGAGTGCAGAAACCTGGCATGCACGTGGGTGAAGAAAAACCCTGAAGTTCAATCCCTGAAGTTTTTTTTAAAACAAAACCTCAATTTAAAAGAGCAAGCAATTGGCCTAGACCAAAAAGGTAACAGTTTGATATTCAACTACATGAACTTTCAAATGGCATTATCAAAACACAGCTAATTGATATTTGTTTAATATCTGACTCAGCAAGATCATCTGGAGAGCATCACACACAAACCTGTGGACAGGAACAGTCATTTGCAGTCTCCTGCTTCTGAATTTTCTCTATGAGTTATCTAACAAAAGCTGTAAGACCTTTCCTTTGCCATCAATATTTCACCCTCCTTTGCCCTGACAGCCAGCTAAGCACAAGGAAATTAGCAAAAGCAGCTGGGAGAAAAATCTCTTAAGTGAGTGTAATGACACCCCACAATTTTCTAAGTACTTTGTAAGCAACACAATACCTGTGCAGAGGACTTATAACTACATCTCTCTTCAGTCTGCCTTTGTGCAGGAATATATGTAAATTTTATGCTGCTGACAGTAATCTAAAACTAGTGAAACTGAACCATATTGGAACCACACAGCATTGCTACCATGCTCCTTTACAAAAGACCTCCAAAAAATGTGTTCCAGTAGTGTAAGACATGCTAGGCCAGTGACTCTCCAGGATTTTCAGGGAGATCTAAGAGGGCTCAGGGCTAGAGAACCTTCTGGAGCACAGACCTGCCCTGAGTGCAATAAAACCCTGGCTCCACAGCATCACCTCACCTGCCTGTGCTGGGATCTGTTCTTACTGATCCAACATAGGTACATACAAATTATGACAGTTTTAATGTCAAAGGATTTTCTGCACAACACTGGATTGAATAAATAAAACTTAAGGGATCTGAAGTGTAGATATCAGAAATAGACATTAAGTGTACTGAAAAAATTCTTCTGGAATGAGTTTGTTTCGACAGGAGGCAAATCAGCACACTTTTACAAAGGAAAGAGAAAGAGCTATGACTGACTGGTACTGTCTGAGCACTGCAAAAAGGAATTAAGAAGTCATTCCCAAACAGGAAACCCCTGCTGACATTCAGCAGTCAAGTTGTTTTCAGAGTGCACCCATTGTGAAAAATAAAAAGCTTCACGAAAAGCACGGATCAGACAAGGGGAAGTGAGAATATCAATGCCAAGGAGGCTGAAGCAGCAAGAGATCAGAGAGAGCCCATGCAGAGCTCACTGGAGGAAGCCTGGCTCATTTCCATTGATGACTCTTCAGTCACTAAAGGGTGGGCAGGAGCTTCTACCCCAAGGACAGCACCAATGGTGTGGGGCTACAGGCATTTAAACATGGGGTTTTAAAGCCTTGGAGAAATCCAGCCTTGGGAACTGAGGAAGCCAGCTATCAAAAACTAGAACAAGTCAACATTGGAAATTAAGGAGAAAGTAGTGAAAGTAAGATGCACACAAGTGACACAAGGAAACAGAGTAGAAGAACACATGCAATTAAGAGAGAACCTTCATGCCAGGTAATTGCAATATGAAGGTGGCTCATATGAGGCCACAGGTACTTGGCCTGCCTGACTTCATCTGCTTCATCTTTTTCTGAGTCATTTGTTGAGAACAACTCTGTGCTCTACAGCACAATTTTGAATTCAACAGAAAAAACAAGGTAGGACACTGACTGCAATTAAGAGGGTTGAATGTTATTACTTACAGTCATTTAAGAAGTACCTGAAAATTTGAATTGAAATGCATAGTTAAAACAAGGCATGGCCAACAGGGCCAATCAGTTTTGTGTAAGAAGAAAGTTGTTGAAACAACTTTAAAATCTGTATTTGTCATTGGAAATTCATGACAAGCAAACTTAGGAGCCAGAGATCAGCATGAGGTTAAGCTCAACTTACGATGGCAAAGTACAGTCTCCATTATTTCACTCAGAAAAAGGAATTGTGGATGTCCACTGGTGTCTGTGTCTCTAGAAACAGCAAGGAATCAAGGTGGACCCTTGTGCCATGCACTGTTTTAATACAAAGACAGTTGCTGTCAATCCAAAATGATGGCTTACATTCTCTGTAGTAATGCCTTAGGAAAATATTCAGCCTTCTCAGTCTTCTGAGAACCCACTACCAACCTAAAGTCATGGATGACTTGCTAAAATAAACTAAGTTGCAGACTTCTGGGAAAAGATGCTCCTTACATGTAAAAGCTCTCCTATGACTCCAGCACCCTGTCATCCCACAGGGTGAAATGTCACATTCCAACACTACTGAATGTTACTGAATTCTTAGGACTTCCTACTTCAAAACCCTCTTTAATTGGAACATTTGCCTTTCATGGAGTCTGCAGCTGCCTACACACACTTAAACAATTTACCTTCATTGCTCTCTATGCAATAGTCTGCTCACCTTTCCATGCAACTGTCCTCCCTTGTATTTATTTCTTGTGCTTCTGAAACTCTCAGGGTTCTACAGGCTGACCTATATTTACACCTCTACTTGCCCTGTTGTGCCCATTTCACAAACATCTGAAATTACAGCAGGATGTTCACATGGCTTATGGAGCGCCACTTCCCTGTACAACACAAAGAATTGTCTTTCCTAGCTTTGAATTTCTAAGTTTGGGCAGGTTTATCATGACCTTACTTTCATATTGAACTGCTTAGGCCTTAAATGGACAAAAAATTAATAGTGGGGTGTCTCCTTTTTGGATTTTATATTCCAACTTGGTAAATAGCTGGCTTGAAGTAAAATACAGAACTTTAAATAATTCCAGGTATATTCTCTTGGTATCAGAACTCAAATATGAATGTTTCCCTGTTCATTCCTCATAAAAATCATTATTGCAACAAGGGCAGTGGAGAAGAAAATGTCAAGACTTTTCAGCAATTTAGAACAGTGTAATACTGGAACAGTGTGACAGGCTGGAGGGAGTTTAACTTAATTGTCCTATTTTAGCTTCCCCAGAGAACTGTTAGGCTGAGCTAGGAAGGCTAAGAGTCCCAAGTACATTTATACCCAAATGTAGGAAGGTGTCATGCTGAAACTGCCACCATCATCCCCCTGTGCTGCTGGACTCCATCACGCTGTGTTCTGTACCAGTTAGTCATGCTCTAGACAAAATCTCAGGAAAATATTTACATCAGAAATGAGTGGCACAGCATCAACACTGCTTGGAAAAACAAACCCTTTTCCTGGGTGAAATCAGAGAAAATGAGAGCAGTTAATACTCTCTGATGTGGAATACTTCCACATGAACAGGTAGAGGTGATGAGAGAGAAAAAGTTGAAAACAGTTTACTCTAAAAATGGGAGGAGTTTTTACCCAAACAGAACTAAAGGAAGGCAGATGAAAAGGGGTTGCAACAGAATTATAAATAATACTTTCTAGAGGAGGTGGATGCAAAGGTAGGAGAATTAAAAAGAAAAGAAGAAGAAACGCCACAGCAGTAATTGGTGTCTCTCTCAGCTAGAGAAATGACCTGTCAGGTAGGTCTGAGAACCAGAAAGCCAGATACAACATATGCATTCAGCACTGAGCTTTGGAGAGAGAGCCTCTTGATCTTCAGACACTTTCAGGGCTGTAATTCTGGCAGCTAACTCTTCCATCTCTCTCACCCAAGATGATATATAGAAAACATGAAAGAAGAATGAACAATAACTAACTCTACAACCTTAACAAAGCCCAGAAAGTCAAAAGATTAAAATAAATGTTCCAATCACTGCGACATGGCCTGGGGAATTGCAGAGAGGAAAGCACATAAGAAATGAGTTCTGTTTGAAAACCAGGAGAATGCATGGGTTCTTATCAGCATTGTCATTCCTACACCAGTCTCCTTAGTAAGTGTATAACAGCTTCACAGAAGATTCATTTTTTCCTCCCCTGCTGTCTAGACACAAACCTGAATTACTCCCCGTTGAACAAGCCCAACAAGGCATCTTCTGACACCAGGCAACTCCATTCTCCCCCTTCCAAGGACAGTAACAAATATAATTTATACACAGACTAAGCCATTCCTTCCTTATCCCTTCCCTTTTCTCTTTTCCCTTCCTAAGACAATTTCTCCCTGGAACTGCGAAAAAGGAAAATTAGACAACTGTAACACAACTCCTGATACTACACATTCAATTTCAATCTTGTCCTGTACTCAGAGATTAGCAAATTGGGAAAACCTACTTCTCCCTAACTTGCTCTTCACTGCTGATGAATTCAGACTGTGTGCATTCAAATACCAGGGCTGATTACATAAGGAAAATGACAGACCAGAAGTATAAAGACAAAAACTTTACAAAGTCACAACTCCAGACTAAGGAAACATCCTGTCTCACAAATCTGGACACTATTTCCACTGTATCTTCGTGCATCATTTTCTACAATACCTTTTCTGTATGTGGTTCATTCATAACTTTATCTGGGCTCCCATGACTTGTCTAAGGCATTTTGTGAGTAGTGCTGGGCCCAGGCTTGTGAACAGATGGAGAGAGCACAGGCAGCAGCAGATGCTTTTTCAGTGTTTCTGCTAAAGTTGCAAGAAAGTACAGGCTATGGCAGGTGCTCTGCCACCTTAACATGCACAGTGTCCCACAAATATTCCTAACCACCTCTTTGGGCACCCAAGGCAAGTCTGAAATTGGGTCTAATCTTACTTCATTCCCCAAAGTAGATCAGTATGGCCCAGCACAGAGATTTTTTTGGCTGCTAACAAGCCAGCCTGCCATGATAGCAGTAAAGCAAATGACAGCATTCTCATTTATTCTTTCCTCATCTAGAAAACTGTATAGGACCAATTACATAATACAGTCATAAACAAATCACACAATCGTGCTATAGAATAAATAACATTTGTTTGGTTTCTTCAATCCTTTCCTGTGCTCTAACCTGGCACACAACCACACCAGGGCTATAAATAACACATTCCAACATTCTGGTCCTGTCAGATGCTTCTTTTCTGAAATGTGAAAAGTAATAGTGATGATAAGATAGACCATGTAGAATCTTGCTAATCAGTGTTTTGTATCTCCACACACACATATGCTGGGCAGTGAGAGCTGTGCAGCTAATCATGTTAACCAGGCACTTCTAAGACAGATGTAGGCTGCCCACCAGTTTATTTTAATTGTAATCACTTTAAAATACCTTAAATCTTTAAAAAAGTTAAAAGAACTGGATCCTCAGCTCATCGAAGACGACAAAACAATTTCAATTTTAATGGTGCTAGAGAGTCCAATTCTCTAAAAGAGATTACCATTTCCAGGCTGCTCTTTCATGATTTCACATACAAGTTACATAGAGTGGTCTCTCTCTTAATCTATCCCACAAATTAATGTATGTACTGATTATGCAGATGCACCCACTTCAGGACCAAGACAAAAATCTGCGCAGCCTTCTGAACGTGGTGTAGTGATCAGAAAACGGGACAGGATCAGCACTCAGGCACTAACTCACCATGTGGAAACTGAATTAAAGGGGGCCAGAATGTTCTCCCTGGCTGAGACTTACCACGAACAACATCCCCCATGCTGGGGGCAGCCTCTGTGCCCTGGCTCCGGGGCTGCTCCGGGTCCCGCTGTGACTCCTGCGGGGGCGGCACCGAAGATGCCGAGGAGGAGGAGGATGAAGAAGAAGAGGCTGGTTTGGATTTGGAATGCAGATCATTCAGTCTCAGGAGGTTTTCAGGAGTCACAGTGTCTGGATTCACTGGGGTGGGATGCAGTGTGGCTGGTGCTACTGGGAAGAAGCTCTCTCTGTTGTCCTTGGTGTGCTTTGGGGTTGTGGGTGCTTCTCCTGTCGACTGCACAGAAAAAGGGGCAGCAGTGAGAAAATGTCTGCATGTCACTAACTCTGTGCTACCTGCTTCAGTGAGTGCTGCAAGCAGCACATTTTATAGACAGAAAACACTCTTTAAAGTGAATATAATACAACAGTGACTCAATCACTATTCTAAAGAAATCTTTCGTCCTTTATGGATTATTTTTCTGTTCCTTATGGTCTTTTTATCAAACTAGCACTTGAACACTTATTCACATTTACAAAGTTTAATTTAACACATCCCTCACAACATAATATACTTTCTTGAACTCTGTAATTAAGCATGAGTTACAATCTCCTGTAAACAGAAACACATTTCTTTCATTTAAAAATACACTGACAAGTGCTTGACCTGAACAAAACAGTGTTCTAAGCAGTGCTTTAAGAGACTTTGCAAATTATCACAAGAAATAATTCCTTGTGAATGCTGTGAGAAGAAATGGAGAAAATAGAAAAATGTATTTGCTTGTGAAATAAGAGATCAGCATAACTCCAAATAATAAATTCCTGACAGCTGCAGAACTGAGTAACACTGAGGTCCATTTGAAACAGGCTCAGGAAGATCTGCTGCCTGTGCAGGAGTAAGAGAGGCACCAAGAGCAACACTCTTCTCCAAAGTCAGTGCTAAAAATTTAATGCAGTGTCATTTATTATATAGACAGAAGGTAGAAGTGGGACATAAATTCACCAAAGAAGGGAATAAAAGTACCCATATAATGAATATCTTCTCTATAACCTTTATCAGTAATCAAATAAAGTATTCTTGGTTGTGAGACCACAGAAAGCATTTATTTTACACTCTTTGCAGTCTTCATTTAATGGAGATTTATTGGACTGTAAAAGATACAGTTAGATAGAATTCTCAGATGTTTAATTGTTTGTCTCATACATCTACCAAGAAAAAAAAACCCCTAATTTTAACCATGGTGATAAGAGAGTATGAATGTCTGAAACAGAAAGAGAGCTCTGCTGTCAAATGTCAAATCAAATTGGACCCTAATGCCCTAGATGAGCAAAGATTTATCACAAAGCCAGACAAGTCAGTAGAATTTCACTGAGAGAACAGAGGAACTTTCAGGTGGAGAAAATGCATACTTAAAATTCAAAGGTAGAGAGCACACAAGTACATTTTAAAAAAAAATAATTGGCAGAATATATTTTTGAAGTTCCTGAACTTGATTAATCAATCTGTAAAAAGCATACAATTAAAACCTGCCAGATTCCATGTGTACACCAAAAAAAAAAAGAAAAAAAATTACACCAGCTATATTCACAACAATTAACACACTGGATCAAAAAAAGGTCTATTCTGCCTCTGAAAAGCAGCAAGTTTCTGATGCTTAAAGCATCAGTTCCAAAACTAAAGGTCTTGACACACAAAAGGGATCACACAAACCTGAGGGCAATTAAACTGCAGAAGAAAGCCTTAAGCCAGAAGTGAGATCACTTGAGGAAATGTTTTCAGCTGTGATTTAAAGGGAAAGCCCTTCACACCCATGCACTTCATTAACTTGCATAATGATGTAGAACCTGACATTTCTGTGCTTGTATTGTATCCAATTTTTTTTTTCCTGGAGAAGCACATGAAGGTACTACTTAGGTATGTGTATGTTAAAAATGGATCTGCACCTCAAACTGGATTTCTACAAAAATGCACAGCTATTTCCAGAGCCAGAAAGAGGACATTTGGAAAGTAACTCAGCAGTATTTGGATGGTATTCAGATGAAAAATGATTAAGAGAGAGTGCAACTCCATGGAATAATTCCTGAAGTCTGAAGGTCTCCAGTGCAACTTCCTGCTCAAAGCAGAGCTGCCTTCCCAGTTCCATCAGTTCACTGAGGGGCCAGGGCCAGCCCAGCCCAAATATTGCCAAGGAAGGAGATTCAACAGCCTCTCCAGGCCCCTGTTCTGGTGTTTTACCACCTTCCCAGTGAACATTTGTTTCCAATCACTTCATCCAAATTTCTCTTGCTGCAACTTTAAATGGTGCCTCTTGGCTGGTTCCTTCCTTTCTGCTGAAGACCACAATTCCATAACCTTATCCTCCATTATTCTCCTCACCAGGATGAAGCATCCCAGCTCTTTTTCCAGAGAACTGAAAGGTTTTATGTGCAAAACTAACACAATGTTTCTGACTCAGGAAAACCATGAGCAAAAATTCTGATGTGTAGACAAAAAGCACAGCCTTATACAAAAGAAAGCAAAAAGAAGATTATTGTGTTTCTACTTTAAAGGGAACTTTCCAGATGTGACCTGGTAGAGAGTTGTCTCAGGCTGCTGTAAACAGACTGGTTCTTCTCAATCCAATGAAACAGAGACTTTGGGAGGAAAAATAAAACTCACACTGACTTTGTTTTCTCAAAAGAGGGGGTGGGGGTGGAAGAAAAAGGAGAAAGCTTTCTTTAAAATAAGTGCCAAGCACTAAAAAACCCATTGTTGGCTACTGTGTGCTCTGCAACTCACAGAGCCCTAAGGGAAGGGATTTAAATCTGCTTCCTGTATTTTTACTGCAATCAGAAACTGAAGACCATCCAAAAGCTGTAAGCACAAAGCTAAAATGAGCACCACAGTGAGGCACATGTTCGTTAAAAGATTTTGGGTTTGGTGTAGGGGCAAGAATTCCAGTCCCTCTGAGCAGTAAGTGATGCTACTCACAAAACCCAGCTCAGGGACTGGCACTAACTCTACTGCTCAGGACTTATGGGGCCACATTTCCTCATCTGCAGATCTCCAGGAAAACACAGGACCTCCCAACACCCAACTGAGAAATCAACTCACTACAGAAAAATTCACTACAGCAAGTCCTGGATTTACCAGAAACCTTTTATGCTCATCTATCTCTACTGCTAAACCAACAGTAAGGCATCATAAAGATTGTTTTCCACAGACAGACAGTAGGAAACTGAGAGGCACTGACAATCCTTTACCAGTGTTTTATGTGGTTTCTCATCAGAAGATTATTTTTCAGTTTTTACTTTGCTGTGGTACTAAGTCAAAACTCAGCCAGTTCTGACTCAATCAGAACTTCTGCTTTTCCCCTCTCCAATCCATCTCATCACACTCAGTGCCTCTGTTACCACCACTATTACAAAGTGGCTTTAGTCACTAACAAACTTTTCTAATATTTAGTGTTACTTACAGAACAAGTGCAATTAAGATAAAAACTCTTATCTGACTTCTTCCTGTCTTGCATTGTAATTACAGGTTCCTCTAGTTAAGGCTGGACTTCCTTCTAGATTTTTTGAAAAAATATGAGGTACTGAAGGGTATGCAGTACTACTTTTGCATTGACTACTATATCAAAGTGGATAAAAGAAATATTTAAGGCTTATTATTAATATTCAAATGATGTGTCGTGGATGATCCACTGGCTCCATAAAAACCCCACTATCTTATTTATTTTCTTTAAAAAACTCAGCAAAAATTGTTTTTCATTTTGAAGAATGTAGAAAGCTGAAATTTAAATGAATAATTAGGATGCATGTCTGTGTGAATTGCAACTATTTCTGACTTAGGTTACAAAATCAGTCTCCTTATTTGTTAGAACTTGGCTATTTCAGCATTTTCTCCTCAAAATGTTCATTCAGCTTCAAGGAGGTGATGGACAAACCCTTCCCATGTTGAAAGCTGATGTAAAAACAAGTAAGGAAAATGCTGGAGATCCAGCACTGGGACAGCCTTTTAGCAATAAAATTATCAGCAAAAGTGCAGAATTTTTTCACAGATGTTACTGGAAAAAATAGCTCCCTACAGTTTCCCAGTGAGGCACTTCAGCAGCAGCTAAAAGAAATCCAGCATTATGATAAAACATGAGAAAAATTTTACTTTGTAGGCTGTGAAGTCATAAACCAGAGAACCTGACCAAGGGTTTATTTTTACCATACTTTCAAAAAACAAAGAAATCCTACAGCCACCTTCCCATTCCTGCTTTTGTGGGGGGGCTCACTGCTTTGTGGCTGTGGGGAAAATTAACAACCAAATGTTCCAAAGAAAGGCAAAGTGACAGTTTTCCCAACAGAAGTTTCCTAATGAAAGATGCTGGAACTGCAACTGTTACATAACATTTTCTTGTGTTAGTTTTTTTTTTTTTTTTTAATTACTCCCAAGCCTGAGTTTAGCACTCTAGTGGGACTGAAGTCAGAACCCACCTCACACAAAGGTGAGCCTTTTTAGAAGGATACCAGCACATCCCCACAAAACCTGGAAGCTGTCACACAAACTGCCTGAACACTGTGCTGGCCACATTCCACAGTATCACCACTCCAATTCCTGCTCAATATTGTGTTTTAATTGAATTATGCCTATAAATTCTTTCCCCCACCCCAATCTCTCTACAGCAGCATTTGAAAGAAATCACCTTTGGAAGTTTTCTTTCAAGTGTATCAGAAATAGCAGCAATACCCATGACCAAGATTCTGAAGAACCTTGAATTTCCTAAGACCACTTTATATGCAGAAAATAACAAAGGTTTATATACATATGATTGAACTCTAGCCTAACTAAATCCCCCATTTGCACAAATGCATGCAGGGGCTTAATGTCCTGCTCTACACAGGAAGCCATACTGCAGCAACAGTTCCATACACAAAAACATCATTATTGGACCAAGAGAGACCAGGTAGCAGGATGAAAAACATTAATATACAAAGTAAAAGATATAAAGTGTCTTTTCTTTCCTTCATGTTCACTTAATGATTGCTTTCTGCAGGAGACAGAAGGAGGAGAGCTGTTAATTATATCAAGAATACACCTCCAGGATAGAGTGAGAGGGGGATGCCATGGCAACTGGCANCCTCCTCCTTCCCCCTCCTTTCTTGTCATCTTTGCTGCATTAATACAGCATACAGACAACTCAGGAAAAAACAACTTTTTTCTGTAAGCAGTCTCTGACGTCTTGATGTGCAGGAAGAAAAGATGAAAATTAGCAGCACGTGGGTGGAACAAAAAGGGGGAGAAAACACGAGGTAGAAGATTATTATTTTCTAATTATTTAATATTCTCCTAATCTCCTCCCATTCCCAGCAAAGTGCCTTTACAGAAGGCTTTTAGCTCTTTCCTGAAGAGAACAGCTTGGTGGTTTGTTGCTTTGTGGGGTTTTTTAATGTGAGAATTCGAGAAGAAAATGCTCTAGACACCCAAGGCAGTTCAAACAAGTCACTCTCAAGTTTTCTCCTTGAAGAAAAATGCCTGAGAGCCCATGTCACTGCAGTGCTGACTGCATTCCACAGCAGAAGGGGAAAAATCCATGGGAGTGCCCTCTAGCTTCACTCACAAAGAAAACATTTTCCTACTCCAAGTGAAATATCACATTCACTGTAAGGTCCAGCACAGGGGCTGTGCCATCACTGGCCCCGTGCTCCAGAGTCAACCTGAGCTTGCTGTGTGTGGTTTCAGCACAGCCCTCAGAGATCAAACCCACCAATGACCCCATAAAATTCCTCAGGACGAGGCTGAGGATTAAGACTGCTCATCACCAGCCCTGGGAAAAGGTAAACACTGGTGGAAGGAAAAAACAAGAGCCAAGTTACCTGTTTTGGAAAATAAAATAGCACCTTCCCTCAGGAACTACCACTTTTATATCACAGCAGCAGCAAAACTTTCTAAAATCAGGGATCACCCTGGCAGCCTGCCAGGAGCCTGAAAGGCACAGCTCGTTTGCATAACTTGATTGTGTTTATAATAAAATTCATTGTTTTGATTCTGGTGGTAACTTCATGAAGCATCAGCTTTAATTAGACCTGACACTGAAATCTGTTGATGTGTTTTGACTGGAGGTTGAGACAGGGATATGGGGAAAGCATTTGGAGTTTGGCATCAGCCAAGGGGGGGAAGGTGGCCAGGGTGTGTTACTGTGGAAGGGGTGAGTGAAGCAAAAGGTGAAAGGGAAGATTTGGTCACTCAGAACCAAGCAGGGAGAGCTCAAAGCCTGGCAGCTGAAGCAGGAAAGAGCAGTTGAAAGTTTCCTTTCTCTCCCTGACACTTCAGGGATGGAGTTGGTCCCAGAGCAAGGATTTTTTGGCCAAGGCAGCAGTGAGTCTTAAATAACTCAGCAATGTGGAAACAGCCCCTTCTCATGACATTTGGATGATATACTATACCTTGAAGAGCCAATAGAAATTTCAGCTCCTACAACACCACCCATTAGCAGGGCTTTCTACAAAGTCCCACATTCTCAGGGGTCACAACACAGGACCAGAGACTCAGTGGCATTTTGGAACTTTGCCTCTGAACACTCTTGTACCCTTAGAGATGTTAAACCCAGCCCTGTGTGCAGTGTTGATTTTTGCAATGTTTTAAGGTATTTGTTTTATATAAATCTAGTTCTCAGGATTAGTGATACATTAGATCCCAACCCACAACCACAGAGTTTTAACTGCCTTGACTTTCAACACTGGTGAAAGGTGCAATTTTAGTATTAAGGAATTCAATATTAAGTCCACAGTAATAAAAATACCTTTTCAGACCGCAGGAAAAAAGAAGACAGATGGGTTCTTAAACTGAAGTATCTCCACATGCATTTATAGAATATTCTGTGCAATACAAAGCCTCATCCTGGCTTGTAATGCAATAACTTCCTATGTCAATATGTCCCTAACAGCATAAAATGAAGAATTTAGTAAGAGCAATTTTAGGCAGTCAGTGGAAAGGCTTATTAGGAATTCTCTAATTATCTAGAATCCTTACAATTGCTTTCTACCAACATGTCCCCTCCTTGGTCCTCAGGACCCTATATTTAAGTATAATGCTACTTCAAAATCAAACCAGTCTGTCTCAATCTTTCATCCTCCCTCAACAAGGCCTCCTTCGTATTCCATTTCCAGGGACCATTAATTTCATATGAAAATCACAGTTGGCAAGACTAAAAATATAACTCAGAGCAATAAATGACTGCTTTCAGGATCTCTGTAAATCTTTTAGATAACATTCTTAGACAGAAAAATCAAAGAAAAGAACAAGAAACCTTCAAAATGCTGCTTGATCAGGAAGTCAATTAATCTCCAGTGTAACTTTAGTTACTAGATCACTAATGACCCCGTGACCACCACTGGATTTCAGCCCATTTGACAGGTGTAAATCAAAACTCTTATTCATACTTAAGAACATAGAGGGGAAAAGGATAAGAAGTGAAGGAATTACTTTTTGGCCACACCTGCATTGCCACTCTAAATCGTGAGCCAAGATGTGCTGAAGTTGAGGAATGCCATCACTTAAAGAAAGTATTAATATTGAATACTGAAAGAAATGTCTCAGCAACTTACACAGAACACAATTTTATATCAATTCCTGGAATCTCCCAATGGAAAACACTCCAGTTTCTCCAGTCCTCCAGGAGCACTGGAACTTATGGCAAGGTTTTGTACCACTGACTTTTTCTGCCTTCCTCAAAGCTGGAAGCCAACCTTTCTCAGCCACTTCCCATGTTTTTAGCTGACTTTGGAGAAGATCATGTGCCTTTCATTGGCTCAAAACATGTTAACAGTGCATCACTCCTAGGGGTTACAGAGGATTTCTGAAATCAAGTCAAAGGATCACAGCATTGCCAAGCTATTAAGAAGATTAGATCTCATCACAGAAGTGTAAGGACCCACTTTGGCCAATTCTGCTGAGATTTTAACACAGTTGTTAAATATTTAAGTTAAAAACTCTGACTGGTCTGGAAGAAAGTTGAAAAGCCAGAATTTAAGTAATGCCTAATTTTAGTAACAGGTAAAAACTTTCATGAAGAAACCATATAATGCCTGGAACTTTAAAGCAGCCAGCTGAGAAAGACATATATCAAGGTGGATTTTGTGCTCTTTTTTTTACTGTCAATTTCTTGGGCTAAGTGACTGAAGAACCACGGGCCCTGCAAACCCACTCAAACTATCCAGGAACAAAGCATTTCCCTGGGCTGCAGCAGCTCTGTACATGACATTATTTGCTTACAGAAGGCAAATACTTGCCAATTTTAAATAAAACAGGATTCAGTCTGCTGAAAACAGACAGATGTCTACAAGAGTGGCTATTCCTGCATCTCCACACTAATTCACAGTGCTATAGCAGCAGCTTCACACAGCTTGCAAGATCCTGCTAGAAGCAGACAAAAATGAGACTGCAGGATGTAATAACCTTGTTAGCTGGGACTGCTTCCTAAAAGGGAAAGCTTCCAAGTGCAGTGTGCTAAGGGGTATGTTTTATTTCAAGTGATTTAACAGGAAATCTTATTGCTTCCAGTGCTGTTAAATACTAGCTTACCTATTGTATCTACTCTCAAGATTAGTTTGTGTGCAGGTTTTTCCCCACTTTCATGTTTTGTCACATGCCTGAGTAACTGTTGGCTCTGCTGGAAAAACTGGAATAGCAATGACATTCCCAGAACCTTCATGAAAGCCCAGCACAGAATTGGGCTGATACACCAGAATTTGGTGAGTGGTTTTTAAAAAGGTGAACATATCCAAAAAAGTAATGGTAACATTATTTTTTAAAGAAGCTTTCTAGCAAATTCTTTTTATTTAAAAGTCATAAATCACAGTGTGATGACGTCTATTTTTTCCCCAAAATAAAATGGAAAAGACTTACCATGCTGAGCTAACACTTACTTATTAAAAAAAAATAAATTTAAACCTGAAATACCAGACTACAAGCAAGCAAACACTTCTACTAGAATAAATATCTCTCCTGACATTTCTGTTCATTTCTATAGTTCAAGGGAACAATGTTACTGACTTCCTGAGGGGCACAAATTGGAGAAAGTTACTTCCATGAAAACCTAATAAAGAAAAAAAACCTTTTCTCTAACATCCTCTTGTATTACTCTGCTAAGAGATACACTATACAAAAGCACATTTTAACTGAACAAAAATTATGGAAAATCCAAATCCAGTAAATACTTCGGGGCTGTAAAATTAATACCAGTAAATACACATTCATTCAGTTTTCTTCTTGGCTTTGATATCACATTAACGACTGATAAATAGATAAATCCCTTTAAAGCTCTTATAATTGTTTGCTGGATAAACCTAGAAACTACAAGCTAAAAACAAACTGAAGAACAGTTTGTTTTTAACAGAGTTAAAATCAGGCTCTCAAACATGCAAGTTGGAAGAAAAGCTGTCTGGTATCTCTGGAGCAGAGTGCAATGCTAGCAAGGCAAGAGCTGATGAGCTTGTAACCCTTAGGGAGCAGAGAGAAGTAATTACCATCCATGAAATGCTGGGATATGATGTGGACAGTAGGAAAATTGCAGTGTGCCATAAATATTCCAATTTGAAGATGGTTTGGGATTTCCCCAACAGCTTTTTGGGCATGAAAACTGTCCTTCAAGCCTGACATAAACAGTAGCACTGACCCTAATAAGGGGGATGATCTTCCTACTGATGTAGCCTGATTTATCTTAGATGACACCAATAAAAGGAAAAGTAGGTGTTTCTAGGTGTTGCAGACACTCAGCAACATATTTGCCTGTATAGACTCATAAAAGCTTGTCAGCAGCAGTCAAAGGCTTCAGAGCTTACCTGTTTCTGTGCTGCTGCTCCCATATGCACCTGGCAAAACTTGACTGCCTGTTCAAGTGCTGCTTCTTCATCCACCTGAACACAGAATCACAACTAATGAAACCATAATTACTTAGCTCATCTATAAATCTAATTAAATGGAGATGAAATAGGGGTGTAGAGCATGGGAGAGAAGCAGCAGTTCTACAGCACAATGCTGACCTTAAGTTTTTCAGGAGCACATATCCAAAGACAAATATTCGTCTCTCTCAATTCAAACTAACATTTAGCATGAATACCACACCACATTAACTGGTACTACGGCTCTTAACTCATTTCAGAAATTTAGTTTCAAAACATGGAGGGTCCTACTCTCTATCCCCAGCAATGGTCTTATCAAGAGAATGGTTCTTTGGGAGATGTTTATGTCCCCAAGTTTGAAACAGATACAGGGGCAATTTCATACTGCTTGGTTTAGCAACTCCTATTATAAAACCTCCTCCTTAAAACCATGCCTGAGGCCACATAGAGAAATGACAATTAATCATAAAATACCTGTTTAATCAGCATGTATGTTTCAGACATGATCTTCTCAATTTTGCCCAGGTCATAAGCCATAACTTTCTGACCTTGCTGCCAGACTCGATAAGCATCGAGCAGAAGTGTTTTTCCAGATTCCACATCCTCAAGTAATTTCCTCTTCCTGCTTGACCTCTGGACAGGTTCTTCAGTAGGTACTGCTTGAACTATTCCTTTAGCTGCCTGCTGTTGGTGTTTTGAGCTGATACTGAGCTCTTCCAAGGAGAGTTCTGGAGTCCTGCTCTCTGGAGCTCTGTCCTTGGAGGTCCTGCCGGACTGCAGACGCTCTGGCTCGCTGCGTTTACATGAGGAATCAATTCTTTCAGGGTCATGGGAGCAGCCATCAAGATCCATAGGCTCAACTGAACCAGGACCAGGAAGCTCTTTAATCTCCTTGTCATTCCTGTCCTCTTGTTCCACTGTGTCCATAGCATTGGGAATTTGTCCCTGGGTCACTTCCTTTACTCCATTTTCAGTACTGTGTACTACTCCATCTGACAAAACTGGCTTTTTGGGAAGGACATCTTTTCCCTCTTCAGCACTAGTTTTATTGGAGACGTCTGTTGTCATCCTTCCTGAAGCAAGGCTAGAAGACTTGGAACCCTGATCTTCTGAAACCTTAATAAAAGAAGTCATTCTTCTCTGTTATCATTGAAATCAGAAAGCATTTGAGCACAGCTCTGTCATGAACACTGACAAGTACTTTTCATTACTGCTTTTGCTGAAGCAAATGCATTTATTCTAT
Organism: Chaetops frenatus; assembly: GCA_013400775.1. Lineage (NCBI taxonomy): Eukaryota > Metazoa > Chordata > Aves > Passeriformes > Picathartidae > Chaetops > Chaetops frenatus. The sequence continues at coordinate 382,527 of VZTR01002642.1, read as the reverse complement.
GTTTATTCTTTTTTATTTAACTATTAATCAATTATATTATTAATATTAATTTAACCAGGCCACAAATCTTACAATTAGAAGTATTTCAGTAAGTGAAAACATCACAGAGAAATGTCAACAGCTCAGCTGAACTGAAGCCACAATGTTTATACTCCCTCACTACTTCAGTCCATGCTAAGGGATCCTACTAAATGAAATCCAAGGTTTTATTTTCACAAATTTTTCTTCTAACGTATGGAAATCAAAACCAAACCTGTTTCTTTTGGCAGCTGCAGATCAACCTCAAATTTAAGAATCTTTCCTTTCGTTGTTCTTACATAACCTTCTTGTTAAGAGATCAAGAAGTAGGCAAAACCCTGCTATAGTACTTTATTTTTTGTACCTTTACTTTGGTGATGTTCCAAAAGTAGAAAACCTCAGTACATCATCTCTTCTTTCAAAAACTGATAATGATACAGTTTTTCCATTCAGATTTATGAACAATCTATTTCACATACATAGTTCCAGTGTTCTTGACAATGTTTTCATTTAATTTGTTAAACCTACAGTCTGTTAACTTGGAAAACCCTTAGGAACAGGTTCTTCCCTGAATGTATTTACCAAGTAAACCTCCAATATCCAGATCCCTTAACATGGAAACTGATTAGCTTCTATATGACTTTTAAAAACTAAATCTAGATTACAATTATATGTAATAATGAGTGTGGTGCTGTCAAGAACTAGCAGTGAAAAGTGTCTAGGCATGTAACACCTGGTTGTCTGGGTTTGTTTTGCAAGAGGAACCTTAGTTCATTTTAAAAGGAAATTTCCTATAGACCCCACCTGAAAATGGAGCTCTTGTACAGTACATGTATCTACCATTATCTGAAGCTCAAGGGACAGTCAGACCAAACTCACTGCAATCCATTTTCAAAAACTGTATTTGTTACTGAATTTCAGAACCAAAAAAACAACAATGCAAGAAGAAGATTTTCTGTGTAGTGGCACAGAAACAAAAGGTATTAGAAGTGAGTGCTTATAAGTATAGCACTTCAGTCTCAGGAGATCTAAAGAAATGAGTGAACTGAACACTGCAAAACCTAATTACTAAACTACAGCCATGAAGTGCACTGCTGCCTCACCTGTGTGAGATCGTTGAGAGTGTCCTCCAGCACCTTCACTGTGAGCACAAAGGCTTGCTGGGCCAGAACCTGGCGATCTGCATCACGCAGGTACTTCCTGTGCCACAGCAAGAGACAAGAAATGAGCTTACCTGCCAAAAGCTTACAGCACTCTAAAGGCAAGGACCAGGACATTGAAAGCAAGAGAAACAAGAAAAAGCCAACACATCAACTTTAAAACAAGAAGAAAGCAAATGAAACGTCTACAGGTGAGCTATAACAATATTGGGATATAGCATTTTAGGTCTGTTTCCTTCCACTTCTCCCCTCCCCACAAGCATCAGAGATGACACAAAGGAAGCAGAAGACAGCACTGTCTACAGAGGGAAGAGGAGAAATGGGAAAACACCAAGCAACCAAACCCAGAGCAAATCAGGCAACCAGATTTACAGATTTCTTGTATCAAGCCCTCTGTGCCCCTCAAATACCAGCTTTTTATTCAGTCCCTTTTTTGAAAAAGAGTATTATAGTTACACAAAGCTATGTTGAACTCTCAGGTGATTTTCATGTTCTGGATAAAGCGTGCATGTGAGATTAAGGACATGAGCAAATCCTCTCTCTTTGATCATATCAGTTGCCTTTGAACCCAGGATTTTTAGTAAAACATGGGTGTGCTACTACCTTTTTTCCTAGTTAGTGTTAGAAAAAAAATAACATTGTATGTGTAAAACATTCAGTCTATAGCTTCATTTCATTTACTAGGGTACCATAATTTCAGTGTATTCTGACATAATGTTTTAGTCTGCTTTCAAAGAAAACACTTCCAGCTGTCAATCCTACCTAATCAAGTTTAATGGAAAACTTAATCTCCATTTCAGAATTAGCTGGTTTTAACGAGAGGACTACAAATCAAGTAAATAACCCTGAAAGGTACTATTTGAGTCAAAAGGCCAACATTTTTAAGACCCGTTATTTCCTCTCTATGATTTTAGGTTAAATTGGTAATTTTGTTATCTTTTGTCTGAAAAGCAAACCATAAACATCTGACTCCTCATTAGTTCAGTAATAACTAAAACCTCCATATTTTTAAAAAGAGGTTTGTTCCAGGCATATACCGGACACACCCAGAAAATCTGCATTTTTAAGATCCTCCAACAATTGCAGCTCACCACGGCTGGCACTGGCTGATACAACATGTCAAATTACTTGTTTTTTGAATTCAGTCTAGACTTATAAATAACATAGTATTTTTAGTACAGCTATGGGTTTGCTTAGGACAGAATTGAAACCTTCTATGGTCCAGTTCTTCTGACATGTTAAAAGTCAAAGTATTTTTGGCTTCAAGTTTGCTGAACAAGTGGTGACATATTCCCAGACACACTACAATCCATGCAAATTCACATGCACTCACACTCAAAAACACATGAAGAAACCTTCAATGCCTCCAACTTACTCCCATCAATCATTGAAGTTGCACTTCTTAAGCATTTACCAGAGACCAATTTCAGCATTTCCCACAGGACAACCTAGTAGAATTTTACCTCAGTTGCTTCAATGTTTTCCTTGGATGTTTATTTTGGTCTTCCCATTGATACGAATCCGTATATAGCTCACACTAATAGCTTCTTTTTTCTTAAATAAGGTTAATGCAATTAAAATTAGATCACCCCTGAACAGGATAAGGTTTTAAAATAGCATCAGCTGCCAAGAGGCACATAACCATTGTTCAGGCCATCCAGGATTACAGGAAGGCAGGATGCTGGGCCCTGACCTCCTGAGCTGAACTCAGCTCTTATGCAAGAGCGAGCAGAGGGTGCCCAAGTCACAGCACTCTGCTCCGCCAGAGAATCCCTCCACATGACACAACACCTCTGTAAGCCTGCCAAGGCACCTCTGTGCCTGCTCTGACTTTCAACAGAAATGCAGAGAAACTCCAGGCTATCTTACAGAATCGTAATTCTGAGAAAAATTAACCATCATTCCACTATATTCCCAAGGGAATCCGTCCAGAGACTTTTTTCTTTTTCCTAAACAAAGAACAGCTTTAAATAAAACAGCCCTACGGCCAACAAAACACGCTCCAAACTTCACAAAGTAACGGCTTAACATAAATCCATCATACTTTCCCTGATCAGGGGTCCTCTGCAGCATAGATGAGACTTTGAGCAAGGTGTTGTAATCCTTCAGCTGTGACAGCACGTTGAGCAGCAGCACAATCGAGCGGTTCATATGAGAGGCAAAGCTGCCCGGGCGGTCGATCTCATCCACGGGGATGCGCCAGATTCCCTGCACAGAAAGGGAAAAGGGGAAACCTTCAAAGAAGGATCCAGCTGAAAAGGACAGAACCATGAAAATATGGGTCAGATTCCACAGCACGTTGAATTTCACTGAGGGCCACGGGAATAATGGACAGGCAAAAGCTGTGGTCTCACAGACAGTGAGGTATGGATTTAGATCTGGGTTTGAAGTCAACTGATTCCTGCCAGTAGGAAAAAAGGAAGGCTCACAGAAGCCACAGCACAGCTTGTAAATATGCTTCTGAACTATTCCAAAAAAAAGCAAGCAAAGCCCAAATTATATTGTGCATTATTCTTCAATGTCAATGAACATGCCTTACTAAGCCAAAGCTCAACTATCATAAAAAATAAGGAGTAACATGAAGTAAGTTCTCCTGGCCTGAAAGCTGCTAATGAACACTCACAGCAAGTTTCTATCTTCAAATAATCAGTTATGAAACATCTTAGGAACTTGGCTAGTGCCTTGATATCATCAGTGTTCACTGTGGAATGACCAGTCCAATAGGAAGAAGCAGATTCCTCAGCAGAATCCATTTTCCAGTGGTAGATTCAAATACTTGGCCATACATCCTGATCCTTCTAATTAAATTTCTGGGACAAGGAAATCTTTGGGGAGCAAGGCTGGAAACTGATAGGAAATATAATTTAATTAGGGTTAGTCAGCTCAGATTTTGCCATGTCTAATAAGTCTAACGAGGCTGTTTTCAGGTGTTTATTGTGGATGCTGTCTGCACCTTAGTCAATCACACCTGAAAAAATGAACTGCACATACTACCATGCTTGCCTGTTAGGATGGCACTTGCATCATGATCATTCACAAAAACTGCTGGTACATCAGTGCAAACCCTTCCCTCGTGCTTTGTTCAGTTCTGAAGCTTTTCCTGTAGTAGCTTTCTAAGATGAAAATCCTCTGATCATGTAAACAATTTTGTGACAAGGCAGGAAAGAATAGTCTCATTGATAGGAGTACATGACTGAGAATGAGTTTGGCTTTCCAAACCTGCTCAGAGAGCAGGATATACAAATATTTACTCCTTTATCCTTGTTTAAAGGTCTTGCTTCGATTTGTTTAGCTTTACTTTCAGTGTGATCAGAACTCTTCAGAACTTAATACAAAGTGGAAGCAAAGAAAATGATTGCTGCAATAATAAATGACATTTGACCTGAAAAGCAGATTCATAATCCCCTGTCTAAAAGGGACCCTTCCCCTGCATGTCTGCAGACAGTTCCGCTCCATAAGATGTATAGGAACTTATGAAAAAACAACACAGAAATATCAGTGGTTTAATATCAGTGTTTTTACATGGAAAACAGTGACTTCAACTAGATATAATGCACAGACTAATCTGCCAAATTTTCTTGCTGTTACTTTTCCTCATGCTCTCTACTCTTACTCCCTAGTGATCACAATAAAGCTGTTCTTCCCCTTTGCTCCCTGAAGCTTTCTTTCAAACTCTTTTTTGTAGCTTCCCCTTTCCAGAACGTACCTAAATCCACATCCTGACCAAGCCCCAGGCACAGCCATCGCTTCCTCCCATTCCCAACAACCAAATGTCCACAAACACCTCCCGTGGCCTGGTGGCCAAGAGCTCATCTGCTCAGGGAGCTCAGCAGCTCCCAAGCACATACAGGTCATGCAAGGGACAGTTCTGTAAACCAGCACACACTTCTATTTAAACAGAGATGCTTTTTTCTTCCCCCAAACCATACAATGGCTTTCCTTCCAGGCTATAGATGAAACACACATTCTGGAGCTGCTATTTTTTGCTTCTCTGCACGTATGTAAACTGGGTTTCTGCCAAATCCCAAAACAAGTGAATGCCTCATAATGGCACCACATTGCAACAACCTACTTAGCCAATTTAACTACACAAAACAATTTATGGTCAGCTCCAGCACACTGTAGGAGTGGAACACTGCCAATGTGTAGGTAGGTTCCTGGTCTTTTTCAGCATTATCTCATCCTTCATTTGAATCAGGAGGATCACTTGGAGCAGATACTGTATCTGGAATTAGTTGGAAATAATTTTGCAGCTCCTTCTCACATATCCCATGTATACATTTTAATGCTAACCTGGAAATTACAGTGATGTGTTAGAACCATTTTCAATGACAGAATATACAAACTGCATCCAGAAAGCCAGGAAAAAGTCCCTCAGATAGAAACAAAGTTGTGTATTTTGGAGAACGCTGCTGTCTTTCTACACCAGGGCACATTAGAAGAGGTTAAATTAAAACCCACATTAGGGGTGTTCAAGTTTACCACTGCAATTACAAAAGCAGGACTAATTTTAAGAAGACAGTCACTCACTTTTCATGTGTTGACTTGCAGCTTCAAAAATGCAAAACAGCACTAGACAGGGGTCCAATGTTACATACCTGCCTGTTCCACAGGCAGCCTCGAGCCAAAAGCAGAAACAAACCTGCCATCAGAGCAATCTTCATTCCATCACTGCGATTTTATTAAGCAATATGCAAAACACTGATGTTAAAGTCAATTTATCGGTTTATTTCACGAGTCATACTGAACTTTTTAAGATGTGATTTCAGTCAGGATCTAAAGAATGTCTTGTTTTAATCTCTGCCAAAGAGAAGTTTAACAAAGCCCATCAGGTATTAATTTTTCCTTCCTAAATATCAATAAATTCTGGAAGAATACTTCTGAACTCAGACTACACACTCCAACTTTTCCTAAGAAGCTCAGTGTTAAGCTTTTATTATTTTTAACAAAGCTTAAGAAATACACAAATGCAAAGCTTGTAAAGATGTAACTCAGGAGAAGACCAAGAAATATTATTCAGTTTGACTAAAATTAAAGGTTTTATATCATCACTTGAAAATTGAGATTTGATAGCAAAGTATTTCTCTTGAAAGTACCCTCACAGAGGAATGCAGATGCAATTCCCAGTTCTTGGAAAGGTTTTGTTCCTGGTTCTGGTCACTCAGGGTACAAAAAGGGTTTTACATTGAACGCCCGCTGGTGTTTGCAGGCCACCATTCCCACTGCTGAAAGGTTCTCCTCCCTGCTGCCACAGCCAGCAAAGCTGTTTACACCAAACCAGAGGAAGGAGTGAGACACTTCCAACAACTCCAAAATGCCTCTCAAGATCCAAAACATCAGGCTGCTCTCCATGCCTTCCTGGCAAAACAAACACGCTGCAACAGTGGGGGTGGGGGAAGCCTGACACACACTGCTAGGAAAAAATAAATCTGGGAGTAGTGAAAACCCTGCAGAGCACTTAATACTGCATGCTACCTTAAATATAAAACTGAGCAACGAAGCCAGTCTGCCATAAACCTGGTGACACTTTTACAATTCTTTTCCAGCTTGGAATTGCTGCTCTGGCTGGCCTTGCAGAACTGCAGGTTGGGGAGGAGGGTGAGCAGGACAGGTCGGTGCTGAGAGCAGAGCTGCAGCACTGTGGTACTTTCTAGTTCAGTCACTGAAAATAGAAAGGAAGGAAGTGCTTATTATTCCTCCACGCTGCTTACTCCAGAACTTCAGGGGAGGGGATTCCCTGGGGTTTAGGAATGTCTCTCTGAGGAGAGGCTGACAGATCCCAGCAAACGCCGAAGTTCCCTGGGGATGGCTGTGCTGCCACGGCACAGCTCCAGGGAAAGCCATTTCCTAAGCACAGATCAAACTTTACTTTCTCACTGCTCCATGGCTTCTCTTCTTAAGGAAATGGAGAAATGCAAGTCATGCTTCAGACGATCCAATTCACATGCAACAAGCAAACACATAAAATTCACACTAATACAAATAAAGACTTCCCATTCCTTAACTCCCTCTTTTTCATACTTTCTTTTTTTCCAAGGGGTCCTGGAAGTTCAAGTAGGATTCCAAGTGACCAAACCAAAACCAAACATTCCTTCATTTGTCAGTCTCAGTAGTATCCTGCTAAGAGCCTTTAGTAAAAACTAATATGATTTAAATATTATTTTAAGATTGCTAGAAAGTATGACAAAACGAGCAAACTAACAAATTAAATGGAGCAGGGAAGGCACCAATTAATAATGCAACAACCTGCATGGCATTTCAAAATAATGAAGTTGAACTAAGCATAGCTGTAGAATCCCTGGAAAGCTCACACTTCTCTAAACTTTCTAAAGTCTCTGCTTTTATCTAGGGTTAAGTACAACATACTGAAATACTACTCATGTCCTGTGTTCTTAGTCACTTATATATAAATTTAATGTCTTGCTCTGGGTGCCTGCAGTGGAAAGGAATATGGTTCAAGCTGAACAGATTGAACACACAGGATTTGAGACCTCTCTGTTTTACGTCAGGAAGGTACAGCACAGACCCCTGAATATCCCCACTGTTCTCTGTAACATTGCTTTATTTAGTGCTCAACTCGGGGAGTGTCTTTGCCTGACTCACAACTTCCTGCTACCTCTGAGCACAACCATTAAAACCACTGCCCCCTCCCCCATTTAGCAATTTACCAAAACCACCTTTCCTCATCCAATCTTAACACGCTCCCATATCTCATATTATTTTACTCTGTCACCTGATTTTGACTTTTCTTCTTTTCTACAGATAATTGTATTCTTTTTCTTCCTCAATTCCTCATTTCATCCACACTGCTATTCAGCATGTAATGGAACAATTCTACCTCTGTCAACAGGAATGGGAGTGGGCACAAAACTACTAAGAATGGAAAGCAGCTATATTCAGAGTATTAAAACTATTATCTGCAGGGACCTGTTTCATTGAGCATCCCCTTGCTTACTGTAACTTAGCCAATTCCAGGAAAATCTCACCAACTTCTTCAGACTATAGTTGTTACATAGTACAGTAACAGAATATATTAAAAAAGTATGATAAATACATTCTATTTTATCAGCCTGGAAAAGGAAACAGAAATAAAGGCAAAACTGCAGCAACTTCCCTTCAGTAAGTCAAGAACAAGCAGGATTACAATTCCTAGTCTATAAGGCAAGTATTGTCAATTCCTTATCCTCTTATCCTTTTAATACACACATACTTAGAAATGAATAAACAGCATGTATGCGTTTTGGAAGAACTGTGGAATCCTGTAAATTTATTTTAGCAAGACAGCAGCATGAAAAAATATTGACAAATGGAAGTGTTCCACATGTTCCAATCATCATATGCTGATAAAGAAACTGAATGGACAATTTTCACCTCTTATTTCTCTCTTCAAAATACAATGTATTTGCAGAGTCTTACATTTCAGACTTTTCAATTTCCAGAACAATCATTTTACAGTCGAATTGACATTAAATTGGTTTTAATCCTATGAAAAGAACACCAAAACCACAGCCACCTTGGGAGACTGAGCATGAGTCAGGGACATCCACACAGGAGGCAGGGAAAGGGAATTATTTCCTTGCTGCAGAAGCAATTACATAAATCCAGAAATGCCTTGTTAAGAAGATGAGTTACAAGTTCAGGTGGAATTAATGAAACAGAAACTGAGGCCTTTGCAGAGCTTTGGCTTTGGCCATTTGCCAGGCAGAATCTGGAGGTTTATGTTCACCGGGTCAGGAGGCTTGAGGAGTTTTTATTCAGATGGTTCCCATGTACCATGTGATTTCACAACCATGTCAACAGAAAGTCACATCACTTTTTTTTTTTTTTTTTTTTTTTTTTTTTTTTTTTTTTAAAGGGAAACAGCTAGCTAGACTGTAAGAAAAGGAAATAAAGAAACCATTTTACTGCATGGTTATGACGGCAAGAAAGACAAAGAAAGTAACGAGAAGCAACAGATGAGTCTCTTAAAACCTGTTTTGAGGGTGCAATCCTGCCCAAACAATAACACAGCTGCATTCCCTCCAGAGCCTCACACACACAGCAGCCACACGAAAATCCAGGAAACAGAGGAGGTGTGTGCATAATGCAGCATCCTCTGGATCAAGGTGGCTCCTCCCTGCACTGCTTTTCCAGGTTAACACCAACAGTGCCAGGGCAGTATCTTTCTCCAGGGTACTCTAAGAATTCCTCTGTTTTAGGCCCTCATTCCTCTAACCTGCAAATCTGGGGTGCTAAAGCAAAAGTGGATTTGAAGATAAAGCTGTGGAACACCGACTTTTTTTTCCCCCTTTTTTCTGTTGCCAACATTAACAATGGTTCCTTTTGGACAGCTGGGCAGCTTCTCAAACTGGAAGGTCAGCTACTGCTAAAAAGACTTTGGAACAAATTACTTAAGTACATTTATCATCTTTCCTCTATAAGTTGCTCCCTTATTTTAGGAGAGGGAGAAAAAGGGATTGGTTAGGAATTAAATTACCAGCAGTTAAGTTTCATTCACCATTTCTTGCAGACAATTTAAGGTTGCCAAAAGGATGCAGAAGAGTAGAAGTAATCCAGAGATTGTCAGGCACTTCCATCTACTCAACAGAAAATACTGAGGAGTGTCTCCTCACCCATGCTGGAATTTCAGATTCTGCCTTTGTTACTTCGGTACCCTTTTTTTGGGGTACATTTTGGTTTTATGTCATGTCCTTGTCTGAAAGGGTTTGGAATTTTTTCTTTGGGATGATATAAAGCACAGAAATCCAGAGAACACAGACTGCTTCTAAATCGTCTAACACACAAATAATTTGATGCAGAAATCTAATGAAAGAATATGAAATCTTTGATGGGAAAAACCTTTTGAATTCCTTTAGTCATTTTCTGGGGCCAGATGAGGGAAGACTTTTGTACCACCAAAATAAATGGCTAGCAGGGCAAATCTAGACAGTGACAGGGGTTCTGGTTTCACCTAATGGGCAGCTTTTCCTTGTTTTAAGAAGATTTTTCTGCAAAGAACTTTTCTGTGTATCTGCTACAACCACACTTCCTGGCACCAGATGCAAATGGCACTCAAAGCTAATGAAACAAGCTTGGTACAGTCCATCCATCAGCCTGGAAGAGGACAGGCTTCTGTACCAGCCCCCTGAAAGCAAACTCTCATTTTTTTCAACAACATGTGGCATTAATTTAATCTAACCCCTCACATCCCTGATACAGACACATACATTTAATGGTACCACCCAGAAACCTTTCAGAGGGAAAAAGGCATTTAGGGGATGTGGCTCACCTGAGCTATACAGGCTCCATGTCAGGATGAGATGAATTACAAGCTAGAAATTACTATTTCCTTTCAATGCAAAGGATGGTGGCTAAGTCATAAAAGATGACAAATGTTAGGGGACATAAATGACAACTAGAAACTCTGCGAGGTGGTTCTGGTCTGTAACAGTGGCAAACCAAAGCTGGTTCTGGTCTGTAACAGTGGCAAACCAAAGCTGAGCCCCATCATTCAGTCTTACTCCTAAAGGAGGTGCTGCAGAACCAGAGAATTGGGGTTCACACAGAGCTGGGAGAAGCTGTTGGTTCCTAGAGAAGGGCAAGTTTAAGGATTATGAGATATTTCTTTCACCCAGACCCCAACACTTCTGTCTGTACAGTGACTGTCCCCATCTCCCCAGAGGTCCCAAAGCAAACAGCCTGTAGTGTCCACGCACTGTAACTGGTATTATTTGGTGGAGGGAAGGTTACCTGGGGATCCCACCTGGAGAACTGTGTCCAGCTCCACTGTCCTCAGCACAGCAGAGACATGGACCCACTGCAGTGGCTTCAGAGGAGGCCACAAGGATGATCAGAGGGCTGGAGCACCTCTGCTGTGAGGAAAAGCTGAGAGAGCTGGGGCTGGAGAACACAGACTCCAGGAAGGTCCCATAGTGGCCTTTCAATGCTTAAAGGGGGCCTATAAGAAAAATGGGGACAAACATTTTAGCAGGGTCTGTCATGGATAGGACAAGGGACAATGGTTTTAAATTAAAGAAGGGTTGATCTAGATGAGATAAAATGAAAAACTTATTTCACAATGAGAGTGGCAAAACACTGGCACAGACTGCCCAGAGCAGTGGTGGGTGCCCCATCTCTGGAACATTCATGGTCAAATTGTACAGGGCTTGGAACATCCTCATCTGGTTGAAGATATTCCTGTTCTTTGCAGGAGATTTGGATTTNAATGGTTTTAAATTAAAGAAGGGTTGATCTAGATGAGATAAAATGAAAAACTTATTTCACAATGAGAGTGGCAAAACACTGGCACAGACTGCCCAGAGCAGTGGTGGGTGCCCCATCTCTGGAACATTCATGGTCAAATGTACAGGGCTTGGAACATCCTCATCTGGTTGAAGATATTCCTGTTCTTTGCAGGAGATTTGGATTTTGGACTACGTGACCTTTAAAGGTCTCTTACAACGCAAACTATTCTGTGATTCTACAATTCTATGATTCTACCTCAGCCTAATTTGAAGAAAATTGAAAATTGCTTCAGAACACAGAACTATCAGCTATCATTTCTGACTACATCTTGGAGCACCCAAAAATAGTGAAGCTGGCACAGGGCATTACTGAGGTTATTCTGACAACACTCCTGCCTTAAAAGACCACATGGAGCATAACAAAGCCTCCATCACCTCATGCAGTATTTACAATACTAGAAAGGAAATGAGGACAAGAACTTCATCACATTAAATGTTATGCTAATTGTTGAGATTCAGCACACTGTTAATGTAGAATTAAGAGTTTTTCAGAGATTCTTCATGTTGTAACACTGCAGTAAGGGCCCCCTCCTTGTACAGGATGTCACTTTCTACTATTTCAGCCTGAAATCCTTCAGGCTTGAAGGATTTGAAGAAACACATTTTCACCTACTTAAATACCAAGTTTTAGATGTAAATTACTGATTATCCAATACATAAAGAGTCACTGGTTTTGAGTATTTTAAAATAGGCTGTCAGAGTGCTAAAAAGTTATTTTACCAAAATACTCCAGTTTTTATGCCAACACAAACTGGTCTTCAATCCTACATCGCTTGCTTTTCAACAAACAAAATGCTTAACTGCCCACTCCCACCCAACAGCTGACATCCAGCATCCCTGCACTGACAGCACACAGTGTCTTTCAGCTTTTACTCTCCTCTACATAACGACACAGAGTAAAATACCAAGATGAGAGTCTATAAAATCCCAGTGTTTGCAAAATATTTCAGCATGTTCACAAAATGCTTAGAAAAAGCGACATCATCCACCTTTACATTTTATATCTATATCACCGTGTTAGACTCGAAGTCTCAGGAAATACCAAAAGCTAGAGGGTTAGATCAGCAGCACAGAGGAAAATGCTATCATTTCAGAAAACAATACTGATCAAGCACTCAGTGTTCTTTCTTGTCAGTACCAAATCACTTGAATACATTGCATTAGGAGATCCTGCTGAAAGGGATCTTTGAGCCTGAAGGAACATAAATCAAAAGGTCCAGAGAATGCTTGCTATTAATTTCCATCATGATTTTCAAAACCAGAAAACACTATAGCAGCACCACATGGCAGCTCATAAAACACAATCAAGTGATGATCTTTAAAACTGGTAGAGAAGAGACTTGGCTTTAATTTTATCTTGATACAAAATTACATCTTCATAAAAATTACCCAGAAACATTCTCCTTAAAATGCCTGCTGGCTGAGATGCACCTTTCAGACAAACACTTTTACCTGAGGGTATTATGAGTGACCATGCAGCCACATCACCTAACTTTGGGGGCCACTTGGGGACTTTTGAAAAGAGTACATTTTTCCTCAGTGACCTCTTGGGTAGCTTTTCTCAACTGACCCTGCTAAGTAAGAAAAAGTAAGTAAGTTCAAGGTGACACAACACAAAATCAGATTTGTGGACTGTACATACAGAAACTTGGTCAGAAAAGGGCCACGTCATTACTTGGAAGTGACAAATCCATATGTAACAACTACTCTGGTTGGGTACTGGCAATTTTCCTTAAACCTGCTTTGACTTAGATTCATGTTCAGTAGTTTATCAGCCACAGACTTCCAAACACACATAAGTAGGGGGGTTTGCAGCTTATTTAGGAACAAATTGAGATTATGAAAAAAGCTAGTCAACTTTACTCAATAGACTGTGAAGTTATTTACAAAAATTAAGAGAGCTGCATGTTTTAACTTAATGAAGAACTTTACTTTTAAAAGCATGAATATAAACAAGCACCACCAACCAGGGTGAAATATAAAATGCAAAATATACCAGGAATAGTACTAAAAAAAATATACTCAACTGTTCACTATTGGAAAACACTTTTGGAAAGTGACAAGAGTGGCATGTTCCATGACAGGCTGGTATTTTGGTACGTGCACACAATCTGGAAGCACAGAGAAATACTTGAATATTTTGTCAATGCTGAGAAGAAAAAAAAGCAACAGAAAGCTGAAGGGAACAAAAATTTAAACTCTAGTGTTCTGACAGAGGTAAAGTTATAGCAGGAACCAGCAGAAAAGTCTTTCAAAGCAGAATCCTGTAAGATCTGACTAGGGTTCCCTACTCCTTTTTCTAATCTTCTAGAAAGACACGTGTTTGTAAACACATGACTTAATTCATATTTGAAGGTCACAGCTCTGTGTGAGGTTTCATAGTGGCTTAGGAGTGACAGAAATACACATCCTGGATTTCAAACGGTTTGTCAGCTGAAGTTGAGGGCAGGAAGCAGCTTATTTGAAATAGGTAGTAAGAAACAAATATCCCATAATGGAGGTTATGAACCAGAAAAAGACATATGCAGTGGTAAAGCCATATACTCCTCTCCACAACTAAAGCTCTACATGAGCTTGCACATTTCATCCTCAACAATTAAGAGTCTCGAATTAAGCCATTAGGAGTTGACAAGTAATTGATTTCATTATCTCTTTTCTCTCCACTTACAGCAGCATCCACAGAACACTTCCCTTCTCTGTCCAGCAAGTGGAGGCCCTGAAGGAATCCTGACGGCTATAAAAGGTAAAAAATTCTCTTTCTGTTATGCACCCCACAGCTAATCTCAACTATCTTTTCTCCTCTGATACAGGAATTCATGCAACAAAAAAGAATTTCAATAACTGTTTTTCAAGTATTTAATTTTATTTTTTTTTTAGGGGAGGACATATGTGTGTATTAACACCTTATTCTGTCTTGCTTTCAGACACTGCCATGACTTCCTCAGAAAAACAAAAGTAGTTCTTTATCTAGTTGTGAGAGTTAGTGGAAATGCCTAACTCAAGCAAACATTTAGGCAGCAGCCTGCCTAGCACCCCAGCTGAAATCGACAGGTCTTTGCTAACACCAGAGGAGCAAGACATTGCAGGGAAGCCATAATTCAATTATCCTATTTACAGTAACATAAATCACAGTATACACAGGGGAGCTCCTATGTTCAAGCAGCAGCAATACTACAACAGCTCAATCTAACACAAGGCACGGCAGTGCCTCAGCTCTCAGCTCAGAAGAGAGGGTACAGTCTGCTGGTGTTTGATTTCAGTGATGCTGTGAGATAGAAATTATTTGAGAACAACCAGAGTAATTATTGAGGGGGAGGAGGAGTTAGGGAGGCCTCAACATTTAGAGTATTTCAGACTCCAATAAAGATGTTAAAACCACACAACAGTTCTATTGCTGAAAACAGTATCTGGGTATTCAAGATGTCAACCTGAATATGCTCCAATAGAAGGGACACAACTTGCAGCTCCCTGGGTAATAAAAACCTCTACAGCATATGCTTTAATTCCTAGATCTGCTTCATGCAAAATGCCCCCAGCACACTCAAAAATCTGTCATTGCACAAATAAACAGAGGCTGCAGTAAATTTAAAAAAATAGAAACATGGAGCTGCCACAGCCAATGCCGCAAACAGCGTGTGGCACTTGCTTTATGCACAACACCAGAATTGACTGCAATTAAGACACACGTTCTAAAATTATAAACATGTGACCAGACAAAGCTGACTGGTTTTAACAAACTGCTAATTAAATTGGAATCCTCTTATCCCCTCTCTCTTTAGCTGAACGAAGCAGCAACTGTTACAGCATAGTAGCTCATGCAAAATAGACACTGAACAACAACAGGCTTTCCTGTTAGGTCAGCGATAAGCTGGGGAATCTCCCGTGTGCGCCTGGCTCTCGCAGCAGAGCGGGGAGCGCACAGCGGAGAGCACAGCTGGGCTGCTCTGTGCCACACTGCGTTCCTGGAGACCCACCGGCCCCTCGCTCTTCCACACACTGAAAGCCGCCCCTCGCAAGCTTCAGGGCTGGATTGAAAACGAGGGTGCTAAGTAATTCATCCCACCCAGGGGGTGGAGGGAGGAGAAATCCCAAACAATACAGACCGAATCAAACAAAAATCCCTCACCCTTTCGTCACCCCTTCCAAACTTCTCTCGACTCCTCCGTTACCCATTGCCCTCAGGATTTTCCTGTGCAGCGAAGCAGCTCCGTTCAGCCTCTAACCGCAGGCGAACCGAACTAATGAAGTAAGTATTTCCCAACCACGACGGCAAATGTCATCAGATCTCATCTCCCTCCCTCCAGCTCGGAGCTGGGATGAGCCCAGCGGCGCCCGCAGCCCGCCCAGCACCGGAGAAGGGATTCCCCGCCGGTCACGGCCAGCTGCTCGGGAGAGACCGAGTACCCGCGGGCAAGCGGAACGGGAAAGGGCAAAGGCACAGCACACCGAGGAACGCCCTACAGCGCAGGGGAGCCGGCAGCTGTTTGTGCTGCTGCGGGCAGAGAGCCCGAACTTCCTCCAGCACCGCATCTGTCCCCTGCGGAGCCCCCGGCCTCCCCGCGGGGCATCCCCCGCAGCCCGGGGCGCTGGCCGCCCGCCCGCCGGCCCCGGGCTCCCCGCGTGTGCGTGGGGGAAGTTGCCCCGAGCTGCCCCCCGCACTCACCATCACCGAGGCGCGGGCTGGCTCCGCCGGAGTTCCCCGGCGGCCGCGGAGCCGGAGCGCG